>CM076570.1:194104140-194629004 GCA_034641835.2 Pinus albicaulis | reverse complement strand
GGTCTCTCGGAGGCGATCAAGTTAAAATTCAGTGAATGGAAACACATCCAGCAACTCTACTATGAAAAAATTCCATTTAAATACAAGGTATGTCACGAGTATGGCCACTTTGCAAATCATTCCTCTAAAATTGTTGATATTGAAAATTTGGAGACTGGCTCACAATGGGAAACTATCAAGAAAAATATTGGATGAGGGCATGTCACCTTATTGGATGCTTTATTCATAGCATTCGAGGGCTATATGGTTCTTTGTCTCACATTTGGTATTTGTTTTTGTTTTCGACCATGATTAAGGCCACCAGACTTAATAGTAATTCTTAAAATTAGTTAATAAAATTATATTTTATATTTATATACGAGGATGATTTAAGTTTCATGGGTTTAAGAAGATATAGACATGTAGTTGTCTAATTATTCTATATTTTGTAGTTTTTTTTATCGAAATCCTATTAAATAATTTTTGGTAGATCATAACTTTTTGTTATTTAAAATGTGTTTTTAAATGTATAAATGGATATAATGTTATAAAACACCTTTGGGGCACTTAGATTTTTGGAGAGTACAAAGCTCAAACTTGTGATTGTAACAAATGCCTACCATATTTTAGGAAAATTCAACATGAAAATATACTAGAAAAACTCTAAAACATATGACAAGTAGAATACAACATTAGAAATATGCCAAAGAATTAGTTTTCTTTCCTTGACAAAAGGACCCATGAGTTACCCTTGGTGTCCATAACTTGATGTGAAACACCACCTAGAAAGGGTTTATGTTGTGCTTGAAGGTGTTGTTCATGGAAGTTGAGTCCTAAAAGCAATGCATATGACCTAAGCCCTAACAAGTTTCCTCCCCTAACAATAACATTGGAGTTATAGAAGAATTTAGTAAAATATATGGGATTGAAGAGAAGTCACCCAAAACTAATAAAGAAAAAAAAACCAAACTCATGAGGACCCCAATTTCAAAGTCACCTTAGGTGGAAGGTAAACTAGCATGACAATCTCCAAATCAAAGTTTAAAAATATATGCAACTTACAATTGACATAAGTTTGATTAGAAAATGTATTTGTGGTCATTAAGAGGCGTGGTAAAGTTGAGACATAGAAAAACTATAGAAAAATGTTTTGCCTCATACAAAAAGGGGTTATGCAAAAAATTCTACAACAATTAAATCTCCAAAGAGTTCAACCCACACTCATGAAAAAAAATGTAGACACATATAAGTAGTGTCTATGCAATTTGAAGAATCAATATAAGCAATTGAGTGATAAATCAAATAAAAATATTGATTTTATAAACTCACAAAGTAAAATATAAATTAATATGTATTCAAATATGGAATATATGGATGAAAATATGTTGACCATGTTCATACATATAGCCTAGATGAGAGGCTCGGTAAAAGTAATAATGTGACCAAAACAACTCATGAAAATAAAACTAGTATTCATGTTGAATCATCTTCCATTTATAAGGATATGCCATGAATATTTAACTATAATATTGGAATTTATCATGGATGAGTTCCTAATATATCCACTTTCCCAAGGTTGAATAAAGGAAATTTGATGCAATAAATGTCATTACATCAGTGAACCAAATAGAGAAATACTTTAAATTGATAATGTTATGGATGATAATCAAAGGATTTCCTTAAAAAATTTGTACTTTGAGGAAAAATACTATCAATGGTGGTGTTTAAAAGGAAGCCTCATTCTTATCCTCATACTTGGAATTTATTTACAAGAGACTCGGAATCACAATATGGAAAAGTTTGATAACATGACTACTTTAGTCACTTGACAAGAATAAAACACTTAAGTGACATTGAAGATGGCAAACAAATTAGACGGTTGGAATGGGTAGATGAATGTGACTTTGAAATCAATCTCATAAAAGGTAAGTAAAATAAGGTAGTTGATGCACTGACTAGAAGGGTGAATATAATGCATGTTACAACCATAAATGTATTCAAATCTAATTTAAAAATCTAAATTTTAGATGCTGAAATTTCATATTAGTGATACATGAAAATAAAAGAAGAGATAAAATTAAGTAATTTATGGCCAAAGTACAAGGATTATTAGCTAAAAGAGGATGGGATATTCATATACATGGGCATAATTTATGTGCCAAATCTAGAGGGCTAAAAACTATAGTGTTGAGTAAGATGCATAATGTATCTTATGTTAAAGACCCACAGTACTAAAAAACACTTTTAATTTTAAGAAGTGAGTATTTTTGGTGACATATGATTAGAGATGTTGTTGATTAGATAGCCATATGTTTTTAATGCAAAAATGTGTATGTTGAACATAGAAATCTAGTTGCATTGTCACAACCAGTACCCATTCCATAGTGGAAGTGGGAAATTGTTTCAGTTGATTTTATTACAAATTTTCCCAAGACTATGAGGTAGAATAATTCTATCATGGTAATATTGGATAAGATAATTATAGTTGAACATATTTTCAAGTGAAGTCAACACAGAAGACAACAAATATTATTGAAATATATATGAAGGAAATTCCTAGGCTTCATGGAGAGTTTAAAGAAAATATTTTAGGTAAGGATTGCAAGTTTACATCAAATTTTTGGAAATATTAATTCAAGGGATTTAAATCCAATCTCAACTATAGTACAAAATTTTATCTACAGTCAAGTGGAAAAATAAAAAGGATCAATCAAGTGATAAATGATATATTGACGATGTATGTGATGAGAAAACCATCAAAATGGTAACACTATTTGTAGTTGGTGGAGTTTGTGCATAACAACAAGTATCAATCATCTTTGAAGATGATCCCATTTGAGTCTCTTGTATGACAGGAAGTGCAACACACCTATGAGTTGGGATAACCAAGTGGGATCATTGTTGGGCCAAGTTTTCTTAGTGAAATGGAAGAGGAAGTAGTGAATATTAGGTAAAACTTGAATGATTCCCAATATAGAAAAGAACAATGAAAACAAAACCAACAGAAATATGGAATTCAAAGTTGTGATCATGTCATTCTGAAAGTGAATTCGAGGAAGAGTCTTATAAAATATAGTAGCTTCTCAATGTTAGAAACTAGATTTTGTAGTTGATTTCTGATCCTAGAGAGGATTGAACAAATTGCATATATGGTTGCATTGTCACAATCCATGCATATTCATAATGTGCTTCATATTTATTTACTTAAAAAGTGTTTTCCTAATGTCATGGGGGGGAAGCTTAATTGGTTATCAAAGTAATGTCCAGGATCCACAGTGGTTTACTAGTATTTATGTGTTAGGTGATGTATTAGGTTCCTTTGGGATACATACACAAAAAAAAGGTGTGTTCCTAATGCTAATCATGTAATTTATTGGTATATGATCCAGTTGGAGCCCAAGGGAGACATATAAGTTCAACCAGTGGTAATTTGGGATAGGAAGATCAAGGTAGTCTAGAATTAAGCCATCTCCTTGGTAAAGGTGTATTGTACACAATTTTATCCTGAGGATGATACATGGGATCATGAATATCCCATAAGGGAGGAGTACCCTCATATTTTTTTATATATGTATATAGTTCATTAAGGACAATGAATAAATAAGAAAGGGAACGTAACACCCCTAGGATGACCCCTATATATATTATAAATATTATGTTTAGGATTTTGAGATGGGAAATATTGTGGGGCCTATGTATCCCATGTACATATATGTTAAATCTACCATTCCTATGTATATATGTTTTCAGGCAAGGGTTCCTATGTGATTTTAGGTTGGAGAGATTATGTGCTAAATGTGAATGATCCTAGATATGTAAATATGTAATCACGTTCACAATAATAAAATAAATCATTACTGTAGAAAAAGTCACATAAGAGATATGGAAGGTTACGAATTCATGAGTGAGAAAGGGGCCTAAGGGTTATGTGGTGAGGGGGTTATAGTGTTATTATTAATAAAGTGATTTTAAATATTTTGTTGCTGCTGTTAGCTGGGACCGCGCATCTCTGTTGTTGTTGTAGTGCCCTAGCTGCTTCCTGTTTCTTCCAGTTCGTGTATGGCCCCTCCGGAGTCCTCCCTGGAGGTGGGCTCTGTTGTGGATTAGGCCCAAATCTTTTCTGCCTTGATCGAAACCCTTGCTCCTCCAAGCCCTAGGTCGGCGATATCCAAATTTTGAAGAAGCTCGATGGAATCTAGGAGGTTTATTCTTGTCACTGAAGCTTAATGTCACTGAAGTGTTTTATTCTTGTCAAGTGACTAAAGGAGTCATGTTATCAAAATTTTCCATATTGTGATTCCCAGTTTCTTGAAAATAAACTCCAAGTATGATGATAAGAATGAGGCTTCCTCTAATCTGTCATAGCCTCATTGTATTCAAATCTAGTTTGCAGTGACATATCAACCCCAGGGTTATTTTTCACATTGTATATTTCTCGATATTTCTAGCAATATTTTTCGGGTTGGCTATAAATCATGTATTAGATCGCACATCTTCATCTCTGGGCATTTCTTTGTTTCTATCAGCCACATTTCATTTATGTATGTTTACAGCAATAGCTACATGTAGAGGTTTGTTGTTACACCAAAACTCACAAGTGTTGTTAAACTTCCAAACCATAACTAGGATACCTAGGGTTGAAATTATGGATTCTATAATATCCCAAATGGGGAAATTTATGCAATGTCGGGAATATCTTGAGATATTCCTATTTTCCAACTCCGGGAGTGTTAAAAATCAACACTGAACTATTTCAGAGATTGAATGTTAGGGGAATTTACTGGATATGTCACCTTCACAAGGAAGGATGAGATCCAGAGGCTACTTGGCCCACTAGCAGACTCTGCCATAGAACTTGTCGAAGGCTAATAATTTCCTTCAAGGAATTTATACAACAGTTGTCCATGAGGACGTTGTATAATGAAGCCCATGTGAAAAGGCCGAAAGAATGCGTCATTTAATTTCAGAAGAGTAAAAATCTGATACATAATGTGTAGCAGCAAATATTATACAAGATCCAAGAGGAAAAGACCTCTCAAGGTGAGTCCAAATCAGCCTCTAAGGAAAATATACATAAACAAGATAATACACTGTTGCATAAACCGAGCTACTCTATAACTCCGCAATATACAGGAGAAAATGACTGAAAAGTGAGATACATGAGATGATATGATAATATGTGCTCAAATAAATATGGGGGAGCAAGATATCAACCCCAGAAAACATTATGACATCAATCCTCTAAGGGATTGGTTAAAATACATAAAATAGAAAAATTTCGGAGTTGCAGTGTAGCTGCTACAACTCAAATATAAAATAACATAGGAGAAGGGAATAGATGCTGAAATAGCAATGAAAACTCATCCAATTATCTCCAAATTGAAGGGACTAATCCCCTTACTGAAGATTGCACTCCCTAGTGCACAAAATGAATTCCTCCGGCAAACCCTCTCTGAATATAATGCTGTAAGAGGAAGGGACTGTGCTAGGAATGAGAAGAAACATGTGGCCCAATGCCAAGATCTGCAATAGAATATCTATAATCTCCTTTTTTTATCTCCTAGAGAAAGAGATGACCCCTTCTCTACAGAACAACTCCAGAAGTGAGATGGTGATGGTCACTCACTGCAACACCAGCAACTCCAGCATCCTCTTGCTGCAAGAATAACGCAGTAGCTGCAAATGACTACTTTGGCCTCAAGCCAAGATGTGAGGAAGATGAAGTATAATCTCTCCATGGCCTCCCATGGAAGAGAAGGGAATTCCTAAACAGGAATCCCTCTTGTGCTAAGCAGCACAAAGTTGAAGAGAGCTTCAACCTCCAACTTATTTCCCAAAATATGATCCTCAACAATGGCTCTCCTTCATATTTTATGCAAGGCATGCATGGACCCCACTCACATTAGGGTTTCCCTCATTTCAAATTTCCCTCCATCCAACTACGCAATATTCCTGTGCAAGCTTCCCCTCTTGGGTACATTGTTGACGTTAGTCAACCATGGTCTAGCTCACTTGCTTTAGGCCCCTTTTCATGCTTGGGCTGCTAACTTAAGCCACTTAAGTGACTTTTTGTACCTTAGGAGTGATTATTAATTGGCTACATGGGCTCCCTCACCCATTTTATTACTTTTATTAAAATAAAAGAAAGATTAATGTTCCAAATACTTATTTGCAAAATTTGGAACATTACAGTGCTCCCCTTCGAAAAATTTCTTTTCCTCAAGAAAGAGCAAGGATGAACTACAAAAAGACCTCCACTCAAGGCATGGAGTTTGAAATATCCTCATGTAGATCCTCCATCATCAAGTAATCAACCAAGAAAAATGATTCACCCTCCAACTAGGCAACTCCTAAAAGTACTCCTCCACCTTGTGCTCATGAGAAATTGGTGGGCTGAATTTTTGAATTTTGTAAGCTTCACAGCCTACCCCACGATGTCCTCTTCTCCACTTATGATGAATGTGGAGTGAAATCTGAACTTGGGCTACAATAGTGTTACCTTCAAGAGGCAAGATGAAGTATAGATCCCTAGAGACCTCTCCTCCAACATTGAAAATCAAGGTAGCCCAAATCCTCAGATATGTGATGAGTTGGAATTCATAAACATATGGCATCCAAACAATCATATGGATCACCTCATGGAAAAACACATGGCTGAACATGGTGACCATATCATCTTCCATACTCCCCCTTGGACCATGTGCTGCAAAAATAATGGAGGTATTCTTCCCCAAACGGAACATCCACCCAATGAGTCTCTCCCTCCTCATGATACATAGGGGCTGCTACTGATATATGGTTGAAAATGAGAAACCCAAGCCACCCCATCAAACATAAAAACCATGAAGTGCCTCCTCCAAAAATTCAAACTCTCCAAATAGCTCCTCCCACATGAAGGAAAGAGGTGAAGTTTGGCAATCATGGGATTCCCATTTCTTCTCCTAAATCATACAACATGAAAAGTAAGGGGAATCACACTCCCAATGGGAATTTTAAATTTATTTCCCTCCTTTAAAACAATGCTTCCTCTGAACGACGTTCCACCAACAACATATGGAAGCATAAAATTATGAGAGAAAGGAGGTGAAATATGGTCCCATGCATGGAACCAGCGCAGGGCATCATTTTCCTGCCTCAATAAATGATGCAACAAGTTTCTTTGCAGCCAATTTTTTCTGCCACATCCATCCTGCAAGGTGTGATCATGGAACCACATTTTGGTGCCAAAGGTGCACACCAAAATCCATGTGGCTTTCCCCCACAACCCACTGCTGAAATAGCCATAATTTTGATGCAATAAACCATAAGTACAAAAAAACAAAATTTGCAAGAAGGAAGGATCCCTCTTGATCTGATTTGTTGCTCATAAAGATAAGAGAGTGCAAAGCATTTCACAAATAGCTACCTCCCTCATCATGTACTTTGGCCTTTGAGCTGAAATGGCTCAAGTGAAAAGTCCCCCTTACTGCAGCATAGTAGGGGAGTGGTTGTGCCAACCATATCATCATATTTGATCTATGCATCTGTCCATATGCTGATATGCAACCATAGAGATGCCCTCCCAAGTGGACTCCTCCATCAATGAAGAATATGCATGAAAATGCATGAAATAAGAACCCATAAATACCGCATGTAGATCCCTCTTCTTGTGCTTGTGAAACCAAGCCAAGAAAGTAAAAATTTAGTAAGGAGTGCTCTCCTCCATTACTCCTTCATGCTAATCACCTACATGCCTCCAAAGTACATCACTTGAGAAGTGGCTTGAAAGACACTCCAACAAGTAACTCAAGCTCTTAAGTGACAGTGCTACTAGCCTTTGGAGTAGGGCAATTGTCATCTCAAAGCTCCCCTCTTTGACATGAATCTTGCCAAAGACTCCTCCCATCATGCTGCTGCAAATGTAGAGCTCCTCCCATGAAGAAGGTGCTACTTGGCATCCAAGATCAAAGAACAATCCTCTTGCACTATGCTAGTGCCTCCTCTTGCTCCCGTAACATCCAAACAAAATCTGAGCAACAAGAATGTTTGCTGCTCCTCCATACTTCCACCATGCTCAATCTGAAATGGGAACATAATGAGTGGTAAGATAAATTCTATCCCATCATGATGCACCCATGTTCTCCTCTTTGTCTATCAAGAGAAATAATTGTAAAATTATCCTGCGACCTGTGGGTTATGGATCCTCCACATTTCCGCTGGGCACACTCCATCCATAAGGCTCTGCTCCTTGGTGTAAGTGTCATGTCACTTGGTACCTCCTTCACAAGAGCTACCATTGTCCCAAAACATATTTCTCCTTTCTCATTTCATGGGACATTGAAATGCAATATTCTTCATAAAAGATTCTCAAAACCCCACCCTCACATGTGATGCATGGCTCATCAATAGTGCATGAGGATGATGAGGGTTTCTTTCCTCAAAATGGCACAACGCAGAGAAATTTCCATCCTCAAGACAATCAACATGCAATAATGTACAATCCTCCATGATAGATGCAAACTTATGCATACCTTGGAGAGATTTGGAAGAATCTTGTGTTGTTGCAAGAGTCTCTTCCTCAAGTGTGCTGGCTGCCTCAATAGCTGAAGGTGGAGGTTGCTCCTCCATGAATGTGACAGCACTGGAATGTGCCTCTAGTGGTGAGGGCTCCTCCCTCATTTGGCCAAATGTTCTGATCAAGATTTGAGAAAAATCAGCAAGATTAGAAACCCTTGCATGCCTCCCATGGCTGAACCACCAATTTCTTCCCTCTTTTTGCTGAACAAGTGTGAAAAGATAGAGTCTCTTGGAAGACTCTATGGTTTTCTCCATATTTAACAAGATTCTCACTTAGAATTAGAATTCCAAGTGTTCTCCATGCATCTGCTCTATTCCTCTGTGAGAATAGGAAGTGCATGGTCCTTCCTCTTCTCCTTATTCTATCTTCTCAACCTTCTTGGAGAGGTTGCTACTGGATCTAGAAAATTGATGAGATAAATCTCATCCTCTGAATCACTCTGGCCTATTATTCTTTTCAAAGCTCTGATACCACTGTAATATCCCAAATGGGGAAATTTCTGCAATGCTGGGAATATCTTGAGATATTCCTATTTTCCAACTCCAGGAGTATTAACAATCAACACTGAACTATTTCAGAGATTGAATGTTAGGGACATTTACTGGATATGTCACCTTCACAAGGATGATATCTAGAGGTTACCTGCCCCACTAGCAGACTCTGCTAATAGAACTTGTCGAAGGCTAATAATTCCCTTCAAGGAATTTCTACAATAGTTGTCCATGAGGATGCTATATAATGAAGCCCACGTAAAAATAAGACAATCCAGCACTCGGATGCATTAGAAAATATCTGATACCAACTCCTTGTAGAATATAATCTCAAATAAATAACCTTAAGCAGGTTATTCAGATCTCCCACAAACAAGTATACCGAAATAAGGCTCAATGAGAGAGTCTTTAGCAGTATTAAACTTCCAATGTGAACAAAAATGAAATAATGCAACATATAATGTCAAAAGAGTAAAAATATGATACATAATGTGTAGCAGAAAATATTATACAAGATCCTAGAGGAAAAGACCTCTCAAGGTGAGTGCAAATCAGCCTCTAAGGAAAATGTACATAAACAAGATAATACACTGCTGCATAAACCCAGCTACTCTATAACTACGCAATCTATAGGAGAAAATGACTGAAAACTGAGATACATGAGATGATATGACAGTATGTGCTCAAATAAAGATGGGGGAGCAAGATATCAATCCCAGAAAACATTATTACATCAATCCTCCAAGGGATTGGTTAAAATACGTAAAACAGAAAAATGTCGGAGTTGCAGTGTAGCTGCTGCAACTCAAATATAATATAACATAGGAGAAGGGAATAGATGCTACAATAACAATGAAACCTCTTCCAATGATCTCCAAAGTGAAGGGGTTGATCCCCTTACTGAAGATTGCACTCCCTAGTGCACAAAATGAACTCCTCCGGCAAACCCTCTCTGAATATAACGTTGTAAGAGGAAGGGATTGTGCTGAGAATGAGAAGAAACATGTGGCACAATGCCAAAATCTACAATAGAAGCTCTAGAATCTCCTTTGCTGATCTCCTAGAAAAATATATGGCCCTTTCTCTACAGAACAACTCCGAAAGTGAGATGGTGATGGTCCCTCACTGCAACACCAACAACTCCAGCGTCCTCTTGCTGCAAGAATAACATAGTAGCTTCAAATGACTGCTTTTTCTTCAAGCCAAGATGTGAGGAAGATGAATAAAAATCTCTCCATGGCCTCCCATGGAAGAGAAGGGCATTCCTAAACAAGAATCCCTCTTGTTCTAAGTAGTGCAAAGTTGAAGAGAGCTTCAACCTCCGAATTCTTTCTCCAAATATGTTCCTCAACAATGGCTCTCCTTCATCTTTTATGCAAGGCATGCATGGACCCCACTCACATTACGGATTCCCTCATTTCAAATTTCCCTCCATCCAACTACACAATCTTCTTGTGCAAGCTTCCCCTCTTGGGTACGTTGTTGACTTTAGTCAACCATGGTCTAGCTCACTTTCTTTTGGCCCCTTTTCAAACTTGGGATGCTAACTTAAGCCACTTAAGTGACTTTTTGCACCTTAGGAGTGATTATTAATTTGCTACATGGGCTCCCTCACTCATTTTATTACTTTTATTAAAATAAAATCAAGATTAATGTTCCAAATAATTATTTGAAAAATTTGGAACATTACAGATTCCATAGAGGTGTGGTGATTACTCCAACACCCTCCCTCAAACGCAGCTCGGGGAATCAATACACCCCTCAAACACAACTCGGGGGAATCGAACCTGGGTCTAGGCTCTGATACCACGTAGAGGTTTTCTGTTACACCAAAAATCACGTGCTAGTAAAGTTCCAAATTGGTAACTAGGATCCCCAGGGTGGAAATTATGGATTCCATAGAGGTGCGGTGATTACTCGGCATGTGAGCCTAGTTCGGTGGGTGTGCCACCTTTGGCCTGCGAGCCTGATTCGGCATATGTGCCACCTCTCTCTATCTCTCTTCTATTTTTAATAGCATTCCTTCTAGTTCAGATGATGACAGCGAGGATGAAAATCGTCCTCCAGCTCGTGAAATTGTTCCTTATACTCCACTGCTTCCAAGATCGGTCCGCTCTACTCGGGATGCAGCAGGTTCTCTTGTAGGTGACCCTTCCGATCGACGATGTACATGTTATCAGTTCAAAAGAGCCTCTTCCTTATTGGCTCAAGTTCCAGAAAAACTTGATCCAGAAACCTTTGAAGAAGCCTCCGGTTCCTCCTTCAAGAGAATACCAAGATCAAGGGTCTCTCATTGATGATGAGGCATTCTCAAATATTGATGAAGAGGATGAGCAAGGAAGAGAAAACAAAAATGTACCATCAAGAGGAGATCCATCACCACATGGAGATGGGAAGGGAGCCATTGCTTCCATTAGAGGAGCCCTTGTGTCTTTGCAAGGAGTTCCAAATGATCTAACATGTGGGAACCAAAGCACAATTCCGGAGTAGCATGCATTATTTTTTGTCGATTGTGAGATGGAGGAAGAGAAGGATCAGCATCAAGGGATGATGAGCATTCACCCTTATCTATTTTGGGAGGTTTCTGCATAAAATAAGGAGACTATATTGCGCAATGAAGAGAGGGAAAAATCAGTCCACTCATATATACAGTCCACTTCAGATTTTGATGTCTCACTACATGGGGGCTTTCCACCTGGGAGGCCACTAGATCTAGAGTTGGAGAGAGACATCTTGCCATTTGGTTCACCACATTTATATTCCAAATGGATGAAGAACTTGGAGGAGTGTAGTATAGCGTAGAGATTTTGGGATAGACTCAAGGAGGAGGGAGACATTCTTCCATTTTAAGCATTACCAACTCTCACTACATATACTATGCTGACAGAAGTTGCTGCAGTAATGGAGGATGGCACATTCATGGTGCAAGAGATCTGCTCCATGGATTTGGAGAAACAAAGGGTACTTCCTTTGAGGAAGGAATCCTCCATAGATTGGAGTAGATGGAGGTCACTCATGCTTACATTGGCCAAGGTTAGGAGGTTCGTTTTGGATGGTAGCTTCTCATGCGAGGCCAACTTCCAAAGGCCACGACTTCTACTTGAGAATGATAAACTGCACAATGGTCATTGGCAACACTTTAGAGGATGACTTTGGCATGAGGGATGTCAAAGGAGAAGACAATAGCATATGGGCAGCTTCACATTTCATATCTTCAGCACTGTCTCTTAGGATGATTGATCCATATTGGAGGTCTCAACTCTTGGTAAAGTACTCCAAGGATCTTAGTGCTTGCATCATTCTTGATGACCCATAGGGAGATGATATATTCATGGTGGTCGACGAGGTCATCTATTCCTATGGTAGGGTCTTCTTGACTAGAGTCTCTGAGCTCAAGAGGAAGCTACTACATGCATCACATGTGGACTTTTTTTCCATGCACTTAGATGCATTTCATTCTTTGATGGAGGAGTTCACTTGGGAGGGCATCTAGGAGTATATATATCAGCATATGGAGAGATGCATAGCTTAGATGGTGATAGAGAGGATGTCACAAACACTTCCCTACTCATTGTGGGTGAGGGATAATTTCCAGTTGAGTCATTTCAGCTCAAGGACCAAAGTACATGGTGGAGAAGGTACAATTTCGTATTATGATTTGTACTTCTTTACTATATATGAGTAGCATGTTGTACCAAGAAGGATTATCCCTTCTTGCATATTATATTATGATGTACTTTAGGCCTATTGCAACATTGAGGTTGGCTATTCTATTGGTGGTTTGTGGGGGAAGCCACATGATTCTTGGTGTGCACAATTGACACCACATTGTACCTTCATGATTCCATCTTATGGGATGATTGTGGCAGCAAAAAAGTCGTTGGAAGGGAACTTGTTATTATTTTTTTTTAGGCAGGAAATGGATGCACTGCATTGGTTCCATATGTAGAACTATGATCCACTTTCTAGTTGTCATATGGAAACTTGTTTTCATTGGTTTTGGCTTCCATATATTGCTGATGTTCTTAGGTTCATGGGAGGCTTTTTTTGTAGAGTGGGACAAGAGTTAGAGGTGCCCATTTGGAGTATGATTCTCCCTACTTTACATGTTGTGTGTTTGAGGAGAAACAATCGGAAAACCATGATTGCCATACTACATGTCTTTTCTTCATGTGGGAGGAGTCATTTGAAGAACTTGAGTTCTTGGAGGAGGCACTTCATGGCTGATTTTTTTAGAGGGGTAACTTGGGCCATTCTTGGAGGCCATGTATTTTCAGCGCAAGATCAGCAACAAACCCATACTTACCATCAATTTAGAGACAATCAACTTGGGTGGAAAAATCTAATCTCTCCATACAACCCCAATACACTCATAAACCAGGGGTTGAGGATTTCTTTGATGAGCTACCTAGAATGGCTCATTTCGTTTGGATGATAGCATGGTTATGGGAGGCTCTCACTGGGGATGATATTACCTATGTTTATCATCACTCTTGCCTTGATGAGGCCATTGGACAGCAAGAAGGTTTTCACTTACACCTTCCACTTTCTCATGTTATACACCATTTGGTTTGCATACTTGGGAGGAACCATTGGAGGGAAGATTTATTGGAGATTATGTTGAGTTGTGGTGGGAACTATTGATGGAAAGGCCACAACAAGAGGAAGGGAGGAATTTTTCTCCACCTTTACAGTTTCTTGAGGACAAGCAACATTTTGGAGGGGAGGACTATAATATTCCAAAACTTTAGCCTTCATTTAAATGGAATATTATAGCTTGTTTTATCACTAGGTAGATGAATAAGTGGGTGGGGAGACTCATAAAGCTCCTTTAGAAGGAAAAATAACACTCCTAATGTGAAATGATGAAGAATAAGTAGCTATATTAAACACCTTTGGGTGTGAACAAGGATTACATCATGTTGATACAGTCAAATTTGACCAAATCAACAGTGTTATCATAGAGGACTAGTATTTATGATGAGACAACGCAGTTTTAGTGGAGGAAAAATTGCATGAGCTTGATGGAAAGTATGGATGGAACCAATGTGAGGAGGCTCTCATGCTATATATGGAGGGGATAGCAGCCATTGTTATTCATTTTTTAGTTTATCATTTTTATATTGGTCTGCTTAGACTAGCTTCCTATTGTTGTTTAGCAGGGTTGCTGTGTTGTTTAGCACAAGGGTGTTCCTCATCAGGAATCCCAACCTCATCCTTAGGGAAGGAGAGGTTCATTGGGTTGTATTTCCTCATTACAAAATTTTTTCCAAGCTACCTCCTTCAGCTACAACATAGTTTCTATTTAGAGCCGGGTTGTGTTGGAGGGTCCAGCAAAGGAGGATCACATAGAGCTATTTCTGAGCTTGTTTTTGAGTGGAGAGATAGCATATCCATTGGAGGATCATAAAGGAGGGATCTTGGGCATATTTCCACATATTTTTCATCAGTCCAACCATCTACCATCCCTCACAGTGTAGTCACAATTCTGAACTGTGTTATTTTTGGAGGCAATTGTTGGGAGGGTTCATTGAGCTCATCGGGAGGGTCTATTTCTGAGTAGAGGGATCAACCTTCTATTTAGAAATACCAATGGAGGGGGACATCATCATTTCATATTTATCATAGCCTCATTGTATTCAAATCCAGTTTTTAGTGACATATCAACTCCAGGGTTATTTTTCACATTGTATATTTCTCGGTATTTCTAGCAATCTTTTCCGAGTTGGCTAGAAATCATGTATTAGAGCCCACATCTTCTTCTCTGGGCATTTATTTTGTTTCTATCAGCCACATTTAATTTATGTATTTTTACAGTAGTAGCTATAATTATATGCACATCGATGTGACTTCTCTCTGACATTCTATACAGTTGCGGCAACTCATGTGCTGATTGTTCTACTCATTGGAGGCTTGTTTTATTTGCTTGAGTGGCTTGTCCCTCATGATATTTTTGTATATGATTGCTGATATTATAATAAAATTATGGCTGTATATTGATCCCTCTCATGTCATGATCATATTTTCTATGTTTTACATTATTATGACTTTTATTGCTGTTATTTCCATTTTGGGATATTACAAACTGAAAGCTGCAAGATCCACAGTGGTTTACTAGTAGTTATGTGTTAGGCGATGTATTAGGTTCCTCTGGGATACATACATAAAAATAAGGTGTGTTCCTAATGCTAATAATTTAATTGATTATTATATGATTTAGGTGGAGCCCAAGGGATACATATAAGTTCAACGAGTGGTAATTTTGGATAGGAAGATGAAGGTAGTCTAGAATTGAGCCATCTCCTTGGTAAAGGTGTAGGGGACACATTTTTGTCCTGAGGATAATACATGGGATCATGAAGATCCCATGAGGGAGGAGTACTCTTATATTTCTATATATATGTATATAATTCATTAAGGACAATGAATAACTAAGAAGGGGAATGTAACACCCCTAGGATGACCCCTATATTGTTGTGTAACCAGCTCCAAAAATAGAAGAAGAGAGATATCAACACCTTAGAAATAAGCCACTTCGAGGGGGAAACCTCCAATACATTACATAAATGAAAAATTCTTGGATGATACAATTTACAAAACCTCCTTTCTCTATATAGGAGTCCATGGGGCCATAATGTAATCCTAGTGGGGCCACAATGTAATCCTAGCCGACCTAACAATAATAATTTAAGGGCACAATAATAACAATATGGGGGTTACAAGGGTACAATAATAACAATAAGGGGGTTACACTAATAAAAATAAGGGACTATACTAGTAATATAGGGACCTAACATGCCCCTCTCCTTCAAAAAAGTGTTGTCCTCAACGCTTGAGTAGCTCTGGGTGCTTCTGTATAAAATTCTCATCCTCCCATGTAGAATCTTCAGTGGGTAAGTTCTTCCACTTGATGAGATACTCTGAAATTGATCGATTCCGTAGTTTTCGAGTTCTTGTTTCCATGACTGCTTCAGGTTCCAATATGATTTTCCCTTCCTCATCAAGTTCTGGCAATACTGTTTGAACTGGAAGATTTTCACCTATAACCTTCTTTAAGCATGAAACATGGAAAACTGGATGTACTCGCGAAGAAGCAGGAAGCTCCAATTTGTATGCCATAGTACCAATCTTTTGCAACATCTTGTAAGGACCATAGTACTTTGGCGATAATTTATTATCCTTCTTAGCTTGCTTGAGGGACATTTGTTTGTATAGTTGTAGCCGTAAAAATACCCAATCTCCTACAACAAAACTTCTCTCGCTGCGATGTTGATCTGCCTGTTGTTTCATTCGATTTTGTGCCAAATTCAGGTTATCCTTTAAGAGTTGGAGAACTTCTTGCTGATGCTCGATGTGATCTTCCACCGCTTGAACCTTCGAATTTTCCCTTAAAGATGATGTGATGGATGGTGGATGATATCCATAAAGTGCCATAAATGGGGTCATTTTTGCTATAGTATGGAAGGAAGTGTTATACCACCATTCAGCAAGAGGTAACCACTTGACCCATTGTGTTTGTTTATCAGATACAAAACAACGAAGATATCCTTCCAAACATTTATTTACTATCTCACTTTGACCATCAGATTGAGGATGATAAGATGAGCTATGAGCTAATTGAGTACCCAAACAAGAAAATAACTCCGTCCAAAAATTTCCAGTAAAAATGGGATCTCTGTCGCTCACAATAACCCTTGGGCTTCCATGTAGCTTTTGAATTCTATCCATAAATGTAGTAGCAACTGTACTTGGTTTAAATGGATGAGATAATGCACAAAAGTGTGCATACTTGGTAAGTCTATCAACTACCACCATGATGACACTCTTTCCTTCGGACTTAGGTAAACCTGTGATAAAATCCATTGAAATCTCCTCCCAACGTTGACTTGGAATGGATAAAGGTTGTAGAAGTCCTGGGGTCTTAATTGTTTCCAACTTATTCTGCTGGAAAACCAAAAAATCCGCCACAAACTTTTGAATATCGGATTTAAGGCCATCCCAAAAAAATTCTTTCTTCACCCTATGGTAAGTTTTTAAAAATCCCGAGTGTCCTCCTAAAGGAGAAGTGTGCAATTCCAGAAGAATCTTTTGTTTTAGTTGGGAATTCTTACAAATATATAAGCGATCTTTGTACCATAAGGAATCATTTTTTGCAACTAAATGTATCAAATGTACTAGGATCTTGCTGCAATTTTTGAATGAGTGTCCGTACATCTTTGTCCTTCTTCCATTCATCTCTTGCTTCGGTTATCCAATCTGGTTGGATAATAGAAATGGCACAAAGCAATGCTTCCACCTCTTCATTCTTTCTTGAGAGTGCATCTGCAACAACATTAAGCTTTCCTTTTTTGTAGATTATTTCAAAGTCATAACCCAACATCTTTGTGACCCATTTTTGTAGCTCTTCTAAAGATAGTCTTTGTTCCAAAAAGTGTTTAAGACTATCATGATCAGTTTTTACCTTGAAGTGTCTTCCCATTAGGTAAGTTCACCATTTCTTTAGTGCATGAAGTATTGCTAACATTTCCTTCTCATAAATAGGTTTTTGTAAATACTTTCCTTTGATTGGACGACTTTCAAAAGCAATGGGTCTTCCTTCCTGCATTAAAACTGCACCAATTCCATTTCCTGAGGCATCACATTCCACAATAAAGGTTTTTATGAAGTCTGGTGTAGCTAAGACCGGTGCTAGGCACATTGCCTCTTTAAGACGTTCAAAGGCCTTAGTTGCTTTAGGAGTCCATTAAAATGCATCTTTCTTCAATAATGTTGTTAGAGGTGCTGCTATTCTCCCATAATTCTTAACAAACTTGCGATAATACCCTGTTAACCCGAGAAATCCTCGCAACTTCTTTATGGTTGTGGGGACTTTCCAGTCCTTAATGGCTTTAATTTTGTTAGGGTATACTTTAACACCCTCGTGAGATACAATATGACCCAGATATTCCACCTCTTGTACTCCAAAGAAACATTTGGATTTTTTTTCATATAATTGTTTCTCCTGCAATAGTTTGAGCACCCTGTCAACATGTTCAACATGATCCTTCGAAGACCCGCTATAGATTAGTATATCATCAAAAAATACTAGCACAAATTTTCTAAGGAAGGGTTTGAAAATGGAATTCATCAACCCTTGAAATGTAGAAGGTGCATTGGTAAGGCCAAAAGGTATGACCAAAAATTCATAATGACCCTCATGAGTTCGAAATGCTGTTTTTGGAATATCTTCAGTCTTCATTCTAATTTGATGATATCCTCAACGAAGATCCAACTTGGTGAAATAAATTGCTCCATGTAATTCATCCAATAATTCATCAATCACAGGAATGGGAAATTTGTCTTTAATGGTGAGCTTATTGAGCTCCCTATAATCCGCACACATTCGCCATGATCCATCCTTCTTGTGTACCAATACTACAGGAGCAGAGAAAGAACTTTGACTAGGTTGAATTATACCCGCCTCTAACATTTCTGCAATCATACGTTCAATTTCGCTCTTTTGGAAGTAAGGATATCTATAAGTCCTGATGTTTGGAGGAACACTTCCTGGAATCAAATGAATAGCATGATCATGATCACGAATAGGTGGGAGTCCTTTGGGAGTTTCAAACACCTTGGAATAATTGTCCAAGATTTTTTGGAGATCTGCAGAAATAGATCGCTTGTAGGCTGGAACTTCTAGTGAGCATAATTGTGCACTACGCCTGCTTTTCTTCTTTATAAGATTTGTCATGACTATTGAACTATTGAGCCCCAATATTGTTCTTTCTTTCATCTTACTTTACCCCATTTTCCTTTTTCCATTGTTATCCCAGGCCCAATTGATCAATGAAATTAGTTAAAATTACTTTTAGAATGATTAACATGGCTAACTTGCTAAGTTTTGTGATTTTGTCATTGTAATGCATTGTGAACTGAAACTAGCTACAGAATGCAGACATTCCGTAGCTAACCGCCAATTCTGCAGTTGTCTTCACATTCAAGCATGTTCCAGGTGTCCTCTCAGGAAAAGCCACACATGGGTATATTCCACATCATGTCCTCATCGTTCGTTGCTCACCATGAAGAATGAACCGAATTCTAGACGTGGTTTTGGTACGTGGGAACTCATTCAAGGAGGCAGACTTCTAATAGGACTAGGACAGTCCAGATGTCCTTTGTCCCTTTACGCTGCCATCTTTAGAGTCATAGTACGATTTTGATAAGGAAAGACAATGATCCCCGTATTGTTGCAAGTTCTGTTATGTAGATTTGTTATAAAAGCACTCGGGAAACCGAGAGACAGGCTCTAGATTTTGCTTAGATTTCATGGATTTACTGCTATATTTCTGAAGACCGAGAATACTCTGTTTCAAGTTATTTTCCTTTAATGAAGAAGACAACATTGCTTTGAACGCGTTGAGTTGATTTTGAGTTAGATTCCGTCTGGTGGTAGAGGGCCCCCGCCTCCTGCACGGCTTTACTTTCGTAATTTAGATAAGTATCTTAGTCGTTTTCACATTTTTGAAGTTTGAGTTCATAGTTAATTTCATTAGTCACTATAGCTATACTTGTTCTAAGAAACTCTTCCAAAAGATCATGATAATGAATGGGAAATGGCTGTAGTGTTGTAGGTTTTAATTGCAATTTCTTTTGTTCATTATCACAGTTGAACTTATTCTAAGCAAACTCTTCCAAAAAATCCTTATGATGTCTAAGGCATGACTGTGATACTGAAAGTTTCAGTTGTTTGTTTACACTAAGTAGCATAGTTGATCTTACTCTTAAAACACTCTTCCAAAATATCATAATAATGGGTAGGAGATAGCTGTGATGTCTTAGTTTTTAAATTGCTTTCAGTCTTTATGTTTGCATTTGCACTGAATTGTACAGCCAGGATTGTTCTAGCAAGCTCTTCCAAAATACCATTCATGATGGACAAAATAGGCTGTAGAATCCCATAGATTAATGCATGATAACTTAGTTAGGGTACTCCGGAGTCAAATTGCATTCAATTCATGCTCTGTTATTTTGTTTTAAGTTTGATAATGGCTTGTTAGTTCAGCACTGTTTATTGTATACTAGTGACATCTTAGTTCAGTTTTAGCTTAGCTCATTGTATTTACATTCCACATTTAGTTGTCATCCATTGCATATTAGATTACATTAGTTGTTAAACTTAAACAATACGGCCTTCATTATTTACAAAACCTCTTTTGTTCCAAATCTATAATTGACTCATAACCATCTGAACAGAAGACAGTATCATCCCAAGGCCTGAAGTACTTTTGCAACCTCTTTATCATTTCATAAACAAAGCCTTTCCTCAAAAGACTACTTTAAAAAGAAATCTATAACTTTTGAATAAGGTTTAGTGATGTTAAACTAAGTTGCAGAATAGAATTAGGAGCTAGTCTTAGAGTAGAGATCTTATGATGTTACCAATGTTCTTCTCCAAATATGTTTCAACAAATCTTTAATCATGGATAAAATGTTGTATCATTATAAGTTGATTGTTTAATTGTTTAGTTAGGAGAATTTGTATACTTAGCTGACCATTTCTCAAGCTCTTCCAAAATACCTTTAATGAAATAATTGGACAAGTTAAGTTTATGTTTTGATTCATTTTCTTGAAGTCATTATCAAGCTTTGTATTCTTCTTAGTCATAGTTTAGGTTTGATTCTGTTTCAGTATTTGCATTTGCATTTGTCATTTGTCATCAATAAATTAGGCTTCACTCTGTTTTTAACCAGTAGCTTCCTTCCACTAGCATTTAGTTCTTTTCCTTGTGAACATAAAACCATCAAAAGACCAAAAACATCATAAAACACTAAACACAATGCATTGAGAAACAAACACTTAGGCACATACAGTGCACTTCACTTCAGCAGTTTACCAACCCTGGTTGACAATTAAATGAACTCAATTTAGGAGACTAGGTTGAGACCAAACAATGACATTAGAGCTTATTATATTTCCCGGCTTCCCTGCAATACCCTGTAATTTGACTTCCTTTCCTTCTAAAAAAAATTTCAAGAAAAGTTCTTGAAAATTAAAAGCTACCGTCCCCAAAGATTGTAACCATTGTACTCCTAGTACAACATCAACACCTCCCATAGGAATGGAAAGCATTGGACTAGTCAATACATATTTCCCCATGGTTAGCTTGATATTATGGCATTTTCCAGAGCAATTTATAGTTCCTCCATTTGCAACCATCACTTGACATTCTGGTGCTGGGTATAGGAAACAATTTAATTCCTTGGCTACCTTATAATGAATAAAATTATGGGTGATACCTGAATCAATCAACACTATTACCCTTTTCTTCTTTATATGTCCTTCTATCTTGAGAGTTTGAGGAGTGGTAATTCCTGCCAGTGCATTACACGATATGGTCGGATTCATTTCTTCCTCTTCTAGGGCTGGTTCCTGGTGTATATCCTCTTCTTGTTCATTTTCTTCTTCCTCTTCAAAATCTATGTAAAATAATTTCTTCTCAGCACACTTATGACCTTTAGTGTATTTGCTATCACAACTGTAGCAAAGCCCTTTTTCTCTTTTTTCTTCCAATTTTTGTGGTGTCAACCTTGTAGGTTGTGGAAATCTAGGCATAGCAACACTTCCTTCTTTATAGAATTGAGTGGTAGGCTTCCTTTTCACCATTATTTTACATTCAACTTTTCTTGCCAACCTAAATGCCTTCTCCAATGAATCTGGTTCCAAAAAGTGAACTTCATGTTGGATGTTATCCTTTAAAGTGCCTATGAAAAGATCAATCTTGTGTTCCTCTGGAATATCAGTTACCCTTATATTCAATTTTTGGAAGCCCTCAATGTGCTGCCCCACTAAACCCTTTTGTTTGAGATTTATCAATTGGCTAAAGAAGGTGTTACTCTTTGTATCCTCATAATGTGCTATCATTTCCTCTGTAAAAATTGACCAAGTGACAATTTTTTTACGGGAGCAAAGCCATTGATACCATACAAATGTATTTTGTTCTAAATGTAAAGTTGCAATGCGTACCTTTGTGTGTTTTTCACGTTATGGAGATCAAAATATTGCTCCATCTGTAGTATCCATGTTACAAGATCCTTTCCATCAAACTTCCTCATATCCATTTTTGGAATATGGTGGTTCTTCCCGCCAACATTAGAGTTTATGAAATCATAATTGACATTTATTTTGTTCTCATCATGAGGTTCTTCTACTATAATTTCACCATTAGGAAACATTTATTGTATCAACTTTTTCAAACCTTCAATGTCTGTTTTTAGATCATTCTTCATGTTTTCCATGTTGTCTTTCACGTCCATTTCCATGCCATCCATCTTAGCTTCCACGCCTTTCTTCAAACCGTCCATCTTCTCTTCCACACTGTTGAGCCCCAAAGATGTCCTTTCCCTTCATCAAATTTCACTTCATTTCCTTTTTCCCTTATCAATTACGGGCTTAAATGGTCAATAAGATTGGTTAAAGACACTTTAGGAATGTACACAATGACTGACTTGCTATATTTTCATGGTTTTGTTGTTGTAGTAATTTTTGACTAGACTCAGCTACAAAATGCAACCATTCTGTAGCTACTCGCCTATTCTGCAGCTATCTTCATGTTCTCATAGGTTAGAGGTGTAACTTCAGAGAAAAATGCATATGGATGAATTCCAAAATGCTCCCACATCATTTATTGCTCTCTACAAAGTATGAGCAAGAATCTACAGGTGGTTATGCACGTGGAAGAGATCAAAGCTAAGAAGCAGATTCCTACTAGGACAGGGACAGCAGGTCAAAATACCTCCTCATCACCGTAGGGGAAGAAGGCTAAGGAAGAAGCACAAAGACCTAAATTAAACCTATTTCCACCAAGGTAACGACATGTAACCTGAACAAGAGCGTTATAACGCAGGCAAGCAATACATTGGCCACGTTAGTGGCTAGGGCAACGCTCTGTTTACACTGAAGGGACGCGTTACCCATGTTTTAAGTTTGAATTGGGAAAAGAGCGCGGAGAAAGATTTGAATCTCTGACTTTCCCTCACAAAGGAGTCAGTGCACAAAGGAAACTGCAGAAGCACCAGTTCATTATTGGTCATTGCCATAGAAGACTGAACTCCAAGAGAGGCAAAAGCATGAATATCAAGGAAACATCTAAGCCTTTTCCATTCCAAACTAGTGGAAAGAGAAGGGAAACAATGGCCTTCTCCCTCTCCTATAAGAAGGAGCTGAAGGCTCTTAATTGAAGGTCGAAGGATTGCTCAAAGTTCTTGCATACTTGTGGAATAGAGAATAGTGTGACATTGTGAAGGCCAAGAGTCAAAGAGGCTCCTAGAGAGTTTGTTGACTTGGACTTCTTCACTAGAGAGAAGAGAGATTGGGAGACTGAGGAGGGCTTGGTACAACCGATGGTTGTAATCCTCCTTCTTTCAAAATCAATAGAACTGTGTTCGTTTTGTCCATTCAATGCTTAATGTTATTATTTTTTGTTTCAATATGCACTTAGTAAGGATATGAATGTAAATGTATGGGTATAATCTAATGCTTGTAGGAGATTTTAATTGATAGACACGCCATATATTAGAAATTACGTGGGTGCTTTGACTGATTGCAGTTCCAGATTTGGAGTCGGCGACATGACTCTTACTTTTGCCGCACAAATAAGCCCAAGGGATTCCAAGACCTTCTCAAAGAGGTAATTCTATTGTATTCCTTCTGTTACTTGCTAATATGAACATACCATGCCATCTTTGTGAACATAATAATTCACTGTCATTTCTACCTTAAAGCCCCGAGAGGGACAGGTACTAAAACTCAACCACCCAAGCACTTACTCCTTATAGCGTAATTTGTGACCTAATTCTGGGGAGTTTCCCCATAGTTTCAGACTATTTTTCTACTCATTTCTTCCTCCCCATTCAAAGATCCTTTCGACTATTTTTTGATGCCCAAGAGACATACCAAACGCTGCAAAAGTTCAATCATGTCTTGCCCACAATCGTTAGATTTTCCCCAAGGTTAACGTGACCTATGCAAATATCCAGTTACAAGTACTCCGGCATAAGCTTAAATACAAGGCGTTAAAACGCTCGTATTTTCTCACATAGTTATCACCAAAACCCCGATGTTCACTATTGTGACCGTGTTTTAGTCAGAGTTTTACACCGGTACCTTTCTGCATCAACTTCGTTTGTCTCTGCTAAAGCTGGAATTGATTATTTGTTTCTCTTATTTATTAGTGTGCAAAACATTTACTTTTTTTTTTTTAAAAAGAGAATTTTTTTTTTTTTTTTTTTTTTGCATTTAGCCGAGTTTATTCCCGAAAGTGTAGTTCACAAGACTCAAAAGAGTAGACAGAATTAACTCTAAAAAGTCAAGCCTGTTATTTACATGTTAAGTATGATGATGAAAGAAACCCTCTGTAGAAAACTCTTCATTGAAGTTAATATTTAGAGCATAAGCTTCGTATGGTTTCTTGAGCCGAGTCTCACTATGCTTCCATCGTCCATTCCCCCTCACTTCAGACTAACCAACAAAGTACACTAAAAAACAAACGATAATAAAATCAATCTAATAAATCTTTTTTGAGAGCTCACACAAACGGTAGTTAGGGCTAGGATCTTGGGTTAGGAGAGTGAGAAAACTACCCAAGATCTCAAAACTTGAAAACTGGGAGTCATTAGCAGGTGAAATCTGCTGCTCACATTATTGGAATGGATTCCTTTCACCAGGAGCTCGGCGAGACAACATAGGTGCACACTAGAAGGTAGCAGCTGTATCTTTGTGGGTGTGTTATATATTGGGGGTTCCCTTCGGGGATGTCGAAAACTAGATCGAGGATCTAGGTATTACTGCTCATATAACCTGTTGTCCTTGTGTGGACCCCCCACGATGGTGTCTGTGATTTGAGGTATCATAGTGGCCTTAATTTTAAGGGACTTACCTGAGGTGGTGAATGAGGAATATCGTATTTAACTCAGACGGACTTATCATCTTCGGTCTTTGGGAGGGTACTCGTCTTCACGAGTGGTTACACCTATCGTGCAGGTTCGAGAGCGAAGCTCTCGAGTGACATAGCGTACTTTCAATAACCCTCTCCTTACATGCTATTGTGATACTAGATTTCATCACGAGTGAATGGTAGTACTCGAGACGGGGCACCCTATTACGAGCACGCTTCTTTGATTGATTTAGAGAGTCTTTCTTTTTAGTAGTTGTGTGGATTCTTATCATTTGAGACTTCATAATACATCACATCTTAAAATTTGTTAAATTAAACCAGATCATGGTAGTCCCGACCCCATGTCATCGCTCTCGACGATAGCAAGGTCTCTCCTCTACCCTAGAGGAAAAGATTGAACCTTGGTGAACCGGAGCCTTCTCTGAAGAAGCAGTCCTCCCTCATTATGGATTATCACATAGACCCTTATCGTAGAAACTCAGGAGGACCCTTTCCTTTGAAGGCGTTGTACCTGAATTCTGATCTCAGCTCCTTGCGATACGGTAGGACCTATGATAGTCCGGATTCCACAACGAATATGTACGTGGCCACACCAAACATCCTATTTCTCTCGGCATCACGGGGACGATGCCAGTAGCAACCATCCTTGGTTACGCCACCATCCTCATCAGTGGTCGGTTCCATGCCATTCTTTGGGTAACCCAAGTAGTCAACATATGCCTACCCCCCAACCTATGAGTAACCCTAGCTTGTCGATGGTTGCAAACCCTTCGGCATCTACTCCTCACAGGCGTACGTTGGGGACCACGGTAACTCCTCCCACAGCACGACTGCCCGGTGCCCTTTAACGCCTTTATTGGAACCACTCATTGATTCAAACCCCACAGCCACTATACGAAGCGATGTTATCGATACACGGGTAGCAGGAATATTTCTCTTCCTATGCAATCCTTAAGAAATG
Organism: Pinus albicaulis; assembly: GCA_034641835.2. Taxonomy (NCBI): domain Eukaryota; kingdom Viridiplantae; phylum Streptophyta; class Pinopsida; order Pinales; family Pinaceae; genus Pinus; species Pinus albicaulis. The sequence continues at coordinate 194,603,081 of CM076570.1, read as the reverse complement.
GGACAACCCATTGTAAATACTATTCCCTTAAGTGGTTCAAACAGGTGTGGGATCTATCAGTTGCCAGATTATACAAAATACTAAAGCCTTACACCAGAAACTCTCTTGCATCATTTGGACTAACCAACCCCAACCTCCATGCAGGTGGGAGAGGGGAACTTTTCTGGCCAGGGTCAACCAGCCATTTTCCCCTCAATACACTGCCCAACAGACGTGACCATATGTTCTCTCCCCCTCCTATGGGTGTAGTTTTTATCAAAGTCCCCTTACCCTTACGGTAACACATGAATGGGGGGACCATGGTCCAAACGGTCGACCCATCTTTGCCTTGGTTAGACTCGGGAGTAAATCCACAATTGCCATTCTTGTGACTTTGGACATACCCAAACATCCATGGTGACCACGACCCACATCAACCATAACTCTCTTGGCCTCAATACATATAGGTCCTTTTGATATCTCGAAGTTCGACGGGAAGCATGGGGACGACCCCCACCCACTTTTACATCACTACCTTCCATTTATGGTCCATATCAATTCCATGAGCAGATGATAGTGTATAGAGCAAGCCTGTTTTTCGCACCCTTCTGAGCCAATGCCTCCAGTGGTACATTGAATTAGCACGTGCGCCATCCAATACGTTTGGCGCTTTTATGACGGGTTCTTAAAGAACTTCCAACTACCAATTAGAGTGAAAGCAGACAATTGGCCAACATCATTTGCCTTAAGACACCGCCCATATCTCTGAGCAATATTCATGAATGGAGACGTAGGAGGAGGCCTCGTCAACGCAGTACGAACCATCTACTTAGCAGTGTTTTAAACCTCTTTTACCCCATCTCTAAAGACATTGGCCGCACACTACCGGGTACGTGTGAGAAAGATCAATGTGATCGTCGTGCCCAACACTTAGATTTAATCTATTCACGATCGGCACGCTTTACGATCTGCTCCCCATGCCCCCTGGTAACCCCGAATCCTGCGGCTACTCGGCAGAATGTCTTGGGTCTCGTTGGCACGATCTGCGGTGTAGCCACCAATCGGTCTCGGGGGCAAACCTCCCGGCCATCCTCGGCTACCACTGCCCCCACCAAATGACTCCTCTCCCCCTTACGTGATAAGTCGGTGCAAAAAATCAGAAACCTAGCGGAAAAATAGGAAGAATAAGAAGAAAACATCTTGTTAGGAAGAAGTTTTATTGTCAGATAACGCTAATAAAAAAATGATGCTAGAAATAGAGAAGGAAAGGATAAACCCATGAAATTTACTTATAAAATGCGTGCGAGGACCACTTGACATACAAATGTCCTCGATTGTAAAGAATCTGCAAATTTATTACTATGAGGATGCAGGAGAGCTTTTTAATGGATTCTTCGTCCTTCCCCAATCAGCAATGACAACATTAACATATGGTTGAAAACCACGCCACAACCCCATCGGGCAATGGTGGTTCGTATCCTTCGGCGAGAAGGGACCATTTCCATTTATGGCATCGAGAGTATTGACCTTTAAACTCGCCAAGCTTTATGGAACTCCTACCATAGATGCTCGGGAGCAGGAACTAGTTCCAATCTAAAGCGCGCCCAGCAGTTACATGTCGAGCCTGTTGAACCCTATAATTACGTCCCCCCAAAGGGACATGACCTTACGACTCATAATACCTCGTACGTGCCGGCCCAAAGGCTACGATATTGTAGAAGATTTGGCCGGTGGAAGCAAACTACATACTCATGTTTCTTCTTCGGACTCATTTAAACTGGGCTCTTGAGCATTCTTTAGAATCTTTTTCTCGCTCATGAAACCGAAAAAATCTCGAGTCACCTTTGTGATCTATTAAACTATTGAGATATAGAGAGCAAGGCCATTCTTTTCCTCTTTTTTAAAGCTCTTTAAACGAGAAAAATACATCCAGAGTTTTCTCAGCGTGACTCATTAAAAATTTCACGGAGGTACACCGGGTTTTCTTTGTTGGACTCGTTAAAATTTCACAAATAATATTGAGTTTACTTCGTCTCCTCGTACTCATAACAAAATGAGGTGAGCGTCCATTGAACATAGATTTCTCACTTTCAGGATTCCATGGACTAACTTACCGGAAAATGAGCTTGTTTCCGAGCTTATTGGCTGCCTTTATCGTGCCGGTTATCAAGACATGACAAAGGTACTTATGGAGTCGTCTTTACGACATTTTTCAAAACTCTCTAAACATGAAAAAATTCCCTTAGGTTTGCTTTTTCTGGACTCGTTAAACCTAATTGGAACGGGACATGGGTTGTCTTTTATGACATTTTTCGAGACTCTCTAAACATGAAAAAATTCAAGGTTTGCTCATCTAGACTCGTTAAAATCTAATCATATGGGGCCTGAGTTGTCTTTCCTGACATTTTTTCGGACTCTCTAAACATGAAAAATTCATAGGGTTTACTCGTCGGACTCGTTAAACTTAATCGGATGGGGAAAAATTTGGACAAAATGGATACTACCTACATTACACATTTTTCAAAAAGATTTGGCGGCAAAATTCTTGAACATGGCACTTCCGAGAAGAAAACTCTTTCGTAGTTAGCGAACCCACCATCATGGTGTGTGTTTCCCGGTGTCCTGCCCATCAAATCCTAACACACTCGTTGTTATTCAACATTAAACTACCTAGTACCACAACTAGAGTGCCTTCTATTGTTCAGCGGATCTCATTCATCCACACTCCTGTTATCAACCAAACCGTTCATTATGCCGGGAAATTATTTTTCGTGCGGCGTTCCCATTTACTCTTCCTTATCTCAAATCATAAACAAATCGGTTGGTTTCCCAGATTCGTGTTGAGCGATGTAGGGCGCCTCGGTGCCTACCTTTCAACGAGATCCTTCTATCGACTTCAACACCTTATCTAGGAAGTTGATCCGGAAACCCATTAATTGCCCGAGATGCCGCAAACATCGGTGGCAGTAGTCTTGTGTTTGATCAAGGGTCTTCATCATTGGCTCTTGGTCGAATGATTCTCTGACATTCGACTTCAACTCCTTTATTTTCGTAGATTGTGCGGAAGCATCTTGGGAGACCATCATAGTGCTCGGTGGCCACCTTCGTGTCTGTTAACAATTTTCATTGCTGTATTGAAAGTGTCAGACATTTCTCACATGTTCGCTTGACAACTCCCTCATTCACATGTTGAAAATATACGGAGTTTAAGTGAATGAGTCCAGACCTTAGGGGCGAAAGGCTACACCATTAAGTTGTGTTCCCTTCCACAGATACGATATTGTTTATGAGACGACTTCTTACGACGTCTTTGTTATGAAAGACACTTCCACATTGTACTGTGGTGAATAGATTCTTCATATCTGTTTATTCTAGAGAAATCATGTTGTTTAAAGCTCTGAGCATGGGACATGCGGAGCTCTAGGAAAAATACTATATTTTTTCGACATATGTTGTTGTTTGAGGTTTTCTAGTCTTTCAATCTCTCCTCTATCTCTACAAATTATAAAGTATTTCGACCATCGTCTTCATCTACGACCTCACACTTTAGAGGACATACGGTACGAGGTCCAAAATACCTCCTCACCTAAGCCATTTCAGAGGGGAAGACAAATATGGAAGAAGTACAAAGACCCTAAATTAAAACCTATTTACGACGGGGTAACACATATAGAGGCAGAACAAGAGCATTATAACGCGGGCAAGCAATACATTGGCCGCGTTAGTGGCTGAGAACAGCGCTGTTTACACTAGAGGATGCGTTACCGTGTTTAGTTAGTGGGAAAAGGGAATAGAAAGATTTGAATCTCCGGGCTTTCCCTCACAAAGGTCGGTTCAAAGGCTATGACTTTGGATTATTAATGAGATATTCTACCCATAAAGGCTGAACTCCAAGAGAGGCAAAGGATGGATATCAAGGAAACATCTAAGCCTTTTCCATTCCAAACTAGTGGAAGGGGGGCAGCAATGGCCTTCTCTCCTCTATCAGAAGAGGTAAAGGCTCTTAATTGAAGAGTCGAAGGATTGCTCGAGGTTCTTGCATACTTGTGGAATAGATAGTGTGACATTGAAGGCCAAGAGTCAAAGGCTCCTAGAGAGCTTGTTGACTTGGACTTCTTCACTAAGAGAAGAGAAGAGATTGGGGGAATTCAGAGAAGGGCTTGGTATAACAATGGTTGTAATCCTCCTTCTTTCAAAATCAATAGAACTATGTTCGTTTTGTCCATTCAATGCTTAATGTTATCATTGTTGTTTCAATATTTACTTAGTATGATATGAATAGCTCGAGATGTGTATAATCTAGATGTTTGTAGTTTATTGATTTAATTGATAGGATGCTTGTTATATTAGAAATTACGGGTGCTTTGGTGATTAAGGTCTCATATTTGAGTAATGAAGAAGGACTCTTACATTCTTTTACAAGGTAAGCTGATATGGAGTCGATAATATCGGTTATATTACGGAAAGAGTGGGATGCCAATTTGCAAGCTTTGGAGTTGAAGGATCGATTGTAGTCTTAGGAAATTCAATAGTTTGAAGCCACAGAGAATGGAGTGGAAGCAAACTATAGGGTAAAGTTGCTTGGGTGGTTGGTTTGCAGTATATCTCTGGGCTTTAGGTGCAGCCCAGATAGTAAGATTATGATGTTCACAAGATAGCTGGTATGTTCATATTAAGCAGAAATAACGAAGGAATACAATAGAAAATTACCTCTTTGACGGTCTTAGAATCCTTGAAACGGCGTAAACAAAGTAAGAGTCCTTCTTCGCTTGACTCAAATACGAGACACAAATCATTAAAACTTTGTGTTCTTGCTAAGTATCCTATCAATTAAATCAATATACTACAAACATCCTAAATTATACACATCCCCGAGCCATTCATATCATACTAAGTGCATATTGAAAAAACAATAATAACATTAACGTTGAATGGACAAAACGAACACATTTCTATTGATTCGAAAGAGGAGGATTACAACCATCGGTTGTACCAAGCCCCTCCTTAGTCTCCCAATCTCTCTTCTCTCTATTGAAGAAGTCCAAGTCAATAAGCTCCTCCCAGGCCTCTTTGACTCTTGTCCTTCACAATGTCCTATTCTCTATTCTGAAGTATCTGGAGACAGCCGAGCAATCCAGCCACGACCTTGATTAGAGCCTTGGCCTCCTTCTTATAGGGCCATTGTTGCCTTCTCTCACTAGTTTGGGAATGGAATAGGCTTAGATGTTCCTTGATCTCATGATTTTCCTCTCTTGGAGTTCGATCATCCATAATGACCCGATAATGAATTGGGTGTACTGCGGTTTCCTTTATTAGGCCGAGCTCCTTGTGAGGGAAAGTCGGAGATTCAAATCTTTCTGCGCTCTTTTCCCAATTCAAACTTAAAAACATGGGCAACGCTTCCCTTCGGTGTAAACGAGTGTTTCCCTGGTTACTAACGCGGCCAATACCTTTGCCCACTGCGTTATAGCACTTTGTTACGTTCTACATAGGCATTACCACAGCGAGAAATGGAGGTTTAACTTAGGTCTTTGTACTTCCTCTGCTTGTCTTCCCCTACGAGCTAATGAGGAGGTATTTTTGGCCTATGTGAATGCCCCCTAAAGTGTGTCACGAGACGAAGATGGCCGAAATACTTTATAATTTGTAGAATGAGAGATTGAAGGCGAGGAAAACTTTCAGCTCTTTCATCCTCTGAAAATATAGTATTTTCCTAAGTCGGGCATGTCCATGCTCGGTAGCTTTTAAACAGCAGCAGTTTCTCTAGAATAGAAATATGAAGAAATCTTGTCCACCAACCAAACTGTCTGAAGGAAAGTATACATCACGAGATCGAGCTGAAGAAGCTATCTCCATAATAATATCATAACTTAGGAAGAACAGCAATGTTGTAGCCTTTGCCCCAAGCTCTGACACGATTCACTTAAAGCTGCATATTTCTCAACATGTGAATGAGGAGTTGTCATCGAACATGTGATACGATACCGATCAATAGCCAAAGCTGACCCAACAGAGATGCGAAGGTGGCCAGTGTGATGATGGTCCCTAAGATCCCCGGTCTGATCCTGGCGAGTGTGAATAAAAGGAGTTGAAGTCGAACACTCGTGAAGAATCATTTGACGAAGCCAATGATGAAGACCTTGATGTGAACACAAGACTACTTGCAGCGATCTCTGCCGTGTCAGGTACTAATGGGTTCTGGATCAACTTCCTAGATAAGGTGTTGAAGTCGATGAAGTGATCATTTGAAAGGTAGGCAACGGCGTCCTACATCGATCCAACACAGAAAACGGAAACAATTTGTTTATGATTTGAGATATGGAAGAGTAAATGGAGCAATCAGGGCGACAAATTGCAGCATAATGAGCAGTTTGGTTGACTAAGGCTTGATGAATATGAGACTCTTCTGAACAATAGAAAGCCTCTAACGGTACTAGCGGTGACGTGTTGAACACCAAAGAGTGTGTTAAGTTTTACAGATACTGCAGAGACAACTTTGGGAAATGATAATACTCATAGATGATAGGGTTCGACTAAACTGAAATAGTTTTAAGGGAAGTGCCATATTGAAGAATTTTCTTTGCCAATGACCTTTTTCGAAAAATATAACAGTAGTATCCATTTTTTCCAAATTTTTCCCAAAATCTGATTAAGTTTAACGAGTCCCGAGCAAATAAACTTCAGTGAATTTTTCATGTTTAGAGAGTGCGAAAAATGTCGAGGAAGAGACAACTGTGCCCCATCGATTAGATTTAGCAGTCTGAATGAGCAAACTCGTGAATTTTTCATGTTTAGAGAAGTAGAAAAATGTCATAAAAAGACAACTCCATGTCTGTACGATTAGGTTTAACGATCGAGATGAAAACTGATGATTTTTATGTTAGAAGTCGAAAATGTCATAAAGGAGCAACTCCATATCACATTACGATTGTTTAACGATCGAGATGAGTAAACTCGGTGAATTTTTCATGTTTAGAGAGTCGAAAAAATGTCTCAAAAACCTAAACTCCATTGGGGTACCTTTGTCATGTCTTGATAGCGGGCACGGCAAAGGGTAATATTCTGCAACTTCACTTTGAGTTCATTTTCCATAAGTTAGTCCATAGATAGGAAGAGTGAGAAATCTATGTTGATGGACGTCTACCTCATTTTGTTATGAGTACGAGGAAGCGAAGTAAACTCAATATTATTTGTGAAATATTAACGAGTCCAACAAAGAAAACTTGGTACCTCCGTGAAATTTTAACTTAGTCGTACGGAAAAAACTCGATTTACTTTTTTAGTTTAAGAGCTTTGAAAAAGGAAAAGAATGGCTCCTTGTTCTTTGTCTCAATATTTTAACGAGTACGAAAAGGTGACTCGCGATTTTTTTCGGTTTTATGGCCGAGAAAAAGATTCCTAAAAATGCTCATTACTTCTCCATAGTTTTAATGATCGAAGAGAGAGAAGAAAGCTCTAGGTTTTTCGGATTAACGGCTTGAAAAACAAAAAAAGAAACGCTCGATACGACTTCGTATAAGTTTAACGAGCCGAAAGAAAGAACTCGAGGTTTTCGGATTAACGAGCAGAAAAATACCATAAAAAGAGTGCTCGATAAAACATGAGTATGCACATAAATCTTGATCCCTTGTGGGAGTCATCGTGTCGAATCTCGAGGTTGCGACATGTGTACGTGAGGAATCACGACTGTAGTGACTTAAGAGAGTCATGCCTAGAATTTGCTATAAGAAGGTCGGAAGACATTCATTTTCACTTTGTTTGAGTCTTGTGAAGAAGCTACGGGTGAAGGAGGTGAAAATTTCGGTGACGTTACGGTGTCCAGGGCAATAGTCTTATTCATGAGATCCAAATAAGAACACAGGACATCACATTTTATCATTTAAAAGTGCAGTTTTATTTTTATTTGGTTTCAAAATTACGAAATTTTGAGGCCTAGAAAAATATTTGTGCCTATGTGGTCGGGGAGTACAGCAATGCCGCGTTAAGCACAGCTTTGTGAAATGAAGTACGCATTAGAAACGCTCTTGTTTCTGTAGATGTCCACGTTAAGGCGCATCTCTAACAATTCAGGATTTCCATTTTTGAAGTGGTACGGGAAAATTTTAATCGGTTGGAGATGTTGCATTTGCGAGCACATTGAGCTGTTTAATCATAGTATCACGGCGAGAAGAGAAGATGAAACGGGAAGAACGAGAGATGGTGACGGATCGTAGTTGTGGCTCTCACGGGAGGTGCGGATTTCTGCATTATGCTGTTTAGAACTATTAAGGGGTCAGAGGACCTCCTGAGGTGGTGATCAGCCCAGTGGGACGAAACGACATCATAATCTTCCGGATTGGTGGCAACCGAGCTCGCCATCGAAAAAGATGATGTTTACTTTTTTGGCCAGAGGTTTGTCATGTCGTGGGATGAGGCCCAATTTGTGGAGTCCGGCGCCCTACGTTCACTGCGATTTGATCCATGCATACTTGCGCCACATAGCACCAGTATGAATGGCGGATACTGTGCACGAGGTGACGTTGGGACCCTTAGGTCTGTCTCTGGATAGGTGTTCGCTTGGGTGCAGAGAGTCGGCATGTGGCAACCAAGGCTCGGATGCTCCTAGCCTTGGATTGTATGCGGCCTCGGGTTTCGGCGGGTGTGACGGTGTGGTTAGGTCGGGTCGACGAGCTTGCGCATGTAAGACCGGAGTCACTCAAAGAGAGTTTGGGTAAGGAACAGTTGTTTCTTTCCTCTTTGAGTGGATACCAGCGATGAGGCAGGATCCTGACAGCCATTGGGTCCACCTTGTGGGAGTGGGCTCGGTGGGCCACTTTGCCTCCACGGACCGGAGAGGGTCCCATCGCGTCACCGTTTTGATGAGGGATTTTTTTTGATAGGTTGGACTCTCGCATCATCATGATTGAGGATTATCCCCTATGCACGTGGATGAACTTCACAAAGCGATCCCGAGTTAGTCTTGCCCCCGCACCCGGTGGGTCCCGTGGTAAGAAAAAATGATCGTTGCTTTTTCAAAGAAGTTTTTTGTTTTTAGCTTTCTGTAATGTTTATGTAAAAAAAATTTGTTGTTTAGAAAGGGGTGAAAATTTAGTTTTGACATGAAACTTTTGCTTGCTTGACACGAGATGTGGCACTTTGTCCATCCAGCGGGGGCCCCTCGCTATGCACGGCGAGGATTGCGACTACGTGGGTCTGGCGCACCCAGTAGACTGATGCGGAAGCCTGCGACGACGATGATACCCAAATTTTACATGAACTCTCCAGGGAACCTGGAGGGTCCGAGTATCGGGTATACTGCGCAAAAGCCTCCTATGCGGGAGGTTCCGCTTGCATCCTGGGCACATGGCTACTCGTGGGTGTGCCTGAGAGATACCTCGGTTCCTTCCGAGGAGGATACTGATAGACGCTAGTATGTTATTAAGTGAGCATCAGAGCTTAGTCTGGTGGAGTAGATGTATTAGTGTCGAGCATGGCTTGGTGTAGCCCAAATTTTGTAGCAAACACCCCAAGTTTTGGGAGATTTTTTCTTTTTGATGTTTACTGTGTACTGGACATGACATATGTATATATATATATATATATATATATATATATATATATATATATATATATATATATATTTTTGGTGATTTTGTGTTTTTAAATTTTTATGAATTTTTTGATGGGATAAAAATATACGTACTCATGAGTAAATCGTTTACAATAAATGTGACAAACGCCAATCTAACACATAATTTGTCAAAGAATCGGCTAATGCATTAAATTCTCTAGGAATGTGCTCAAATGTGATTGTTTGAAATTGACGCTCTAAAAGTCGCACTCGTAAAAAATAACGTAACATACGGGTGGCGGACACGGTAATGATTGTTTAACCGCATAATGATGAGTTGGGAATCTAACGTGACTCACTAAATCGGAGATGTCACGAGATGCCGCTTACTGTGAGGAGTTGGATCACCGACATGTACTCTGGAGAAAAATGCATGGTGGCGTTACCCGGAAGATCCCCCGGAACCAAGAAGGTTCGACTCAAGTATACAGAGAACCTGCAAAGCGCATTAAAGCTAATCGTGTCTAGTGTGACGACTAGCACCATCTCGCATACCAACGCATGATAACGAATGTGACGACATCTATGCGTAGAAAAATATTACATGAGAAAAACACTGCTAACCAAACAAATAATCCAGTAGCATCAAAGATAAATAAATAGGAAAAAACTTATATACATAAAATTACAAAGCATATGCCTAGTGCGAAACTAGGGCAAAATACTTTCTTCAGATAGAGCCGTTGCGGGGCTCCTCGAGTGGAATTCCATTACGATCACTTAGTTCGTAAGCTCCTTTTGAGAGGGCTTTCAGTAACGATGTAAGGGACAGAGCCATACAATGGTTGGAGTGTTCCCACCCTAAGAGGTCGTGTTTTTTATCATAAATTAGAACAAGATCACCCTCTCTTGGAAAAGAACGAGGCTTGACAGATTTTGTCGTATTGAGCTTTTTAACTCGGTCGTTTGGTAGGAGCTTCAGAGTGCTAATGTAGCATCTCAACGAGTTTTTGTCTAAATGATCGAGCGCAGAACAAGCGCTCTTACGTGGCGGGTAGTGCCAGCAGGGAGCTCAATGGCAAGTTTGAGTGATGGGATTTCCGCACTCGATTGGAGCATCTTGCTCTAGGCCGAAAGCAAGTTGGAAAGGTGTGATATTTGAGAAATAAATACGGAATGTTTTCCATGATACTGTCTTGGCCAAGGATATCAGAGTAATGATGTCTTGGAAAGATTACCCATGTTCCCTTCTCGAATCGAAACTAGTGTGGACGATCGTATAGGAGGAGTGGAACTATCTCGAGTGGTTATCAAAAGACGAGATTTCATTTTTTATCGCCCTCCGAATCAATCGTCAGCAAAGCGCGATGGTGGAACTCTCCCCCAAGGTCATTCTTCTAATGACATGATCTCTCGAATAGCTTCTACTCCGTAGGCCGACTTCATTAAGGAGATCCTTAGAGAGACGGTCATGAGGGCAGAGAGGGTTGTACATATGGTCGAAACCATATCGGTGGAGGGTTGCGATGTGGTTTGGATGGCTTCGGAAATATAGCCAACTCAACCTAGTGAAAGTGGCATCTGCATCTTCATAGGAATCAATATGCTGAAGGTGCTCGGGGATGAATCCATGGGTCGATAGAGCCATCCGAAGAGGTGGATATCATTGCAACCGTGTTTGGGATCTGAGGCGGCGGTAGAGGAAAACAACCCAGTAGGGAAGATGCCTTCAGAAGACCAGTACCAATACTGACGTAAGAGTCAGGGACACCTCCTATTAAGGGTACAGAGCTACTTGGTAAAGTGGAATAATCAGGGGTGCAGAAGGATAGCTGATCGACCGTGACTATTCGCCCATCCAATGGAAATAAGATGAGTCGGAAGACCGAAGACACGATGGCGGTCATAGCATAAGACCAACTGCGACCTAGCAGTAGATTATAGTCGAGATGACGCTCTACGACTTCAACGTCCACATTTACCGTTTTCCCCCCCAGAGTGACGGGAAAGCTAGCAAGGTATCCTTTGGGTAGGAACGTGTGGCCATCGAAAGCTTTCAGGGAATTCGATGGCGGGGTTAGAGTAGGAGAACCTAAATTCAGCCAACAAGCTTGTGACATAACGCAGGTCGAAGCACCTTCGTCTATGATAGTGCGATGGATGGGTCTCCCTTTCGACACAACCTGCACCTGGAATGCGAGTTGATGTGAGAGGCGAGGTTTAGCCTTTTCCATATCAAAGATTGCTAGCGTGGAATCCTGGGGGTCTATTCCGCCAATGGCCGAAAGCAAGGCTTTCCTTTGTGCTGGACAGGTTTGTAATACTTCAAGTGCAGACATGGCTGACGGTGCCTACGCCAAATCTTCTACAATATTGTAGTTTTGGGCTGCACGTGCAGAGGTATTATGAGTCGTGCGTCGAAGTGTCCCTTTGGGGGGACGAATTACAGGTTCAGCAGTAGGCCTTTCGATATGCAAATCGTTGGGCGGCGGCGGATTGGTACTAGTTCCAGGTTCCTGAGCATCTATGGTAGGGGCTCCATAAAGCTTGGTGCGAGTTTGAAGGTCAATACTCTCGATGCCATAAATGGCAGATGGTCCTTCGCCGGAAGGATGCGAACCACCATTGCCCCGTTGATGGGGTTGTGGCGGGTTGTCAACCATATGTTGATGTTTCTGTTGTTGATTGGGGAAAGGATTGTGAAGAACGGCAGGTGTTCTCCCAGAATCCTTGTTAGCAATAAAATCAGTGCATTCCTGCAACCGAGGACATTTGTATGTCAAGTGGTCCTCCGCACAGATTTTACAAGGAAATCTCATGGGGTTATCCTTTCCTTTTTCATTAGCAACATTTTTCTGATTAGAGTTATTCTGATTATTCGACTGCTCTTCCGAAGAAGATGTTTTCTTCTTATTCTTCCTATTTTTCCCGTTGGGTTTTTGTGAGGTTTGCACCGAATTTACCTCAGCAGAAGGGAGAGGAGTCATTTGATGGGGGGCGGTGGCAGCCGAGGATGGCTGGGAGGTTTGCCCCTGAGACTGATTGGTGGCTACACCAGAGATCGCGCCAACGAGACCATCGGCATGCGCTCCGGTTTTCTGAGTAGCCGGAGGGTTCGGGTTACCAGGGGCATGGGGGAGCAGATCGTAAAGCGTGCCAGATTGTGAATAGATCAAATCCAGGTGCTGGGCACGATGAATACATTGATCTTCTGTCACTGCACCAGAAAGGCCAATGTCTTTAGAGATATGGGGTAAAAGAGACTTGCAAAACCAATTTGCCAAGAGATGGTCCGGTATTGGCGCTTTGACAAGCCTCCTCCTACGTCTCCATTCATGAATATGGTCGGAGATGTGGGTGGTGGTGTCTTGGCGCAGTGATGTTAACAATTCTGTGCCGGTTTCCACTCTAATTGGTAGTTGAAAGTTCTTTAAGAACTCCGTCGCTAAAGCGCCAAACGTATTGATGGTGGCGCGTGGTAATTCGATGTACCACTTGGCGGCATTGCCTGTAAGGGTGCAGGAAAACAGTCGAAGGCGGACACTATCATCTACCATGGAATTGGATATGGACCACAAATGGAAGGTAGTGATGTGTGCGGCTGGGTCATCTCCATGCTTCCCGTCGAACTTCGGGATATCTGAAGGAATCTTATGCGATATAGGAGGCCAAAGCGAGTTGTGATTGATGGGGTCGTTTTTCAGTTTATGGATGTCGGGTATGTCCAAAGCTGCCAAGAAAGGCAATTGTGGATTTTCCCCTGAGTCTAACCAAGGCAGTATGGGCTGACTATTTGGACCATAGTGTCCCCCCATCCATGTGTTACCAGAAGGGTAAGTGGGACTTTGATAAAAACCTCCCATAGGTGGAGGAGTAGGAACATACGGTTGCTTTCCATAGGGCATAGTGTATTGGGGGGCAAGTGGTTGGTTTCCCCCAGCGTAAAAGTGCCCTCCCACTCCAGATGGAGGTTGGGGTTGGTTAGTCCAAATGGAAGCAATAGAGTTTCCCAGAGGCATACTAGTACTTGCATAATTTGGCAACGGTATAGATCCTACACCTATGTTTGAACCACTTAAGGGGATAGTATTTACAATGGGTTGTCCCATTTGTCCTAAGGATTGCATAGGAAGAGAAATATTCCCAGCTACTTGTGTACTGATAACACTGCCCCCTGGTATAGTGGCCAGGGGGTTTTAACTCAACAAAGGGTTCCAACCGAAAGGGTTGTTAAAGGGCACCGAAGTAGTCGTGCTCGTGGGAGGAGATACCGTGGTCCCCAACGTGGTCACGGTAGGAGTAGATGCCGAAGGGTTTGGTAAACTACTGACAGTTGTGTTGACCATAGGGTTGGGGGTAGGCATATGTTGACTACTGGGGTTACCCAGTAATGACATAGAACTGACCACCGGCGGGGAGGATGATGGCGAACCAGGAATGGTTTCCATTGGTATCGACCCTGTGGATACCGGTGGAGAAATAGATGTTGGTGTTGCCGCAGACATATCTTGGCGTGGTGGAATCTGGATTATCACCGGTCCTAACGGATCAGTGAGCGGAGGATTGTAATTAGGTACAACGCCTTCAGTGAAAGGGTCCTCCGGGAGTTCCGGCTGATAAGGGTCTATGTGATAATCCAGATTAGTCAAAGGAGACTGCTCTTCCGTAGAAGGCCCGGGTTCACCAAGGTTCAATATTTCCTCTAAGGTGAGAGGAGGTAGACCTTGCTGTCGTCTAGACTGACGGCGTGGGTCAGGGGACGCCACGGTGACCGGTTTAATTTTAACAATTTTATTTAAAATGTGATATATTATGAAGTCTCAAGTGACAGTAACCGCACACTTACTAAAAAGAAAAAAGACTCTCTAAAATCAATCACCAAGCAGCCAGTATAGGGTGCCCTGTCTGAGTACTACCTTTCAATGGTGATGAAATCCAGTCTCACAATAGCATACAAAGAGGGTTGGTCGAAAGTACAGTTACGGTTACTCTAGAGCTTCGCCCGAACCCTAGACGATAGGTGTAAGCACTCTCGTGAAGACGAGTACCCTCCTAAAGACTGAAGACATAGTAGGTCCGTCTGTTTCAGGTACCAGGATAGCCCGTCCCAGTCACCTTGTGTAAGTCCCTAAAAGTATAGCCACTAAGGATACCTCAAATCACAGACACTATCAGGGGGGTCCACGGTCAAGGACAGTGTGCTATATGGGCAGAATACCTAGATCCCCGATCTAGTTTCGACATCCCCGAAGGGAACCCTATATATAACACACCCACAGGATGCAGTCGAAGGCGGGCTACCTTCTAGTGCACCCAAGTGTTGTCTCGCGCTGAGCTCCGGTAAAGGAGCGGTCCCAATAATGTGAGTGCAGCAGGATTTCACTCGTTAATGACTCTAGCTTTCAAGTTTTGAGATCTTGGGTAGTTTTCTCACTTTCCTAACCCAAGATCCTAGCCTGAACTACTATTTGTGTGAGCTCAAAAAGAGTTATTAGATTGATTTTATTATTTTTTATTAGTCTTGCGGAGGGGAAATGGACGTATGAAGTATAGTGAGACTCTTGACTCAATAAACCATGCAAAACATGCTCTAAATATTAACTTCAATGAACAATGTTTCTACAAGGAGAGGTTTCTTTTTTCAATCATCCATGCACCAACATGTAAATAACACATCTCAACTTTTAAGATTTAGACTTCTATCTACCTCTTTTAACAGTCTGTGAACCAAACTTTCAGAATAAACTCAGCTTAAATGCAGAAAAATATAAAAAAAAAAAATTCTCTTTAAAAAAGTAAATGCTTTGCACACTAACTAAATAAGAGAAACAAATAATCAATGCCAGTTTAGCAGACAAGCACATGGATTTGGTCTGTGAAAGGTACTGGTGGCCAAAAAACTCCACAGCTAAAACACAGTCACAGAAGTGAACAACAGGTTTTTTGGCTGGGTAACGCTCTGTCTGTGAGAAAATACAGCGTTATAACGCACTGTATTTAAGCCTAGACTGCGTTATAACGCACTGGATATACTGCATAGATCACGTTAACCAGGGAAAAGCTCTTCAGTTGGCCAGACAGGCACAGGATTGAACTCTGCAAGCGTTTGGTATGTCTACTGGGCATCAAAAAATGGTCGGAAGGATACTGAACAGAGGAGAGAAGAAATGAAAGGGAAAAATAGTCCGGAAACTAAGGGGACAGTCCCCAGTGGAGTCGCCAATTCTGCTATAGGGTAAACTGCTTCGGTGGTTGGTTTTCGTATTTCCCTCTCAGGGCTTTCCGGTGCCCGAGGCAGATAGTCAGATTAGCTATGTTGTTCACAAAGATGGTATGAGCATGTTCATATTAGCTTGAAATAACTTTAAGGAATACAATAGAGAATTACCTCTTTGACAACTTTAGAATCCTTTGGAGAGCGCTACGCAGCAAAGCAAGAGTCCTTCTTCACCGACACCAAATCTGAGTCCTGCAATCAGTCAAAGCACCCGCATAACTTCTGATATAACCAGTATTCTATCAATTAAATCAACAATAAACATATAGATTATACACATCTGAGCCATTCATATCATACTAAACAAATATTGAAATAACAATATAACATTAAGCATCGAATGGACAAAACGAACATAGTTCTATTGATTTTGAAAGAAGGAGGATTACAACCATCGGTTGTACCAAGCCCTCCTCAGTCTCCCAATCTCTCTTCTCTATCAAGTGAAGAAGTCCAAGCCAACAAGCTCTCTAGGAGCCTCTTTGACTCTTGGCCTTCACAATGTCACACTATTCTCTATTCCACAAGTATGCAAGAAATTTTGAGCAATCCTTCGACCTTCAATTAAGAGCCTTCAGCTCCTTCTTATAGGAGAGGGAGAAAGCCATTGTTGCCCTTCTCTTTCCACTAGTTTGGAATGGAAAAGGCTTAGATGTTTCCTTGATCTCCATACTTTTGCCTCTCTTGGAGTTCAGTCTTCTATGGCAATGACCAATAATGAACTGGTGCTTCTGCAGTTTCCTCTGTGCACTGACTCCTTCGTGAGGGAAAGTCGGAGATTCAAATCTTTCTCCGCGCTCTTTTCCCAATTCAAACTTAAAACACGGGTAACGCGACCATCAAGTGTAAACAGAGCGTTGCCCTAGTCACTAACGCGGCCAATATATTTCTTGCCTGCGTTATAACGCCCTTGTCCTGTTCTATATATGCGTTACCCTGGCAGAAATAGGTTTAATTTAGGTCTCTGTACTTCTTCCATATTTGTCTTCCCCTCTGAGCTGATGAGGAGGTATTTTGACCTGTAACAGATGCCCCCTAAAGTGTGAGGTCAGAGACGAAGACGATGGCTGAAATACTTTATAATTTGTAGAGATAGAGAGATTGAAAGACTGAGGAAAACCTGAAACAACAACATATGTCAGAAAATATAGTATTTGCCTAGAGTCGGGCATATCCCATGCTCAGTAGCTTGAACAACATGATTTCTCTAGAATAGAGATATGAAGAATCTGTCCACCAATAGGAACAATGTGGAAGTGTCTGTCATAACATGATCAGGCTGAAGAAGCTGTCTCCATAAACAATATCGCAGCTCGGGGAAGGGAACACAACTTTAATGGTGTAGCCTTTTGCCCCAAGGTCTTGACCGCCGATTCACTTAAAATGCATATTCCTCAACATGTGAATGAAGGAGTTGTCGTCGAACATGTGAGAAATCGTCTGATTACCAGTCAATAATGAAAACTGTTAACAGACGCGAAGGTGGCCACCGATAATGATGATGGTCCCTAAGATGCCCAGTACAATCTAGCGAGTGTGAATAAAAGGAGTTGAAGTCGAACACTCGTAGAATCATTCAACCAAGAGCCAATGATGATGTCCTATTCTATATATGCGTTACCCTGGCAGAAATAGGTTTAATTTAGGTCTTTGTACTTCTTCCATATTTGTCTTCCCCTCTGAGCTGATGAGGAGGTATTTTGACCTGTAACAGATTCCCCCTAAAGTGTGAGGTCAGAGACGAAGACGATGGCCGAAATACTTTATAATTTGTAGAGATAGAGAGAGATTGAAAGACTGAGAAAAACCTGAAACAACAACATATGTCAGAAAATATAGTATTTGCCTAGAGTCGGGCATGTCCCATGCTCAGTAGCTTTAAACAACATGATTTCTCTAGAATAGAGATATGAAGAATATGTCCACCAATAGGCACAATGTGGAAGTGTCTGTCATAACGGGATCAGGCTGAAGAAGCTGTCTCCATAAACAATATCGCAGCTTGGGGAAGGGAACACAACTTTAATGGTGTAGCCTTTTGCCCCAAGGTCTTGACCACCGATTCACTTAAACTGCATATTTCTCAACATGTGAATGAGGGAGTTGTCGCCGAACATGTGAGAAATCGTCTGATTACCAGTCAATAATGAAAACTGTTAACAGACGCGAAGGTGGCCACCGATAATGATGATGGTCCCTAAGATGCCCAGTACAATCTAGCGAGTGTGAATAAAAGGAGTTGAAGTCGAACACTCATAGAATCATTCAACCAAGAGCCAATGATGAAGACCCTTGATCAAACACAAGACTACCTACCACTGATGTCTGCAAGTATCTGGGTACTGATGGGTTTCTGGATCAATTTCCTAGATAAGGTGTTGAAGTCGATAGGAAGTGATCTGTTGAAAGGTAGGCACTAAGGCGTCCTACATCAGTCAACACGAAACGGAAACCAACTGATTTTGTTTATGATTTGAGATAAGTAAGAGTAAATGGGAACGTCAGACGACAAATAATTTCTGGCATAATGAACGGTTTGGTTGATAACAGGAGCAGTAGATAACGAGATCTGCTTGAACAATAGAAGGCACTCTAGCAGGGTACTAGGCAGCTGAAGCGTGATGAACACCAAAGAGTGTGTTAGGATTTTACCGGTGCAGGGACACTGGGAAATGAAGGCTAATACTCATAGATGGTAGGGTTCGGCTAACTGCGAAAGAGTTTTCTGGGAAGTGCCATGTTCAAGAATTTTGCTGCCAAATCGACCTTTTTGAAAATTTAACAGAGGTAGTATCCATTTTGTCCAAATTTTTCCCCGTCTGATTAAGTTTAACGAGTCCAGACGAGTAAACTCGGTGAATTTTTCATGTTTAGAGAGTCTGAAAAATGTCAGGAAAGACAACTCTGTGCCCCATATGATTAGTTTTAACGAGTCCGGATGAGAAAACTCGGTGAATTTTTCATGTTTAAAGAGTCTGAAAAATGTTAGGAAAGACAACTCTGTGCCCCATCTGATTAGATTTAACGAGTCCAGATGGGAAAACTCGGTGAATTTTTCATGTTTAGAAAGTCTGAAAAATGTCATAAAAGACAACTCCATGCCCTGTCTGATTAGGTTTAACGAGTCCAGACGAGTAAACTCGGTGAATTTTTCATGTTTAGAGAGTCTGAAAAATGTCGTAAAAGACGACTCCATTGGGGTACCTTTGTCATGTCTTGATAACCGGGCATGGAAAAGGGATAATAGTAAGCCCGAAACAGTTCATTTTCCGTAAGTTAGTCCATCGAATCCAGAAAAGTGAGAAATCTATGTTCAATGGACGTCTACCTCATTTTGTTATGAGTACGAGGAGACGAAGTAAACTCAATATTCCTTGTGAAATTTTAACGAGTCCAACAAAGAAAACTCGGTACCTCCGTGAAATTTTAACGAGTCACGCGGAGAAAACTCGATACCTCCGTGAAATTTTAACGAGTCACGCGGAGAAAACTCGATACCTCCGTGAAATTTTAACGAGTCACGCGGAGAAAACTCGATTATTTTTTCAGTTTAAAGAGCTTTGAAAAAAGAGGAAAATAATGGCTCTTTGTTCTCTGTCTTGATAGTTTTGACGAGCCTAACAAAGGTGACTCGGGATTTTTTCGGTTTTATGAGCAAGAAAAAGATTCCTAAAAAGAATGCTCAATACTTCTCCATAGTTTTAACGATTCTGAAGAAGAAAACTCTAGGTTTTTCGGATTAACGAGCAAGAAAAGACCAAAGAAAAGAACGCTCGATTCCAACTTCGTATAAGTTTAACGAGTCCGAAGAAGAGAGCTCGTGGTTTTTTGGATTAACGAGCAAGAAAAATACCGTAAAAAGAATGCTCGAAGCTTCTTCGTGTAAGTTTAACGAGCCCGAAGAAGAAGACTCGAGGTTTTTTGGATTAACGAGCAAAAAAAATACCATAAAAAGAATGCTCGAAATTTCTTGATCTCTTTCTCGTCAATAGAAGGATCTATTTCGAGAATTTCATCATAAGACCAAGCAAAGACATCGCAAAATTCTTTAAAAAGAGATGTGAAGGATGTAATTTCCTCAGGATTGCAGTCAGCTCCAATCTGAATATTTTCCACGATACCCGTTTTGACCGAGATATCAATGAGCAGTGTCTTGGAAATATTACCCTTGTTCCCTTCTGAATCGATAGTGTGAACAGTCGTATAGGAGGAGGGAACTATCTCAGGTTGGTCAAAAGACGGATTTCAGTTTTTATCGCCTCCGAATCAATCGTCGAAGTGCGATGGTGAAACTCTCCCCAAGGTCGTTCTTCTAATGACATGATCTCTCGAATAGCTTCGTCTGTAGGCCAGACTTCATTGAGGAGATCCTTCGAGAGAACTGTTATGGGAGAGAGGGTTGTACCTGTGGTCGAAACCATATCAGTGGAGGGTTCAGATGCGACTTGGATGGCTTGGTAAGCCAACTTAACCGGCGAAAGCGGCATCTGATCTCCATAGGAATCAATATCTGAAGGCGCCGGGATGATCCATGGGTCGATAGAGCCATCCGAAGAGGTGGATATCATTGCAACCGTGTTTGGGATCTGCGGCGGCGGTAGAGGAAAACAACCCAGTAGGGAAGATGCCTTCAGAAGACCGGTACCGATACTGACGTAAGAGTCAGGGACACCTCCTATTAGGGGTACCGAGCTACTTGGTAAAGTGGAATAATCAGAGGTGCAGAAGGATAGCTGATCGACCGTGACTATTCTCCCATCCAATGGAAATAGGATGAGTCAGAAGACCGAAGACACGATGGCGGTCATAGCATAAGACCAACTGTGACCGAGCAATAGATTATAGTCGAGATGACGTTCTACGACTTCAAAGTCCACATTTACCGTTTTCCCACTCAGAGTGATGGGAAAGCTAGCAAGGTATCCTTTGGGTAGGAATGTGTGGCCATCGAAAGCTTTGAGGGAATTCGATGGCGGGGTTAGAGTAGGAGAACCTAAATTCAACCAGCAAGCTTGTGACATAACGCAGGTCGAAGCACCTTCGTCTATGACAGTGCGATGGATGGGTCTCCCTTTCGACACAACCTGCACCTGGAATGCGAGTTGATGCGAGAGGCGAGGTTTAGCCTTTTCCATATCAAAGACTGCTAGCATGGAATCCCGGGGATCTATTCCGCCAATGGCCGAAAGCAAGGCTTTCCTTTGTGCTGGACAGGTTTGTAATACTTCAAGTGCAGACATGGCTGACGGTGCCTGCGCCAAATCTTCTACAATATTGTAGTTTTGGGCTGCACGTGCAGAGGTATTATGAGTCATGCGTCGAAGTGTCCCTTTTGGGGGACGAATTACAGGTTCAGCGTTAGGCCTTTCGATATGCAAATCGTTAGGCGGCGGCGGATTGGAACTAGTTCCAGATTCTTGAGCATCTATGTAGGGGCTCCATAAAGCTTGGCGCGAGTTTGAAGGTCAATACTCTCGATGCCATAAATGGCAGATGCGCCTTCGCCGGAAGGATTCGAACCACCATTGCCCCGTTGACGGGGTTGTGGTGGGTTGTCAACCATATGTTGATGTTGATGTTGTTGATTAGGGAAAGGATTGTGAAGAACGGCAGGTGTTCTCCCAGAATCCTTGTTAGCAATAAAATCAGTGCATTCCTGCAACCGAGGACATTTGTATGTCAAGTGGTCCTCCGCACATATTTTACAAGGAAATCTCATGGGTTTATCCTTTCCTTTTTCATTAGCAACATTTTTCTGATTAGAGTTATTCTGATTATTCGACTGCTCTTCCGAAGAAGATGTTTTCTTCTTATTCTTCCTATTTTTCCCGTTGGGTTTTTGTGAGGTTTGCACCGAATTCACCTCAGCGGAAGGGAGAGGAGTCGTTTGATGGGGGGCGGTGGCAGCCGAGGATGGCTGGGAGGTTTGCCCCCGAGACTGATTGGTGGCTACACCAGAGATCGCGCCAACGAGACCATCGGCATGAGCTCCGGTTTTCTTAGTAGCTGGAGGGTTCGGGTTACCAGGGGCATGGGGGAGCAGATCGTAAAGCGTGCCAGATTGTGAATAGATTAAATCTGGGTGTTGGGCACGACGTATACATTGATCCTTTGTCACCACCCCAGAAAGGCCAATGTCTTTAGAGATATGGGGTAAAAGAGACTTGAAAAACCAATTGGCTAAGAGATGGTCCGGTATTGGCACTTTGACAAGCCTCCTCCTACGTTTCCATTCATGAATATGGTCAGAGATGTGGGTGGCGGTGTCTTGGCGCAGTGATGTTAACAATTCTGTGCCGGTTTCCACTCTAATTGGTAGTTGAAAGTTCTTTAAGAACTCCGTCGCTAAAGCGCCAAACGTATTGATGGCGGCGCGTGGTAATTCAATGTACCACTTGGCGGCATTTCCTGTAAGGGTGCGGGAAAACAGTCGAAGGCGGACACTATCATCTACCATGGAATTGGATATGGACCAAAAATGGAAGGTAGTGATGTGTGCGGCCGGGTCATCTCCATGCTTCCCGTCGAACTTCGGGATATCTGAAGGAATCTTATGCAGTATAGGAGGCCAAAGCGAGTTGTGATTGATGGGGTCGTTTGTCAGCTTATGGATGTCGGGTATGTCCAAAGCTGCCAAGAAAGGCAATTGTGGATTTTCCCCCGAGTCTAACCAAGGTAGTATGGGCTGACTATTTGGACCATAGGGTCCCCCCATCCACGTGTTACCAGAAGGGTAAGTGGGACTTTGATAAAAACCTCCCATAGGTGGAGGAGTAGGAATATACGGTTGCTGTCCATAGGGCATAGTGTATTGAGGGGAAAATGGTTGGTTGCACCCAACGTAAAAGTGCCCTCCCACTTCAGACGGAGGTTGGGGTTGGTTAGTCCAAATGGATGCAATAGAGTTTCCCGGAGGCATACTAGTATTTGCATAATTTGGCAACGGTATAGATCCTACGCCTATGTTTGAACCACTTAAGGGGATAGTATTTACAATGGGTTGTCCCATTTGTCCTAAGGATTGCATAGGAAGAGAAATATTCCCTGCTACCCTGTGTACTGATAACACTGCCCCCTGGTATAGTGGCCAGGGGGTTTGAACTCAACAAAGGGTTCCAACCGAAAGGGTTGCTAAAGGGCACCGAAGTAGTCGTGCTCGTGGGAGGAGCTACCGTGGTCCCCAACGTGGTCACGGTAGGAGTAGATGCCGAAGGGTTTGGTAAACTACTGACAGTTGTGTTGACCATAGGGTTGGGGGTAGGCATATGTTGACTACCGGGGTTACCCAGTAATGACATAGAACTGACCACCGGCGGGGAGGATGATGGCGAACCAGGAATGGTTGCCATTGGTATCGACCCTGTGGATACCGGTGGAGAAATAGATGTTGGTGTTGCCGCAGACATATCTTGGCGTGGTGGAATCTGGATTATCACTGGTCCTAACGGATCAGTGAGCGGAGGATTGTAATTAGGTACAACGCCTTCAGTGAAAGGGTCCTCCGAGAGTTCCGGCTGATAAGGGTCTATGTGATAATCCAGATTAGTCAAAGGAGACTGCTCTTCCGTAGAAGGCCCGGGTTCACCAAGGTTCAATCTTTCCTCTAAGGTGAGAGGAGGTAGACCTTGCTATCGTCTAGACTGACGGCGTGGGTCAGGGGACGCCACGGTGACCGGTTTAATTTTAACAAATTTTATTTAAAATGTGATATATTATGAAGTCTAAAGTGACAGTAACCACACACTTACTAAAAAGAAAAAAGACTCTCTAAAATCAATCAACAAGCAGCCAGTATAGGGTGCCCTGTCTGAGTACTACCGTTCACTGGTGATGAAATCCAGTCTCACAATAGCATACAGAGAGGGTTGGTCGAAAGTACAGTTATGGTTACTCTAGAGCTTCGCCCGAACCCCAGACGATAGGTGTAAGCACTCTCGTGAAGACGAGTACCCTCCTAAATACTGAAGACAGAGTAGGTCCGTCTGTTTCAGGTACCAGGACAGCCCATCCCAGTCACCTTGTGTAAGTCCCTAAAAGTATAGCCAATAAGGATACCTCAAATCACAGACACTATCAGGGGGGTCCACGGTCAAGGACAATGTGCTATATGGGCAGAATACCTAGATCCCCGATCTAGTTTCGACATCCCTGAAGGGAACCCCAATATATAACACACCCACAGGATGTAGTCGAAGGCGGGCTACCTTCTTGTGCACCCAAGTGTTGTCTCGCGCTGAGCTCCGGTAAAGGAACGGTCCCGATAATATGAGTGCAGCAGGATTTCACTCGTTAATGACTCTAGTTTCAAGTTTTGAGATCTTGGGTAATTTTCTCACTTTCCTAACCCAAGATCCTAGCCTGAACTACTGTTTGTGTGAGCTCAAAAAGAGTAATTAGATTGATTTTATTATCGCTTTATTTTTAGTGTACTTTATTATTAGTCTTGCGGAGGGGGAGTGGACGTATGAAGTATAGTGAGACTCTGACTCAAGAAACCATGCAAAACATGCTCTAAATATTAAATTCAATGAAGAGTGTTTCTACAAGGAGAGGTTTCTTTTTCAATCATCCATGCACCAACATGTAAATAACACAGCTCAACTTTTAAGATTCAGACTTCTATCTACCTCTTTTAACAGTTTGTGAACTAAACTTTCAGAATAAACTCAGCTAAATGCAGAAAAAAAAAAAAAAAAAATTTCTCTTTAAAAAAGTAAATGCTTTGCACACTAACTAAATAAGAGAAACAAATAATCAATGCCAGTTTAGCAGACAAGCACAGGGATTCGGTCTGTGAAAGGTACTGGTGGCCAAAAAACTCCACAGCTAAAACACAGTCACAGAAGTGAACAACAGGGTTTTTGGCTGGGTAACGCTCTGTCTGTGAGAAAATACAACGTTATAACGCACTGTATTTAAGCCTAGACTGCGTTATAACGCACTGGATATACTGCATAGGTCGCGTTAACGAGGGAAAAGCTCTTCAGTTGGCCAGACAGGCACAGGATTGAACTCTGCAAGCGTTTGGTATGTCTACTGGGCATCAAAAAATGGTCGGAAGGATACTGAACAGAGGAGAGAAGAAATGAAAGGGAAAAATAGTCCGGAAACTAAGGGGACACTCCCCAGCGGAGTCGCCAATTCTGCTATAGGGTAAACTGCTTGGGTGGTTGGTTTTCGTATATCCCTCTCAGGGCTTTCCGGTGCCCGAGGCAGATAGTAAGATTAGCTATGTTGTTCACAAAGATGGCATGAGCATGTTCATATTAGCTTGAAATAACTTGAAGGAATACAATAGAGAATTACCTCTTTGACGGTCTTGGAATCTCTTGGAGAACACTGAGCAGCAAAGTAAGAGTCCTTCTTCGCCGGCTCCAAATCTGAGACCTGCAATCAGTCAAAGTACCCGCGTAACTTCTAATATAACAAGTATTCTATCAATTAAATCAACAATAAACATCTAGATTATACACATCTGAGCCATTCATATCATACTAAACAAATATTGAAATAACAATATAACATTAAGCATCGAATGGAAAAAACGAACATAGTTCTATTGATTTTGAAAGAAGGAGGATTACAACCATCGGTTGTACCAAGCCCTCCTCAGTCTCCCAATCTCTCTTCTCTACCAAGTGAAGAAGTCCAAGCCAACAAGCTCTTTAGGAGACTCTTTGACTCTTGGCCTTCACAATGTCACACTATTCTCTATTCCACAAGTATGCAAGAACCTTGAGTAATCCTTCGACCTTCAATTAAGAGCCTTCAGCTCCTTCTTATAGGAGAGGGAGGAGGCCATTGTTGCCCTTCTCTTTCCACTAGTTTGGAATGGAAAAGGCTTAGATGTTTCCTTGATCTCCATGCTTTTGCCTCTCTTGGAGTTCAGTCTTATATGGCAATGACCAATAATGAACTGGTGCTTCTGCAGTTTCCTTTGTGCACTGACTCCTTCGTGAGGGAAAGTCGGAGATTCAAATCTTTCTCCGCGCTCTTTTCCCAATTCAAACTTAAAACCCGGGTAACGCAACCATCAAGTGTAAATAGAGCATTTCCCTAGTCACTAACGCGCAATGCACCGTTTAGCATCATAACGTCGTCTGTTTCCTACATAGGCGTTATCACATAGTGAAATAGGAAGAACTAGGTCTTTTGTACTTTTCCATCATATTTGCTTCTCTCTCGAGCCGATGAGGAGGTATTTTGACCCGTAAATAAAGAGGAGGAAAATCAAGGAGCTAACTAGTTGACCAAGTCAACCAATGCTGTCATAAGGGAGGGAAAGCCATTAGGGTAGCGCATTTTTGAAGGAGGAAACTTCTCAAGGAAGCTACATCACCAATGTGTGGGGCCCGGGATGGAGAAGCTCACTTAGAATAAAAAGGAAGGGATATTAGCAAGGGAATTCATTCAATCATACTTCTTGTTTCAGTATTATGACTGATTGCAAGCTTCAGCTATTTAGCTGGAGTTGTAGCACTGTTTAGTGTAAGAGTTCTCCTGCGGGATTTCTAGTTCCATTGTTGTTGCAGTTGATTGGGAGATTCAAGGGGGAGGTCTTGAGTTCCATTTTCATCAGATATCTTGAGGAATCCATCCTATAACCTTGGCAGCGCAGTCACTCCCAGTGAGTGTGTTATTTCTACAGTAGTTGCAGTAGCTAGGGTTGTACCTACCCATTTGAGATTATTTCAGGAGAGGAGGAGGTGATTTCAACTCCAGGAGTTTTATTGTGGAAGGTCTTATTATTATATTGTGTATCCTTATTTGAGCATATCAGATATTTCTCAATACAGAGTTGCTGGGTACAACGTTATTTTCTGCAGAGTTGTATCTTGTGTTACTATTTTGCCAAAAACCCTTGCCGGGAGGTTCCATTGTGTTTGTAAAAGAGGTAAATCCTCTCATTTATAATATTATAATGAATGAAAGCTCCAGATATATTTTATTCCATATATTTCTATAGTTTACATAATAATAATAATGTTGTTGTTGCCTCCGACATTTCTGTTTTATGATGTACTAGGGTTATGATGCCTTTTTCTACATTTGAGTTGGGGAGATCTGTTTATTGTAACTAAAGTTATTTTTTTCTGATGTAATTCCATATTTAAGCCACATAAAACATATTATTGAGGATCCAAGCCCTGGATAACGTTATTCTTGCACTGGTTTCCTTATACAGCATCCTCACTGGGGATATTGCTGGAATTCCTGAAAAGGAATATTACAGTGGTATCAGAGCTCTGCTCTTGGCTCAGCTTGTGGGGGGGGAGATTTATCTTTAGTATGGAGAAGGAAGACATCTCAAGGCTTGTACTTTTAACCTTGCAGAACATTAGAAGGGATCTCAAGGAGATGAGGCAGGAAGAAGACCCTTTAGGGTTTTTCCCTAAGGCAAGTACCAACACTACAAATGGCATGGGACATTCAAATCCATCACAACGCTCCACCATGCCTTAATTTTTAACAGAAGGAGATAAGGAGGGTTCTCTAGGAGAATATTTTGAATAATATGAGCTCCAGTCTCAAAGGTTTAAGGAGCACCTGAGCTTTCAAGAGTTTCTCCGGATCAAGGATGGAAGGAGGAATGATTCTCATCAAAGGGAGGATAACTTGATGCAGGGATCAGCCCTACAACGTAGTATGGTAGGGTTCTTCTTGCCCACTTTTGATGGAACACCTAAGCACACAGCAAAGGCATGGGTAGAGAAGCTGGACACATACTTTTACCTTCACAAGGTTTCTAAAAAGGAAGCTATCAAGATAGTTGCGTTGCATCTAGAAGGGGAGGCTCAAGACTGGTGGTTTCATGGACTGACCACAGTTGGGCATCAACATATCACTTCATACTCAGCTTTCACCAAGAATCTAGTGGAGAGATTTGATCCAAGGGATCCGGAAGCCCACTTTGCCAAGATAACCAAACTTAAGCAAGAGGGAGATCTTGAAGATTATATTGCTGAGTATCTGCAGCTTTTAGTGATGGTATCGAACCTCACTATGAGCAGGAAGGTATGCATGTTTTTGAATGGGATGACTGAACCATTATAAGGGTTTTTCAAAGCTAAAAAACCAGCTACACTCCTTGAAGCTGTGGAGAAAGCTAGAGATCTACGACACATCTTGCCCATGGAAAGAACTTTTTTACAACAGAAGACCCATTCAAGGCCAAGGGATACAATCCCTGTTCAGGAATTGGAGGAGAAATGTGTTATATGGGAAGCACATCCTATCAAGACCTTCTCCAAGAAGGATGCCAGAGCTGTACAACCCATAGAACGTTGCTCCAAGAGGAGGAGCTGTTGTAGCGTTAAGAGGGGTCCCAAAATATCTAACCTTGAGAGTAAGAGGCACCATCATGGGGCAAAGAGTTTCTGTATTGATAGATAGTGGAGCCACTCACAATTTTATTGTTGCACATCTGGTACACAAGAGAGGAATTCATGTGCAGAAGTTTGAGGGATTTTCAGTTTTGGTCCCAGGAGCCATGACTTTGCAATGTGCCAAGTATGTTCCAGCCTTGACCATTACTATGGGTACCTATACCTTGACAGACCACTTCTTTGTGGTAGATATTCCAGACACCAATGTTATATTGGGAGTCCAGTGGTGGACCGGTATTCTACAGTATTTGGGGATATCCCACTAGGGAGACCTCCTAACCGAGGGTTTGAACACACCATTGAGTTGGAACAAGGGGTACAAGAAGTGATCACCACTCCTTATAGACATCCCAAGGCCTATAGGGATGATATTTAAAGATCTATCCAAGAGTTGCTAGCACTAGGGCACATCCGACCTAGTACTAGTCCTTTTGCTTCCTCGATGGTTTTGGTAAAGAAGAAAGATGGCACATTTAGGATGTGCATCGATTATAGGGCCTTGAACAAGAAAACTTTGAAGAACAGGTACCCTATACCCAGGATCGATGAACTCATGGATGAGATGAGGGGATCCAAATATTTCACCAAGATTCATTTGAGGTCTAGGTACCATCAAATCAAGGTAAGGAAGCAAGATATCCCCAAGACAACAATCAGATGCCACTATGGGCATTTTGAGTTTCTAGTAATGCCCTTTGGATTGACTAATGCTCCAGTAACTTTCCAATCCTGTATGAATCATATCTTCCGGGGTCATTTGCAGAAGTTTGTATTGGTCTTCGTTGATGATATTCTGATCTACAACTGCACTTGGGAGGAGCACTTGCAGCATATTGAGACAATCTTACATATCCTTAAGGAGCAGCAATTCTATGCCAAGCTCTCCAAATGTGAATTTGGTGTCACAGAGATGTTGTATTTGGGGCATATCATAGGAGTGGATGGAGTAAGGGTACATGAGGATAAGATTCAAGCTATCAGAGATTAGCTCGAACCTAGGAATGTTACAGAACTCAGAGGGTTTGTGGGCATATGCACCTATTACCGGAAGTTTGTGAAAGGGTTCTCACAACTAGCAGCACCACTTACAGACTTGACAAAGAAGGGGGATTTCCAGTGGACACCCATAGTGCAGAGATCTTTTGATAAGCTCAAAGAGGTAAGGAGTAGTTGTCCTGTTTTGGTTTTACCTGACTTTTCTCAACCTTTTGTGTTAGAATGTGATGCATCAGGTGAAGGTATTGGGGTAGTCTTGATGCAAGGGGGGCATCCTATAGCCTTTGAGAGTATAAATTTTCTCCCTCATGAGAATCTATACCCCATATATGATAAAGAAATGTTGGTTATCATGCATGCATTAGCCAAATTTCGTAATATTTGGTGGGGAATAAGTTCAAGGTGAAGACTGATCACAACAGCCTTAGATTCTTTCTTGAATAGAGGCAGCTTCAGGAAAGACAACAAAAGTTGGTGAGAAAAATCCAGGCCTATGACTTTGACATAGAATATGTCAAGGGGAAGAGCAATATAGTAGCTAATGCACTTTCCAAGAGACCTACAACGCTGTCCTTGAGGGGCATGGACACAGATTGGAAGGCTCAACTTTTAGTTGAGTACTCCAAAGATGACTTTGCATGCAGGATACTTGATGGGGTGGTACTGGATGAGAGATTTAGAGTGATGGATGAGGTTATCTATTACAAGGATCAGATCTACTTGGCTAAGAATTCTAAGCTCGAGGAGAAGATCTTAGTGGCCTGACATGATTCCCTACTTTCCGAGCATCAAGGTTTTACAAAAACTTACAGATCTATTAGGGAGAGATTCTCATGGAAGGGTCTCAAGGAGGATGTGCTCTAGCATGTCAAGGAATGCACCACTTGGAAATAGAATAAGGGAGAGCACACTTATCCTGCTGGGTTGTTACAACCACTACCTATTCTAGATGGGAAGTGGGAAAGCATCTCTATGGACTTCATCACCGACTTACCGACAGTGCAGGGTAAGGATTGTATCTATGTTTTTGTTGATAGAATAAAAAGGTATTCTCATTTTTTTTCCATATCTGCACATTATACTGCTTCACAGGTAGCTGAGCTCTTCTTCAGAGATGTATTTAGACTCCATGGTCTTCCTAGGACCATAATGAGTGATCGGGACAACCACTTCATGGGTGGCTTTTGGTAGGAACTTTTCGGATTAGTGGGAACTGACTTCACCCCCAGCACTAGCTATCACCCCCAAACTGATGGGAAGACTGAGATAGTGAACAAGTGGCTAGAAGGCTACTTGAGAAACTATGTGGTCGAGTAGCAGAAAGCTTGGTTACGGTGGCTCCACTTGGGGGAGTATTGTTACAACACTACTCACCATATCTCTATTGGCATGACACCATTCCGAGCCTTGTATGGATATGAGGCACTTTCATTTTCCGATGTTATGTTTGGGGAAAGTAAAGCTCCAAGGGAAAGAGATTAGATTCAAGAGAACCATGATATACTCAGGGCCCTCAAAGGTAACATTGCCACTGCTCAGAACCAACAGAAGATGTATGCAGACCATGGTCAGATAGAGAGACAGTTTGAGGTGGGGGATCTTGTCTACCTATGCCTCCAGCCTTACAAACAGTCCACACTCAAGGTGAAGGGAGCTGAAAAGATCAAACCACGTTTCTATGGGCCATACAAGGTGAACAAATGTGTCGGTAAGGTAGATTATGAGCTGGAGCTTCCTAAGGGGAGAAATATCCACAATATCTTCCATGTATCTTGCCTCAAGAAGGCCATTGGGAAGAATGTAGTTTCCAACTTGGAACTTTCTCCTATTGATGATGATGGTCATTTGATCTTGCAGCCAGAAGCAATCCTAGACACAAGGGAGAGGAAGTTGAGAAACAGAGTCATCAAAGAATATCTGATTCGATGGAGGAATCTACCAAATGAGGATGCCACTTTGGAGGGGGAGAAGATCTTGAGCATCCTTCTTTACTGTTGCTTGTGGGCAAGAAAATTTTGAGCAGGGAGGACTTTAATGTTCCCAATTAGCCATAACTACTTGGAACATTATAATTACTCCATTTTTTTGAAATAAGAGGTAAGAAACACAATAAAATATATCCCAGTGTGAAAAGGGATTGAGGTAGGAGGATAAAATAATGCCTCTTCTGTGTGAAGAGGAGGAAAAGCAAGGAGCTATCTAGTTGACCAAGTCAACCACCGCTGTCATAAGCGAGGGAAAGCCACTAGGGCAGTGCAGTTTTGAAGGAGGAAACTTCTCAAGGAAGCTACATCACCAATGTGTGGGGCTCGGGATGGAGAAGCTCACTTAGAATAAAAAGGAAGGGATATCAGCAAGGGAATTCATTCATTCATACTTCTTGTTTCAGTCTTATGACTGATTGCAAGCTTCAACTGTTTAGCTGGAGTTGTAGCACTGTTTAGTGCAAGAGTTCTCATGCGGGAATTCTAGTTCCATTGTTGTTGCAGTTGATTGGGAGATTCAAGGGGGAGGTCTTGAGTTCCATTCTCATCAGATATCTTGAGGAAGCCATCCTCTAACCTTGGAAACATAGTCACTCCCAGTGAGTACATTATTTCTATAGTAGCTACAGTAGCTCGGGTTGTATCTACCCATTTGAGCTTATTTCAGGAGAGGAGGAGGTGATTTCAACTCCAGGAGTTCTATTGTGGAAGGTCTTGAGCCTATTATTGTATTCTGTGTCCTTCTTTGAGCATATCATATATTTCTCAATACAGAGTTGCTGGGTACAACAATATTTTCTGTAGAGCTGTATCTTGTGTTACTATTTTGCTGGAAACCCTTGCCGGGAGGTTCTAATGTGCTTGTAAAAGAGGTAAATCCTCTCATTTCTGATCTTTTAATGAATGAAAGCTCCAGATATATGCCATTCCATCTATTTCTATAGTTTACATAATAAGAATAATGTTTTTGCTGCCTCTGACATTTATGTTTTATGATGTACTGGGTTGTGATGCCTTTTTCTACATTTGAGTTGGGGAGATCTGTTTATTGTAGCTAAATTTATTTGTTTCTGATGCCATTCGATATTTAAGCCACATACAGCATATTATTGAGGATCCAAGCCCTAGATAGAATTATTCTTGCACTAGTTTCCTTATACAATGTCCTCACTGGGGATATTGCTGAAATTCCTGAAAAGGAATATTAAAAAGAAGAAGCCAAATACACATCCGCACCATCATTCGAGGTAGTTTTTGCCTCTATAGAAGGAGCATCATCAGATCCCTTTCCTTTCTCAGGAGCTTTAGATCTGCAGTCCTTTTTGTAGTTCCCTTCCTTTCCACATTTCTAGCATACCTTTACAAACTTTCCAGGAGATTTAGATCTCCCTCTAGATTTAGATATCCCACTCGAAACCTTATTCTTATTTCTGTTCTAGGACCTTCCTCATACAGATAAGGCATATCCATTTTGACCCTCCATATTTCTCCGTCTCATTTCCTCCGAAAGGAAGGCTGAGAAAATGTCATCAAAATTCAAGGTAGTTGTATTGCTACCTATTGCAATAACTAGACTGTTCCATGAGTCTGGTAGAGAACAAAAAAAAATGATGCACTTATCTTCATCTGAGATTTTAATATCAATAGATGATAGCTGGTGTACCACAGTATTGAAGGTGTTCAGATGCTCTATCACCGAGTCTTCATCCTTCATCCTCAGGTTAAACAACTTTTTCCACAGGAACAATTTATTCACTAGAGACTTAGATTGGTACAAAGTCCCTAGCTTTTCCCACAAGGTCTTCGCCGTAGCTTCCCCAGATACATTCGACAATACTGAATCTAAGACACATAATCATATTGTTCTCTTTGCCTTCCGATCCAGCTTCTTCCAGTCTTCATCTGAAATTACCGTTGGTTTAGTACCTGGATCTACCACTATCCACTGATCCTTATCCATTAGCAGATCCTCCATCTCGAGCTTCCACAACTCAAAAATCTGACCATTTAATTTCTCGATCTTTATCTTCCCACCACTCGCCATCTTCTTTCACCGCAAGAATCGATCCTGCATATCTCCCACTGAATAGGGTCTACCTCAGGCCCAAGCAAAAAACCCCTCAGTAGCAAAGGCATCCCCTTGAAGATGAAACAACTCTAATACCAAATGTAGGTTTTAACCTGTTGATATTCAACAAGATGATGCGCTTAGTGATAAGAGTTGCCTTCACTAAGTGGGCTCCGCAGGCAATTTTTGGTGCAAAGTCTATTTTTAGACATGTCGATCATATTCTATGAGTTGCAGGATGTTATTTGTGGATGGTTGGTCAAGTTGGAAAAGTAGATGGACTTCTATTTTTAGATATTTTGGGCAAAGTATATTTTTAGACTGCCAGTCTAAAAATAGACATGTCGGATCTTATTAGCTCTTAATAATATTTGGACTCTATAGATTATCTTACTCTCTTGGAGCACTGAAATTCAGTTAACATATTGTTCATATCAGTAAGCTGAAGGAATTTCACAATTCCTAGAGCTACTGGTGGTTCATGCATGGAGGACTTTAGTTAGAACTCAAGTGGAAGAGTTTGGTGGAGTTGGAGAAGTAGTTGGTGGAGTTGGTTTCTAGTTTAACTACACTTGTGGAGTTAAACTCAGTTGAACTTATTATGTCTATTTATAACTGATTGATACTTTCAGTGAATTTGAGTGAATTAATTAGTTAAATTAATTCATTAAATAATAACTCATTATTTAACTAGATAGAGACAATAGTTAACTACAGTGCAGAACATATCAGTGGAGACTCAGTGGAGAGATTGGTGAAAGAGAAAGTGTGACTATCAATTGTGACTATAGTGTTGCATTGTATGCACCACACATTCATTGGAGATGCCAATGAGGATTTCATGAGAAAATATGGAGCAATTCGAACTCATTTAGAGCCATTCTTCAGCAGGGATTCCGCAGTAGAGGCAGGCTATCAGGAGGGAAAAAATCAATGCAGATTTTTGCTGATTGTTCTTGATTAGTGTATAGCGATTGTATTGTACTGAGAGCTTGATATGATCAGCTTTGTATGAGGATTGTTACATGATATCTATGACATATATTATATATAGATAGTTTGGTTTTTCAGCTTCAGGCTTTCCCGTTAAACAACTATGTTAATGTGTGTGAATTTTTATTGTTTCATGTGTGCATTGCAATCTTGATTTAATTTCCGCAAATGATCAATGGTGGAATAGATTCTGTATTTTGCATGAAGTTAAAATAGTGTGAGATCAGGAGAATATTGGACATATAACACATATGTTATATAATTTCTACATGGTATCATAGCATTGTTGATCATTGGAGGAGATTGTAATTATTGAAGCAGTTGAGTGTTGTGCTGGTGGAATTCGAATTTGCTACAGTGTTTTCTTGGTGTCAAAGTTGAGCATTCATTGAAATGTCTTTGAACAGATTGCAATTGGAGTATGCCCTTGAGGGTAGCTCGAATTACATATCATGGAAGGACAGGATGGAGGCGGTGCTAGATGATAATGGGTTGAAGGAGTTCATAGATGTTGATATTTCGAAGCCTGCTTCTAGCGATGCAGCCACACTTGATGCATGGAAAAAGAAGGTAGCAAAGTGTCGAAGGATTCTGTTGGAAGGTGCGAAGGACCACATTGTGTCCAGCCTTCACGGGAAAGCCACTCCATTCTTAATGTGGAAGGCTTTGACAGAATTTTTCCAAAGCAGAAGTGACCAGAAGAAGCTGGCGCTTAAAGACAAGCTCATAAAAATAAAAATGGAGAAAGGCGACAGTATTCCAAAATACCTCACGAAGTTTTTCCACTACAAGGATGAGATGGGAAGTGTGAGGGTTACTGTTGATGAATAAGACTTGGTGAGCTTGGATATCCTTGGGCTTCTAAAGAGTTGGCATAGCTACAAAGACTCTGTCAATGGACGAGAGAAACTACTAGGATGGGAGCAACTTTGGTCGGATCTTGTGCAGGAGGAGATAAGGCGGGGTACCAGGGATGGATCTTCATCGAATAATGAAGATGAAGAAAATTGTTCTTTGGCTACCAAAGCTTAGAAAGGAAAAGGGAAGAAATCTTCCAAATCTGAAGCTAAAGGCAAGAAGCATGATTTTTCCAAGGTGAAGTGTTTTCACTGTCACCAGCACGAGCATTTTGCCACTAATTGCCCACAAAAGAAGAAGAATAAGAGCG
Source organism: Pinus albicaulis (assembly GCA_034641835.2). Classification (NCBI taxonomy): domain Eukaryota; kingdom Viridiplantae; phylum Streptophyta; class Pinopsida; order Pinales; family Pinaceae; genus Pinus; species Pinus albicaulis. Next base: position 194,567,679 of record CM076570.1, on the reverse strand, counting down.
TTGCTGGTTCTGTAGTAGGAGAGGCCTTAGCCTCGCAGTTTGAGCTCAAATTTTCTTTGATCGCATGCTTGGTTTTGAGTGTGACGGGATCGGTGTGGTTTCTTGACAGTGGTGCGTCTTTCCATATGACTGGAGACAAAGATTTGTTTAGTGATCTGGAGGAAAATGATCTTGGAGTTCATATCGAGATGGGCGATGATGGTAGATATAGTACGACTAGTATCGGGACCATTTCCTTTGAGAGGGAGTTTGGTAAACCTTTCATCTTGAAGGATTTCATGCATGTTCCAGGATTGAAGAAGAATCTGATCTCCGTGGTGATGCTGGAAGACAAGGGTTATGATTTTTTTTTTAGCAAGGGAAAAGATTTCCTGCGCCATAAAAAAACTGGTCAAACCAGCAGGATAGGGATTCGAGTTAAGAATATTTATCAATTGCAGGTATATGGCTGCACTGCAATGGTAGGAAAAGCAGAAGGAGTGGTGAGCTGAGATGAGGGCGAATTTTGGCACAGGAGATTGGGCCATCTTCACCATGGCGCTTTGAAAATTTTGCAGCAAATTTCTACCGGGCTTCCCAAAGGTACACTTGCGCAGTCAGATCAATGCAAGGGATGTACTTTGGGAAAATTTGTGAAGACCACTTTTCATGAGAAGGATAGTCATGGTTCGATGATCCTTGATAGAATTCACATAGATGTGTGTGGACCTTTCTCAGTTGCTTCAACAACAAAGCACAGGTATTATGCGATATTTGTTGATGAATTTTCTCGTAAGTGCTGGATCTTTTTCATGCAGAAGAAGAGTGATACATACTCAAATTTCTGTGAGTTCAAGGCGCTGGTTGAGAAAGAGTCGAGGAAGCAACTGAAAGATCTCTGGAGCAATAATGGTGGTGAATACATCTCTGGAGAATTCAAATACTTCTGTAGCAAAGAAGGAATTCGAAGAAAACTCATAGCACCTCATAACCCACAGCAAAATTGGGTCGCTGAGAGGAAGAACAAAATGATCGTGGGTGCTACACAGGTGATGTTGCATGATCAGGGCCTTCCCATACACTTGTGGACTGAGGCATGCAACACTGCGGTTTATGTGCAAAACCGTTGTCCTCATAGAGTACTTGGCATGAGTACACCCAAAGAGGAATTTTCTGGTAAGAAGCCTGATATTTCTCATTTGAAGATTTTTGGCTCACCTGTTTAAATTAATGTGACGAAGGATGCCAGGAAGAAGCTAGAGCTGACCACAGAGGTTGGGATATTTGTGGGGTACACAGAAACACCCCACAATTATCATGTGTATTTTCCAGATAGTCGGATGACTGTCGTGCGACGGGATATCAAATTTCATGAGGAGAAAGCCATGAAGTTGTCACTTGAGAGGGAGCTACACTTGCATGCAGAGGAGGAGCTACTTGTTCCTAAAGATGAGCCTCAAGATGTGGATCAGCCACAAGAGGAGGTTCATGAAGTGGAAGAAACCACTCATGCAGCGCCAAACATCAGAGGGCGGAAGCGCACTACAGAAGCTGAGCGACTGAATCTTGATGCAGTGCAGAATGTAGGAGTTCCTACATCATAGCGCAGACAGAGACAATCACCTGACCGATTTACTGGATACATGGCTTTGATGAAAAAGTGTATCGTGACGGAGCCATCCTCTTTCGAGGAAGTTTTGGAGGATCCCTCATGGGTAGATTCCATGGTGGAAGAGTATGATTTGATTGTTAGAAACAGTGCATGGTAGATTGTCCCAAGGCCGTAAGGGAAATCAGTGGTAGGTTTGAGATGGATCTACAAAGCGAAGCAAGTTGCAGATGGGAGCGCTGAGAAGTATAGTGCAAGATTTTTTGCCCGGGGCTTCTCACAGATTGAGGGAATTGACTATGAAGAAACCTTTGCACTTGTTGCAAGGTATTATTCCATACGGACCAACCTTGCTCTCTCAACGTAGATGGGTTGGCACATTCATTAGATGGATGTGAAGATTGTGTTCCTCAATAGAATCATTGAGGAGGAGGTGTACATTGAGAAGCCTGAAGGATTCGAAATATTCAGCAGTGAGTCGCATGTGTGCAGGCTCAAAAGAGCGTTGTATGGGCTGAAACAAGCACCTCGTTCTTGGTACACATGGATAGACAATTATTTCATCGGACTTGGTTTCGCCAAGAGTGAGGCAGATCCAAACCTATACCAGATTATGGTGGAGGGTAAGCTTTTGATCATTGTGCTTTATGTAGATTATTTAACACTAATGGTTGATGAACTATTGATACACTCATGCAAGGCAGATCTTGCAAAGGAGTTCGAGATGAAGGACTTGGGCCTCCTTCATTATTTCCTGGGATTGGAAATTTGGCAGTGGAAAAGTGAACTGTTTGTGTCTCAAGGCAAGTCTGCCCGGGAGATACTGGAGAAGTTTCACATGCAAGGCTACAAGCCTATTGACACTCCTCTTCCTGGTGGTGGGAGGAAGGAGGATGCTACATCGGCAGAGGTAGTGGATGCCATTGTTTATTGACAGTTGGTTGGTTCGCTCATGTATCTAGTCAATACACAACCGGACATATGATATGCTGTGAACCAGCTTTCACAAGTGATGGTGAAGCCTACCAAGCTCTTTTGGAAGGCAGGAAAGCATGTCCTAAGGTATCTCAGGGGCACATCTGAGTATGTATTGTGGTACATACGGTTGGATGAAGTGAAGCTGCATGGCTTCACGGATGAAAATTGTGCAGGAAGTCCAACAGACAGAAAGAGCACATCTGGAGGGATTTTCAGTATTAGATCTACAACATCTTCTTGGTACAACAGGAAACAAATATCCGTGGCACTCAGTTCAGCAGAGGCCGAGTCCATGGCAGCAAGTTTGGCTGCATGCGAGGCTATATGGATGAGGAAGATCCTAGTCGGTTTGTTCGGTTCTCATTTAGATCCTACTATGATATATTGTGATAATCAGAGTTGCATTAAAATATTGGTTAATCCAGTATTTCATGATATATCTAAACAAATTTACATTCGGTACCATCATATCAGAGATTTTGTGTAGTGAAGGATCATGCTGCTTTCTTACATTCCTACGGAAGATCAGGATGCAGATATTCTGACGAAGGTGTTCACTAGGAGAAAATTTGAATACCATAGAGACAAGATCGGGGTGGTAGATATTCCCTATATTGTTGAGAGGGAGTTTTGAGATTCAACAATATGATGAGCTTAGTGAAAAGAGTCACCTTTACTAAGCGGGCCCCGCAGGCAATTTTTGGCACAAAGTCTATTTCTAGACTATGTCTATTTTTAGACATGTCGATCATATTCTATGAGTTGTAGGATACTATTTGTGGATGGTTGGTCAAGCTGGAAAAATATATGGATTTCTATTTTTAGACATTTTGGGCAAAGTCTATTTTTAGACTGCTAGTGTAAAAATAGACATGTCGAATATTATTAGCTCTTAATAATATTTGGACTCTAAGCATTATCTTATTATCTTGGAGCACTGACATTTAGTTAATAGATTTTTCAGATCATCTAGTTGAAGGAATTACACAATTCCTAGAGCTACTGGTGGTTCATGCATGGAGGACTTCAGTTAGAACTCAAGTGGCAGAGTTTGGTGGAGTTGGAGAAGTAGTTGGTGGAGTTGGTTTCTAGTTTAACTACACTTGTGGAGTTAAACTCAGTTGAAATGATTGTGTCTATTTCTAACTGATTGATGCTTTCAGTGGATTTGAGTGAATTAATTAGTTAAATTAATTCACTAAATAATAACTCATTATTTAACTGGACAAAGACAATAGTTAACTACAATGCAGAACAGATCAGTGGAGACTCAGTGGAGAGATTGGTGAAAGAGCAAGTGTGACTATTAGTTGTGACTATAGTGTTGCATTTTATGCACCACACATTCATTGGGGATGCCAATGAGGATTGTGTGAGAAAGGTTGGAGAAATTCGAACTCATTCAGAGACATTCTTCAGCAGGGATTGCGCAGTAGAGGCAAGCTATCAGGAGGGAAAAATCAATGCAAATTTTTGCTGATTGTTCTTGATTAGTGTGTAGCGATTATATTGTACTGAAAGATTGATAAGATAAGCTTTGTATGAGGATTTTTACATGATCTCTATGACATATATTATATAAATATAGTTGGGGTTTTTAGCTTTAGGCTTTCTCGTTAAACAATCGTGTTAATGTGTGTGAATTTTTATTTTTTCATGTGTGCATTGCAATCTTGATTTAATTTACGCAAATGATCAATGGTGGAATAGATTCTGTATTTTTCATGAAGTTAAAATAGTGTGAGATCAGGAGAATCTTGGACATATAACACATAAGTTATATAATTTCTACATAAGCCTGTACAAAAATTATCTGCAAACGAATCTTAAAAACAGAAAATAAACAATAGCGAGAGCATAAAACATAAAACATATATACACAAATATTTTCCCCTGGATCCCAAATCAAGATGGCCAACTTGATTTTTCATTATATTCCTTTTAGTGTTACAACACATATATATACATGCCAAAGAATACATAAACCCCAATCCATTAACCCTGGATTAGAACATAATTGTAGTTCCCTTGACTGGATCTAAAAAATATCAGGGTCTGAAAACCATCATGCCCCAAAACCATGTTCAAGCCCATGCAAAAAACCATGGGTGGGTCTGCCCACTGGAAAATAAGGACCAAAAAAAAAAAATTGCCAGGGCGTTGCCCTGGACCCCAACAGGGGGGGCTGCCGCCCCCCCTGTGACCCCCTGCTGCGCCCGATGCAACATACAGGGGGAACTATCACCCCCCTATGACTACCTTGCACATGACTAGTCATGGAAAGAATATAACACATACCCAACATGGGTAAGGGGGCACCCATATTTAAGAGTCCATGAAAAGCAATTATCCACAACCCTCCTTGTGAATCTGGTAGTGTTGAATCTAGTACCATTATTCTTCCTAATTTATAAGAATATCTAGAATCTCATATCACTTCAGATCACTATAGGGATGACCCACTTAATCACTACTTCATCCTACATCAGCAACCCAGTCCCTTAGACATTGTTGTTGACCAACCTCTAGCTAGTGGCATCATTCCCACCTTGGCATACTAGATCACTCCCCTCCACTACATATGCTTGGGGGAAATATCCCATGCTTGGGGGCATGATGTCACCCATGGCCACCTTCTCACTTGAGTAACAAAAGTATCGGCCTAGAACCCACTGATCTAGTTATGGTCGATTGTCCTCCCATTCCTTGGATAGTTTTTCCTATCAGAATATCCGACGAACAATATATCATAGATGTTTGATACCATATCTTCAAATATTCTACTTTATGTGTTACGACACTTACCACTTGGTCCCCATGTCTGACTTGGTGGGCGGGGATGATTCTAGACCTTCTCTATTAGTTCATTCTCATATTCCTTTCTTACCTTGATTCTTCACCAGGAACCATCGTTCTAAGAAGCATTAAGGCCATTTTTAGACAAGTAAGGGAACCTTCCTATAAGTTTTGGATCATGTTTCCAATTGTCAGTTTTTCTACTACGATCGTCACAAGATTTAGGGCCTTCCCCTATTAAAAGAAAAAAAAACATTACTTATTCTTTCACCAATTGCGACCAAACCATAGATCTGTTTGAAAAACCGCTAGCACCGTTGGAAAGCTCTCATCAAGCTCTAAAATAAGAATTCACTTTTTTTGGTGATTTGTTACTTAATCCAGAATCCTTTTTTCCAAGAAAGGTCACTTCCCGGCCTCTCAAAATCAAATTTCTGCACCTGCACCACTTGTACTTGGGGCACCACTTAGCCATCATACTTGTTGAAATTTGTGTCGATTTTCGTCGTGAGTAACCATATTTTGCTCATGATTTTATGGTCCCTACCAAGCCTATTCTGTTTGGCAGCATCATTGAGTCGCCCTTGTTTAGAGCATCCGATTTGAGTCATCATCACATTCATGGAGTCTATCCTGAGTTCCTTTTTCCTCTCGTTACAGTATTCCATCCATTCATGCCTTGTCCCTCTATCGTGTAGCACATTTTGGCCTCTAGTCCCAATATCCCCCGTCCCCTCAGGAATCGATTCAGTCGTTGCCAATTCATCCATGATTTTTATGTTCTGACAAGGGAAGTTGCATGTTTGCTACTTAGTATCCCTCATTCAATCATCATCCCTAGTGTTAGTCCACCAATTGCCCTACTATGTTCCCTCGTGCCATCGTTGAGGACCCTCATTGCCTCACCTATGGAGAACCTCCTTCTATCGACATCAACACATTTATTCTAGAAGACAGGTCTAGAGGACAGTGTATCTTGGTTCTAGCTTCCATCATTTTTCAGTGCCTTAGCTCATACAAAGGGACTCCTTATTTCCCTTTGACTTGATTTTTTCTCATCCACTCCACTTCAACATGATCAAGATTGGTATACTCGATAGTTCCATGATATAGTGATTCTTGGTTGTGTGTGAGATGTTTCAGAGCTCATGAGGGGGTGGCCCTTCAGGTAGATTCCCACGTGCTTGGATGACCTCATTATCTTCTATAACCTCAGATGCAACTCTAAAAATTTGATGGGTTCGACCCCAGCCGCTTGTAGCACCTATATCATGCATGTATCACTTAGATGATCCATTTATATTTTCAGAGCTATTTCCTATTTATCAAGGCTTCTCTGGTTGTTATTATATCTCATGTACTTAGATATTATTATATTTAGTCTTGTCTTTTATCCTAGGCGCAGTATGTATGTGGGATCCATTACATTTTTATTTGGCCCATGTTTACACTAGCATATCATGTACTTTATGGCTTAGTCTCATTTTACTGAGTGAACCATTATTATTTGTACTTTTTCATCTCAGTGGGCATTGGTATGTGTTAGTATGAATCTTAACTGCAAGTGTACGAAAAAATACCACTTTAGCTGTGCATAAAAAACAACCCTAACAACAAATATGGCTGCCAATATCTTCAGATCTGGGAGGAAAACATAGAAGGATGTTACCAGTTCTCCTCAATGGGATGGGTTCTTTTAAGTCCTCAGCACTTCAAATCTAAAATTCCTCTCTCTTGATGGTATAGAAAACCCAGACAAAAATGGAACTCAAAGGGAGCTCATAAGAAAAAAGATAGAAAAATATGACAATGATGGTGGATCAAAGTCAAACCAAAAGTATAGATCTAGAGTGATATTTAGGCAACAAAAGGTGATGAATGAATGGAAAAACCCTTCTATTTATAACAAAATATTGAGTTAGTCTAGATATTGGTGCTAGTTAAAATATTATTAACCAAATCAGGATCCAACTTTTATGGAATATTTTATTATTTTTGTTGCAGGGAAAAGGGATTTGACTTGGGTCAAATCCCTTTATTTGTAAATAATAAATAAACAAATGATTTATTTATCATTTTAAGGATGTGGTTGAGTAATAATTAAACAAATAATTATTTATGTAACTATTTATGAGTGATTTAGTCAAATTTAACAAAGAATATTATTCAAATAAGGTTTAAATAATTATTCCTAGAAAATAATAAGAAAAATAATAATTTATCTAATTAATTTTCCTGTTTTGGGTTAAATATGACCAGGAATATTAATTAAACTGTTGTTTAACTAATTATTCCTTGAGAAAAATCAAACAAATGTGGATTTGTTTAATATTTCCTCATGGGGTTTCCTATTTAGACCATAAACAACTTAATAAAGGTATTTTACTAAGTTATTTTCATAGTGAAAGCAATTTTACTTAGGGTAAAATTGGTTTTACATGGTGTACTTAGGTCCATCTAATAGTAACAGGTTAGATGACCAAAAAATGGTGTAACAGTATGCCTCCCCTGCCTCATTTTGTATAGGTACCCAACCATTAAAGGAGACTTACGGTTGTCATTCTCACCCCCCTTAGGGTTATTATCCTCTCTCGCTTCACTTCGCCTACATATCTATCTCTGTATGACTCCCATTTGGTGTCCAGTGATTGTGTTCTTACAACCTACTTTGGTCATATGATTAGCTCCTAGCGCTCATACGTTGGGGGGAAATCTGTTACACCAATTTTTGGTCATCTAACCATATATAATTAGATGGATCGAAATACACCATGTAAGACCAATTTTACTATAGTAAAATTACTTTCACTAAGAAATAATTTAATAAACCATAGTTTATTAAGTTAATTCTGGTCCAAATAAAAACCCCATGAGGAATAATTAAATAAATCCTTATTTATTTTATTTCCCTTTAGGAATAATTAATTAAACCTCTCTTTAATAATATTCTTGGTCATATTTAACCCAATTAATGAGAAATAATTAGATAAATCATTATTTATCTTATTATTCTCTAGGAATAATTAATTTAATCATTATTTAATTAATATTTCTTGTTAAATTTGACTAAATCATTTAGAAATAATAAAATAATTCATTATTTGTTAAATTATTCCTTGATCCCATCCTTGAATTGATAAATACATATTTTATTTGTTTATTATTTCTAAATAAATGGATTTAACCAATTTAAATTCATTTTGCCTCCAACAAAATATAATAAAATATTCTAAGCAGTTAGATCTAGATCTTGGTTAATAATATTTTATTATGCACCATTATCAAGGATAACTCAATATATTTTTATAAGTAGGAGGGTTTTCCATTCATTATTTACTTTTGATACTTTTATCATGGTAATACTTTGGTCCTCTTATCATTGCCATACTTTGATTATTTTTATTTACTTTTTGCTTATCGATCTCCCTTTGAGTTCTACACATCTTGGGTATTCTACACCATTGAGAGAGGAACTCTGAAGTTGAAGCATATTAGGACAACCAAGAACCCATCCCATTGAGGGGGGCTGTATTAGTTCTCTTCCCAGGTGTTACATAATAAAAAAAATTCTTTATAATTCTTCTCTTGTCCATTAGATATTTTGGAGAAACTCTTATTTAATTTTGTTATTTAGCTGCTTTATTTGCATAGATCTGGGTTTATTTTGCATTTTTTTCGACCATCTACTATAGATCTAAGAATTTAAAAATCATATTTGTTGTTAGGTCTGCTTTTCATGTCCAGCTAAAGTGATCTCTTTTTGTACACTTGGGTTAAGAATTAATTCTAACACTATACATTGCCTAAAATTTTTCTAGACCATTATAGCCTTCTACATGTATGATAATGGATAAAAGTTTCTCCTCAAGGCAACAACAAAATCATTCTAAGAGTTTAAGACCTTACCATATTTCTTCATGTCCTCTTGCTTTTTAGCTTCCCACCAAATACGAGCTTCTCTTTCCAATATTAGTGAAGTAAGATGAATCATGGTATCATCATCCTTGACACTTTGTATCCTTCAATAAACTTCAAGTTGATGTACCTAATTATCTAATATTTCAACATTTACCTCTCCATCATACATAGGATAATCAAAATTTACGTCAAGCTTTAGAAATGGAGTTTTTCCATGACCTTTTGGAGAGTGTGGAGGTGTTTATGAAGGGCTTGTTGTGGAAGAAGATGATGGTGAGGATGGAGGTGAAGAGAATGGTGGTGTCAAAGGTGGGTTTTCACCATTCCCATTACCTTTTGGAGTCTTGTCTCCATCTCCTCCATCTCCTTTTGAAGAATTATCTTCCTTTAGAGGATTGGAGCTCTCACCTTGCAACCTTGTGTTTATTTCCTCATAGAGGAATTTCACCATTTTTGTCATATCAAAGAATTTTTTTCTGAAAGCTTTTTCATCTTCTAACATATTATCACACTCTCCTTCTTTTGATATACTTTTTGAAGCTCTAGCTACAATTTTAGGTGGAATTTGAGGTGGAATTTGTGGTGGATATTGTGGCAAACTTTATCTCCTTGTCCTTGACCTAACTTGAGGACTTGAAACCACAAGCTTTCCTTCTCCTCTCTTGAGCTTAAACCCTGTGAGCATCATAAACACTTGCAAACAATTAAACACTCACAACAACAAAGAAAACCTAAGCTATGATACCCAAGTGATCTGTATATGATATTTCTTGAGGATTATGTTAAAATTTGTAAGTGATTAATTAGGTTTATAAGCCTCTTATCTAAAATTCCTAAATACATAAACATGAATAAATAGTTAAGTTTTTGTAGAAAAAATGATACAACATCACCACAATAGTAAACACAACACAACAAATGATGATGGAGTTCACCCCTCCTAGACTAAATCTTCCGGTAAAACTTCCAATGGTTGGGCCTCTTTTATTATGCTAAACAAAATGGTGTTTACATAAATTTACAATGCTCAAATGGCTTCAATTATAGCTCCAATGGCTTCAATGATAGATCGAATGGCTCTAGAATTGTCAAAAACCCTTGTCTAGCCTTTTTTTGCTCCCAAAAAGGCCAAAAACTACAAAATTAATGATCTCTCCTAGTTTCCTTACTAGTCGTTCTATAAATCGTACCTGTTTGCAAGTTGTCTAAAAATTTTGGGCTTTGCCGGCCACATGGGGTGACAAATTTGGCTCGCACCAGTGGGATTCTCCCCACGTCGGGTGGAAACTGTTGCTCAGTTAAATTTACTATGCCGATCATCAATCCGTTAAAAATGTGTCACTTGGCTTCATTATAGCCATTGATATTAGGCTTGTTGAAGAAAATATTATCAATGGTTGAGCGGATCCTAGCTTGTGGGTGGTGACCTCTGGTACTTTGTGGGTTGGGTTAGCGGAACCCTACACCCGATACGTTCCACTACCCTACAGTGGTTCGGCACCATGGTAACATGAATTTTTAATGCTACATGTAAACGGGTTTAACCATGGTAACATCACCGCATAACCAAACCGTTGTCATAAATTTTATGCAAAACCTTAACATTAAGTTGGGCCATCCATCATGTGAACCCCTGCTCGTCAAAGTTAACATCTCGCCTTACATTCAATTAATGCATTGAACGTTGGTTATAAATATGTGGTGGGTTATGTGTTTGGTTTATGGTTTAAAACTCTGCTAAAACATTTTCTATGCCCAAAATTTGTGTTAAAATTTATACAATTCTTCCAAGGTCGGGCTTAGTCACTAACCCAGGTATGTGGGCTAGGGTCGAGGGTTAACCTTGGTCCCAACCCCCACTCACTGTTACAAAAAACCTTAAATATGTATGCAAACCTATATGGTTAAGTCACACCGGTGGGGAAGATGGTAGATGGTCTTGTTGGAATTATTGAGGTTGTGTGTTTGATCCTTGAGTTGTTGTTCAACCTTACGAAAGTTCTACATGACCACTAGGAGGCTATGTTGCAGCCTCTTGTTGGCCCATGTGGTCTCTCATGGTTGGTCCACTTCAACCAAACCAAAAACCAATAAAAACTCGTCATTTCATGCCTAATATATTCTCGACAAGTGGTAAATGAAGATAGGATAGAGGATACAGTCAACATGTACATTCAGGATCCATTCATCAGTACAGACTGCTAACTCTACAGCCCTATACAACAAAAATCCATGTTTCCATAAACAGATAGAACATAATTGGAGGAGAATACGATGTTGGTTTTTAGCGAAATGAGTTGCACGAGATTCAGAACAATGAGATATATGTGGTTATTAGGGTTCTAATACAATGTGACAAATTTCAGTTTTGAGCATAAAATTGATCCACCAGATCATCTGATCACTTAGTCTTGTGTGGATTTTCATTTATTGGGGTGTATGATGATTGGATTTTCCTCTCCCATAGCCTTTTAATTCCATAAAGCTCATGATCTCAACAACTTTACTCAATCAGTTTCTTTCCTTTAAAATTCCTTACTTCAATCACATCATCCTTCAATTCATTTCATGAATTTTGATTCGACTTGATTCCCACAATGGAAAATTCATGTAAACACAAGTATAAATTTATAAAACTGTAAATTGTATTATATAGAATTCCACTTTGTATTAAGCATGATGTATATCAAGTTAATTTACAAATACTATATATATATATATAAACAAAAAGGGGAGCATGAAAATTAAATATGTATATACTAGAATCTACATATCAAAATCATGTTGAACATAAGTTACGTTACTTTTGTGAGGAATTACAATAAATAACTTATGAGCTCCCATGTTAAATATTGTATATAAACTAAATCTCATGTTTTTATGATCTTATTATACCGACCCACTACATGGTATATAGTGATCTATATTGCTCACACAAACATTACTTTTAATTAAGGCAATGAGACTAATAATTTTTTTGGATTCATTAATTATTAAAATATTTTCTCTTCTTATGAAATATTGATAGCTATTTTAACTAGCTGCAACTAGTCGCTCATATACTTTGGGGTCTTATTGAACTAATAACCATTCAAACATTGTTTTTTATATAAACTTAGGATATAGATAAAAACTAGAGGAAGGGGAGGCTGATTAATACTAACCTTATAGCTAAAATTAACTCTTAAAATCTCATGTTAAATGTGAAATAATCGGAGGATATAGCTATTTTTATCACTCGATTGAACCTCGGGCTAAAGAAGGAAATTCTTAGGTAACCACAAACCATGATTAGCCAAGTAGCTAGCCCTACTAGGCAAGGAGAGGGATCTCTCCATAAGGATCACAACCAAGATCACTGCGGAAAGAAGATATTAGGCTAGGTATAGTAGCTCAGAGTTTTGATTTTGATTGTATAGGGTTGTGCTAGATCAGAAGGTGTCAAATAATCAGGACAAGGAAATTAGGTCAAAATTCGCAGGGTGATCTGTGGGGCAAGGTAGGTACAATGTTTAACACTTTGGGATTTCGATGGTGGGATGATCAAGATAGGTGAGGGGTTAGGAAGAGCATGGTGCAATCATGGGTTCCTTCTAAACTAAAGAAATTATAGACTGTGAATTTTTACCCAAAACAGAGCATAGAAATTATGGATTTTTTTCATCTAACTTGAAAACATTCACTTAATAGAAATGAAATGATGGATTAAATAAACAAAACATTCTAACATTTGAGCCATTCTAACATCAGTAATTTATTCATTTGCCAAAGTAAAAGTAAAACTGGAGTGAAACTACAAAATTTGTTGAAGACTATGAAAAATGCATTTTCCTTGTCAAATGCACAGCATCAAGGCATAAAAAATGGCCTCTTTTGGAAGCCGCTTTTGAGTGCCTTCCCGATGTCCACATCAGCTCCAGGATAGCTCAATGGAAATATCTCTAAGTATAGTTTCTAAATATACCTCCAATTTCCAAAATAATGCTCATTTTCCTTGTCAGAAATTCAATCTCCCAAGGCTGGTAAACACACAGTGACCAGGTCAAAAACGAGGCAGAAACATGAAAATTTGGTAGTTTTTTGCATTTTTAAGGGACCAGTTCTCCTCCAAATATTCTAAAAATTGCTAGGATTGATGTATTCATCATTATGAACATGATGGTGGTGGCCATTTGTCATTTGGAGGCCCCAAAAAAGAGTAAAGCGTCCAGGTCCCTACGCCTTTACCAGAATTTTTGGGTGCAAAAAGACTCAAACACTACAAGGTAAAGACCCTCTAGCGGTGGCTATAAAGGAGGTTTTTAGTGTTACAAAATTGCCCAAAATTTTCAAAAAAACATTTTCTACAACATCCATTTATGGTTACGGAGTTTTTGGCAGAGCTTTTAATGGGAATTCAACACAAATAAAAAAAATGGGCGGTCGGAGGTTATTACGGATGTTTTTTTCATCGATGCGCTACTCTGGATTTAACGCACTGGTGTGTGCATCCAGGTGGTGCCCCGGGGTGGTCTTAGTCCAACACACTGGGACGTTTAGGTGTAAACCACACTGAGCGTAGTGTTGGTTATACAATGCACGGGGCCATTCTAATTGGTCTTGGGATTTGTGCAATGCCCATAGGTCGTATCAACGCACCAGTGCGTATACTTATATAAATGCACCAATGCGTCATATCAAAGAAAGGCACCGAGATTTATAATTGGTATTGGTATTGTGCGGTGCCCATAGATCGTAAAAATGCACTAGTGCTTATAGATACATAAACACCTCGGTGTGCACTATCACACAAACACACCAAAATTTATAACTGGTATCAGTATTTGTGTAGTGCCCATAGATTGTACAATGGCACCGGTGCGTATAGACACATAAACACACCGGTGTATAGTTACTGACACATAGCGGTTTTCATGTTGTATTTTTTAGAAACATTGACCTGTGACAGTGCAATTATTGTGATTGTTTTAAATTCATTATTCATCAAAATTCGACACATCTTATAACAATATTCATATTAATTACATTTTTATTAATGCGTTTGAATGTGATGTTTGGATTAATTTTTTATATCATAGAATAATTATTCTAGTTTTCTAAAATTCATTATTCATCGAAATTCGACACATATATGTTATAATAATATTCATATGAATTAAATTTTTATTAGTGCATTTGAGAATGACAATGGAGAATGCAATAGAATAAATTAAAACATATTTTATCATACAAAATGGGACATTTATTGGTATCCCTCTTTCTTTCAATTGGGACACTATCTCCATTACATTAAAAAAAATGTCTGATTTCATAGACATATATATTTCAATAAATAAAACACCTTGCTTTGATATCCAAACATAGTGATCATCATTCTTCGCTTGAACTGCTATCACTGCTATAGCTACTTCCATGACTTGGGTTATTTTTAGGAATATTTTTTTCACGACATTTATTGTTTTCTTCTTCTTTACCTTCCATCTACAAACATAAAAGTAAACCGAAATGAGTGTATATACATTGGCGAGAATCATGAAAATTGAAATATTAAATAATATATATCAATGTAAATCGAAAAGAAAAATGGTGTACCATAGCAAAAATTGACTCATAAACTATACACATTCTTTCAAAACCATGTACCATGCCATCTTTCAAAATTTCATCTGTTGGCACAGTTCTATACTTTGTTTCCTGCAAGTTTTATAACCCATAAAAAATCATATATTTAATATAAAAGATGTTTTTGTTCTATTAATTATAAGCGGAGCTAAGTAAAACAAGATAAATATATGCTTACAAATTCCACAATTAATTTCTCATATGCCAACATATATTCACAACCCATATTTAATCCAATTTCAATCAATTCGTCTGATGGTTCTTCTTTGTATGTTAGCACCTATTTGAAGACATTCAATGATGATTTTTGTAAAACAACTTAAAAAATATAAAAATGAAATCTAGTTAAGTTTTTATAAGGAAGTAACAATTACTCACAAACTTAGAGATCAACCCTTTTCTTCCTTGTCGTCATGTTTTATGTGCTGAATGGGTTCCATTTTCTTTTCTTTTCTGCAAGAAAAATCTTGAAAATTAATATTTAATGCTAAATTGTTTATTTATTGTACCCAATGATCAAAAAATTAAATAATTACATATTACATTTGAAGCACTTTGTTGTTGAGATGGCTCCTCCTGCGATGCAATTTTGTCCATTTCTTTGACCATCTCCTTGTACACCTTTTTGGACATTCCTACTGGCATATTTCTGATATCAGCTTGTTCATCTTTTGATATTTTCATAATCGTCCTGAAAATGTAACATGACAATAAAACATTTAATTTTTATATTGATATATTAAAATTAAATATAACAAAAGTGATATTTATAAATAATTCTAGACAAACATTTAAAGGAAAATTACCTTTTTATTCCTTCTTCTTTTTTGTATGTTTTTTCTATTAAAAGTCTGACATGTCTCATTGAACAATTCTTTGGAAACTCTTCCGGTAGTTTAGATAAAATTTGTTTCTTGGAATCATTGGATTGGTTTTTGTATTGTAAGTGGAAAGAAAATCTATACATTCATTCCACTAGATCCCTCAAAATTTTGTAAATTTTTTTCCCCCTTTCGTTAACTTCCAACACCACTCCAGATGAGCTAAGGAGCAATTCATTTTCATTTTCATATTCTATTTTTTTCTTTTCTTAGAAAAACATTCATTTTCTGAGTTGTTGGTCCCTGTGTAACATTAAACAGATGTGAATTAATAGACTGTTTGACACATGTTATCTAATAATTTTAAGTATATTATTAATGATAATTAAAAAAAGAAACTCATATTGGATCGATAGTATTTTTTCATTCACCTGATTCATCCTTTTGTAATTTTTCCATTAAGCTTTTATGCTCTTCTGGTCCTACATCAGAAATAACCATATCGAGCTTTGTTATTTTGTGGCTCTGCATGATACACAGTAAAAAATACATATTAGTTAAACTTACATATAGTTCAAAAGTAATATTTTTTATAAATAATTTACAAAGAACTTGCCTTGTTTTCTTTTCTTGCTGTGTTATCAGTATTTTCTTACTTGATCTCTTGTTAGTCATTTCTTTATCAACCTGAAACCTGTACCATATAATTCATTAATATATTTAAAATAAATTGTCAACTTTTCAAGTACAAAATAAATCTCAAGACACCGGTGCACATTTCACGAGGCACGCATCACAGCCGGTGCATGAGGGTATTAAAAATGCATCGCAAAATAGTATAATAGATCGTACGGTGCATGGGGTATTATAAACACACCGCAGAAAAAATGTAATAGACCATACGGTGCTATCCTCATAAAATGGAGCACCGGTGCCCTATTTCAGATATGACACACTGATTTAGAAAATTTGTTTTCAATTTTTTTATTACACAGTATTTGTGCAGTGCACTGTATAATACAGTGCACCGGTGCTCTAGGGTACAAAGGGTCCACCGATAAAGAAAAATCCATTTTTTCCAAAAATTGCACAATGGCCGAATGGATTGGGATCCGATTATGCAAGTCATCTCGTGGATTGGATGTCAATGTAAAATTAAAAAACCTAATTCTAAAATCACAGAAACAAGGAGCAGAAAGGGAAAAAACAAAAAAAATGAAGGGTTGAGGGTAAAAATGGATAAAACTGCAGAAAAAGTAAAAAAGATAATCAAATTTAATCACGAGATGGTTTGAAATTCTGTGATACATGGTTTGAATCACCATAGGTTTGGTTTCTGATTGTCTAAATACTTTTGTTCGAACGTATTTCGCTGCTCCACAATGCCCTTGTGCTCTCTTGCTCCAGGTCTGTCTCCTGCAAATATATGGCTAAAAATTTTAGCAAAAATAGTGAAATAATGAAAAGTGCTTAGTATTTAAAGAATTATTTTATGAAATTAGGTTTTTGAAAATATTTTTCTGCCCATTTTTCAAATTGCCATTTTTTTTCACTTAAATAAAATAGAGTTGCACTTTTTTTATTTGCTTTTATTCGTGACTGGTGCGGAATAGTTGTGAAGCACTGGTGAGTCTAAGTAATACGACACACTGGTGCGTGTTATGATGATTAGTGCACCGGACTATATAAAGTTATTTTTTTTTGTATGTGAGATCATAATAAAATAATGATAATTCTAAAGTACATGAATTTATTTTCATTATTTTCTAAACTTTATTATGTTACAAAAATTCATATTATTCTAGATTTGTTATTTTACAATTATTTGCAAATTTACAAATTTAAATATTTTAATAAAATCATTTCACATTAATACAATTAAAAATTTACAAATATTTTACATACAATTACAATTACACTTACAATTTTAATTTTACATACAATTACATTTACAATTTTACATAGAATTACATTTATAATTACAACTAAAATTTTAGAAATATTTTACATACAATTACAATTACAAATACAATTACAATTTTACAATTTTTCATATATACAATTACAATTAAAATTAAAATTACAATTACAATTAAAATTTTACATTAAATATTTTACATACAATTACAGTTAAAATTACAATTACAAATACAAATACAATTTTACAATTTTACATACAATTAAAATTTAAATTTCAATTACAATCGTGACATAATATTTAATAAATGTCATGGTCATTTAATATTAAATTAATTAATAAACATCATCACGATCATCATAACCATCGTACAAACATCATATTCGACTAAAAAACACATTCAAACATCAAATTAGCATTATATATTAACAACATCACAACACAAACATCAAATATACATTTCATTTCAAATAACTCATGCTATCACATATACACATCTATCTGCAAGCTAAACATTAAATGAACATATCGAACATGACCTGACAATATGCACATCATAAATCACCAACATGTAAATTAAGTACAACTGCAACATGAACATAAAATATATATAACTGAATATTGTTAAAAATATACAACAATAATATAAATGTCATGGATCATCTGGTGGTAGTACTACAACATCAATAGAAGTACAAGTGGAGGCGTACTTAGTAAATGGTGCAGCCTCGACGGTCGATGGTTGAGCCTGCTCATGATCATGACTAGTACTGATGGATGCATCAGCTGGACGTGGTAGTACAACATCAATATAAGCAGTAGTAGTGGAGTCCTGCTCAGTCAATAGTGTAGCCTCAACAATCAATGGTCTAGCCTGCTCATGATCATGATTATTATTGATGGATGTTGTAGGCTGTTGAATCAATGTGGCTGATGGTCCAGCCTCATCTCCATGATGACTGCTAGATGCTGCTAGTGGAGCCTCATGCTCATAAGGCATGGTGCGAGGTGAAAGATCATGAGATGATGAGCCGTTTCTCATGGACTGTCCATCCGTGTCATAGCTCAACTATGCCTATAACGTTCAATATTCCTCCTGAGTGTTTAAAAAATTTCGTAGCTCCTACGACATGCCGCATCAAGTTGTACATGTCACGTGACATGCCTCTCCGCATCTGTAATAGCCTATCATCAGCTTGTATGTCTTTGTAATGAGCGGGCTTGATTCCAGCCTCAACATTCAATGCACTGAGTTGGTTTCCCAACTCCATCCTATATCTAATCTCAGGTCGACCACATCTAGCAAAAGGCAGTACTGGTGCACCAGTAGGAGGATGTCTCTCTGCATCAGCCTCATCCTAATCATGATCCTTGACATCAACCATGTCCTGATCATCATCAGGATCCACACCTGGATCATGTGGTGGTTCCAAAATATCCTTGCCATCAAAAGAGCCAATGTCTACAAAATATATACAAGTACACAACAATAATTACACAATTTCATAAAAACAAGTTAAAGAACATGTTAGAATAAATATAAATAAAACAATAATATTACCTCTATCATTTGGCAACTCATCATCTATGAAGAGGATGTTGGCACACCCTCACCAATATAATCTAGCATAAGGACATGGGACCATAATGAAGGGATGCAGCTAATCATCAACACTGGCTAGTAAGTCCAGTGCATCATGCAATATCCTGGCTGGAAACATAGTATCTCCCCTCTTGGGCATCATTTTCCCCCACATGTGCATCTGGGCCTCCAACATCGGCCTACGAGGCTGTCAAACAAAATAGGCCTCATCTCTTGAAACCTCTCAAAAAATAAACAAAACAGCTCTGAAGAAAAAGGGAAGTTGACCCTCCCTTGTGCATGAGCATGACATCTACCTAAGGCCGTACAAAACTGCCACAAAAAAATGGTAGACCACCTGACAAGTCATGGCTCCTGTACAAAAGAATAAACATAATATAAAAGTGAGAAAATAATGCGTTTCTGGTCACTGGTGTTGGGAAAAATGGTTGAAATGATAAGTGAGGGGTACTACACTTCATGTCTACCAAATGCACCTATACATAACTAACCTCTAGGTACCTGAAACTCTGAAGGAGATAGTACATGTGCTCCAATGTATATTTGGGAGTAAACTAACTGACTCCCTGCTACAGAACTAGCAGAAACCTCTGGGAATGAGGGAAAATACACCCTCTCCTCAATAGTCCTGTAATAAAATAAATATCCTCCTCAGTGGGTGTGTACCACTGGTCAGGACCAACCTGGAAAGCCTGTCGGTGAGCATTCCACCTGTGGATAAGATATCTCAAAAACACACTATGGGCCTTTAGGGAAGTAGCCTCCTCATAGAACTTGAGGAGGCCTACTTGCCTTAGGATTCCCTGGGTATCTATTGTAATAGGGTGAGGGTATGCATCTCTCTCCCTCTCTCGTGCCTCTCACTGGCGAATCATGTCATACTATTTCGCCTGTTGTTGCTGCTGTTCCTCCTCTTATCTCTGAATCATTGACATATTAAATAATTTTTTTATTATTAAAATAGACATGTATTTAGGAATATACATACACACACACACAAAAAGATATATATATATATATATATATATATATATATATATATATATATATATATATATATATATATATATATATATATATTGAAAAAAATGTACTTTTCAATGGGAGCAAGCGCCACAAAAATAGTCACGCACCGGTATATATATATATATATATATTGAAAAAAAAACAGACCAGTCGATGTGCTACAAAAATAGTCACGCTCCGGTTCCGGTGCGGCTTGTGTTTGTAGCGCACCAGTGGTGGTGTCCCAAATAAAATACAACGCACCGGCCTTCGTGTAGCCAAATTTTTTTCAAGAAACATTAACTATATCTGATGTTAGAATAGTGATGCGCTCCCTAAAATATATGCCCCAGAGTGTATAGTCATGTCAGCGCACTGACTTCCGGCCAATTACATAGTCGATGGTGCGGTTTTTTACCTAGCCGCACTGTTGACCCTTTCAGAATGCCGAATGCGGTCAATGCACCACACTGCTATTGCCATGGTCAATGGTGCGCCTGGCTAAATGAGCGCATCGCATTTTATTTTTTTTTAATTTAAAATAATGCGGGTGCCTTTCGGTACCGCCTCGGAAATGGTGCGGATACCATTAGCATTGGTGGCGGTGCAGCCTGTAAATTTTATAGGTAGCACTGCTATCCGGTGCGAGCCAAATGGCTTGGGCGCACCGCACACAATTTTTTTATTTTTTATTTTTTAATGGTTATTTTTAAGGTCATTTCAAATTATAATCTGCTAAAAAGCTTAATTATGGAAAAAATAGAAAAATACATGTACATTTTACTGTTGAGGAGGCATATTGGCTATAGAATTTGCAAAAGAAAAATTTCCCACCGTTTTTCAAAATGCAAGTTAGAGATTGATGTCCAATGCATAGCAGCAATGCATGCAATGGGTGCAATGAGAGCACCGATGTTAGTGAGGCTCAGAAAAGGGGAAATTGCACCAGTTCTTGAGAGCTATCGGGCATTGAGGAAAGTGAAAAATGTGGTTTTTTGGCCGTAATTTTTTATTTTTTATTTAACCCTCTTCCGATCCGCGGGGTTTTATAGGTGCACCAATACACTTACTTACCACAGCACCAGGCAGTGTCATATTTGGTGCATTTTTTATGATGCACCAAGGCAGTTCCCCAACACTGCACCGGGATGTTTCAGTTTTGGTGTGATTTTTTGATGATGCACCAGGGTGGAATATTCGTCAAGCACTGGGGCAGAATAGTCATAAAGCACTAGTTTTTTTGCCGTAATTTTTTTTTATTTAACGCTATTTTGGTGCATGTGTTTTAGAGGCGCACCAGTGCTCTTGGATAAGAACACACCAGCACATTTTTGTTTTGCCGCAACATTTTATGATGCACCGGCACGAAAGAGTTTTGAATTGTCGGTGCAATACCGTAATAGGACGCCCTAGGCGGGTGCATACATCACACATGGTGTTCGGTGTGCCAATGTTTTTTGTGCACTAGAGCTTTCTACGGTAGAGTGCACCGATAATTGAGAGCTCAGGAGCATTGAAAAAATGAAAAATCAGGGTTTTTTTTTCTGTAATATTTTTCTTTATTTTACCCTTTTCAGGTGCGCATGGTTATAGGTGCACCGGTTCTATTTCTTACAAACGCACCATTCGGTTTGTGATTTGGCGTGTTGTTTTATGATGCACTGGTGCGGTTGCTTAATACCGCACTGGGGGGTTTCGATTTTGGCGCGGTGTTTTATAATACATTGGTGCGGAAGAGTTGTGAAGCACTGGTGATCTACAATAATACGACGGACCGGTCGGGTGTGTACGGAGTGCACGGTGTCCGATGTACCAATGTTTTTTGTGCACCAATGCTTTCAATTGTCAAGAGCATCAGTGTGATGTTTAAGGATAAGTGCACCTAGTGGAAAACATCTGAAAAACCCTCCGCCCACCAACCTCCTCTAGTAACCTATGCTAGAAACGGATGTATGGGATATTTTTCTGTGGGGTTCCTAAAAAAAATCCACTAGAGGGCCTTTTCCTTGTAGTGAAAAAACTAGAAATGAACTGAAGTGCCAAGTGTGCCAAAATTTACCAAAATTTCTGAGGGTACTTGCTTATAAAGTTCTTGAGGCATGAACAGACACCTCAGCAAGTATATATAACCTCTCTTTCTCCCCTTGATTAGTCAAAATTTAAATTTTAGCATTAGCTCTTTTGAGCTTGGCCAATGCAATTCTCTCTTTCCGTGCTTGAAGTTTGACTCTTTTCCTCAACAAGTCACTATCCTTGTTGGCCTTCTCTAGAAATCTCTCCAAATTCAGATTGGCTCTATCAAGCCATGATTCCCTATCCTTGCTAATCTCTAGGGCAAGCAACTCACTTGGTGTGAGCTACCTTGCCAACTCAGCTACTCTCTATCTTTCCCGAGCTAAAGCACTCTTCAGCCCTATAGTCTTTGGTTTATATCTTGGAGGTTGATCCTCCTCATCATCCATTTCAAAAAATATTTCCAAAGTCTCCTCTAGCAAGGCCTTGGCTTTTTCTGCCTCTCTTTGTGCTTTGATGGTCTTTACCTCATTGATGATTTGCCTAGTTTCCAGCTGTTTATTTTCTTGTTCAATAAAATCAATCACATATTTTTCTCTCTCAAGATTAGCATGAAGTTCACTAATATTTGATTCTTTGCCTTTGATTGCTGCACTGTTGATTTTGTCCTCATCTTCCTCATCTAGGTCAATCAGCTGAAATTCATGCTATGTTTCATGTTTGTCCTCCTTTTCATCAATGATTGGCTCTTTAGCCTTTTCCTTGCCTTTGTCCACATTTTTTGTTGATTAAGAAGGTATGGCCCCTTTCACTCCAAGTGAAGCAAAAAAATGCCTGTAGCCTTTCTGATAAGTCTTGGGAAATGGCTCAACATCAGTCAAATTAGCCCAAGTTGCCTCAACATGCTCCTCACTGCTTGATGACTCAGAATCATGATGTGATGATGATGAAGGATTATAGAAAGGTGAAAAAGAGGGATCGACATGAGGTGAATGCAACTGACTTGGTGATGATGTATGAGAATCAGGCTGAGATGGAGGAGTGGATAGGGGAGGATGAGATGATGAGGGAATACTTTGCTCGTGTAGACTAGATGGGGTGGTGAAAACTTCATTTGCTATGAATGTGTCCCATGGAATGTTCTTTTGCTCAAGCTGATGCATGACTATCATTTTGATAAGGGAGTTGTGAAAGAAACTCTACATTTGATGATTATAATCCCTCTTCTGTGCAATGTATGCCATATTTTCAATGTTGCGGGAGAGGAAATATGGTATGTGAAGCATTGTGACTCTAGTGAAATGCATAAGAAGCCAGATATGATATGAATAGAGTCGAGAAAACCTCTCCTCATAGGTGAAGTATTTCATGAAGATATTATTCATAGGGACATATTGGTCAAGAAGAGGAGAGAAAGGGAAAATGGTATTTTTTTCATCCTTGTATCTAGGTTTAAGATATGGTTCATAGTAGCTATGATCAAGGTTTTCTTTTTTAAACCATTTCTCTCCCACATTAGGGATCCCTGTAGTAGCTGCAATTGCATTAGTAGACATGGTAAAAGTAACCCCAACAAGAGTGACCTACCTATCATGAAGACCTAAGATGAATAGCCTTGTTAACATAGGGTGATATTGGACCCTTTGCACCCTCTCACAAAATTCAAAGCAGCTAACATGTTTAAAACATGACACAACAAGTGGAGAAGTCATGAGTTCTTTTGTGTTTTCTGGTTCATATCTGATGATTTTCCCTCCTTTCTTATACGTATTTTTCTTTGCTTTCTCCTCACTAACAGTTCTGTTTTCTTCTTCAGACATTGTGGACTTGAAGGCTTTAGAAGCCCTAGGGTAAATGGAATGAGATGAAGGGAATATTGATTTGAAAGGAGAAGCTGTGAAAAATGGAGGAAGTGATAATTTAAATGATAACCTAGGTCTAAGAAAACCCTACGATCTTATATCTTTGACTGATATGTGTTTAGGGACATGAGTATGGGAAATATGAATGAAAAGTGACAAAATAAATGAAAAATAGGGTTTCATAGTAAACACTTCAAATTTGCATTAAATCATGAGACATTTTAGTGAGAAGGCTTTGATAGGGTTAATTTACTGCTTCAAGGGGCTATGAAGAGTCTGTGCAAAAAAACTGATCTTAATGAGAGTGATAGAACCTTGACAAACCCTCTCCATTCAAATGTGCAACATCCTGGAGGAACGCGCAACATTCAGGAAAACACACAACATCCAGAGGTAAACACGCAACGTCCATTTCTTTTTGCTATGCAGATGATCAATCAAACATGCAGCACCTGGGCTGAATGCTCAGTGTCCAAGGAAAAGTGCAACACCTAAGGAAAACGCGCAGCGAGTAGTGCAATTTTCTCAAAATGCTCAAAAAACTCTGAAATTTTCTCCTCTGTTGGAAAATCCTGATGGATAAATAGAGGAAAATGACTTGTATGAAGATTTTGAATAGCTTTATATATTTAGGGATTGTAATTTTAGTTTGAATAACCCACTTTCCATATGTTCAGTTTTCCCTTTTGATTTTAGCACTAATACTCTTTAACTTTTTTACTTTTGGCATTTTACAGTTTGATCAAGACATGGAGTTTGGATTTTTTGATCCACTTAGGCCGGAAATGATTGCATTGACAGCTTGGGATGAATTTTATTACATATGACAACATAAAATTACATTTGGAAAAATATAAATAAATTACATATTGAATTTTATATCAAAGTGAAAGTTTGATATAAAAATCATTAAACTCAAAAATTACAACTTTTGAAAATATGATAATTACATCATGATGATCTTCTATATATGAAAACAAAATTTCTTATTTAGGCCCTCTCATATATTTTCTGACCTAATCTGAAATGAAGGAGTGACCATGAGAAATAAAAAACCTAATGACCTAATGGGACTTCTTTAGACCTGATTTTCATGAATGAGATTTGATGTAAAAGACTTCCTGGTGAAAAGAGAATTTCCATAGTTGTTGTTATGCTCAAGGAGACATGAGAATGAGTCAGCAATGTGAATCTTGTAGGGAGAGTGACTTTTATTGACAAGGAAAACCACCAGTGGAACAATTTTATATCATGACCTAATTGAATTATTGAAAATTTCTTTAGAGTGGGACAACTAAGATGCAGATGCAAAATTTGTTTTGATCCCTGGTGGAAGTGCAAATACTGACACTAACAGCTAATATGCATAGGAACATGACAACATATTGGTTCCATCTTCCCCTACTATGTGTGGCATATTGCTGCAATCTCCCCTTGCTCCATGTGGCATTTTTTTTCCAGCTACCCTCTGTGACTATCACAACATGTGGTTGTTCGTTGTCATGATTGTTGTTAATTAAAACAGTGAGGACAAAAAATATATTATCCAATGTACCAATGTAATGGGATTTATCATGAAGACACACCTGCCAAGATAGAATTAAGAGATTGAACATGTATTTTCTTCCTTGCTTTTATAGAGACATCAACCTGGCCACTTACTGGCATCGTTACTTGCAGGCATTATTACTTACATCGTTCGTTACTAGCTGGATGCTTTAAGAAACTAGCTTGTCAAAATTGGGATGCTACAACATGTGGATACATAATACAATCTAATGATGATGCTATAACGTGTGGATACATAATACAATTCAACGATGATTCTTTGCTCGATAAAAAGGTTGGGATATGATCTATAGATACTGAGATTTTATCCATCAATAAATACCTGAGATATGATTTTTTATACCTATATTTTAATTCTTGCGAACCAAAGAATATTGAATTGACACAAATTGCTCGTTTCCTGGCTAGATTGTAGATGGGTGGTGGAGAAGGAGGGGCAAGAGGAAGACATGTTAATCACTTCTAAATCTATTTAGGCTCAATCATCCTCTAGGAAAAACCCCAATAGTAGATGCATATTTTATCAACTATTAAATACATGTTTTATGAACTAACTCTCCCAATTCACTATGCACTACAAGAAAAAATCACATTGGTGAGGGGCGAAAATGGTCACCATAAGCTCATTGGTGAGGGTCAAAAAAGCCTTCGTCACCAAAAACTGAACGTCACCAAAGGTGGCGTCGCCGAAAGTATAGGTTTTGTGGTGACATTCAAGGTCCGTAACCAATAATTTTTTATAGTGACGAATAGTGACCGTCACCATTTCATATGAGCAATGGTGACGGACAATAGCTTCCGTCACCAAAAAACTAAACGTCACCAAAGGTGGCGTCACCGAAAGTATAGGTGTTGTGGTGACATTCAAGGTCCGTCACCAATAATGATTTATAGTGACAGATAGTGACCGTCACCATTTCATATGAGAAATGGTGACGGACAATAGCCTCCGTCACCAAAAACCTGAACGTCACCAAAGGTGGCGCTGCCGAAAGTATGTGTTATGGTGACATTCAAGGTTCGTCACGAATATTGATTATAATGATGGATAGTGACCATCACCATTTCATATGAACAACAACAATTTTTTGTGATGGACCTTTCATGGCTGTCACTATTGGTGCATATATATGGCGACGTTCATTGACCATCACCATAAACGCATTGGTGACATCAAGGTCCATCACGAATAATGACTATAATGACAAACAGTGACCCTCACCATTTCATATAAACAACAACGATTTATGGTGACGGACCTTTAATGGTCGTCACTATTGATGCGTATATATGGTGGCGTTCGTTGACCGTCACCATTTCATATTTTGGTGAGGGTCGAAAAATGTCACCATAAGCTCATTGGTGATGGTCAAAAGAGCATCTGTCACCAAAAACTGATCTTTGTCATTCCCTATATATGAATATTAGGGCACGATGGAATCGAACCACCAACCCCCTGCTTGTAAAGCAAGTTCTTTTCCATTGAGCTAACACCCTTTAAAGAATTAGACTTTAAACTAGCAATTGCCCCTAAAGGTGCAAAGATACACCAAAGGAATAAGAACCAGGAAAACCGAAAGAACTCAGTGTCCTTGCTCCTATTTTTATTCTGAAACACTCTACAAAGTATGATCTTGATCTATGACGTATTTGTGCCGAGTGGTTATAATTTAATAGTAAATGTTATATTAGATCAAATAAATGAATAATTGAGAGGCCTTACGGGCTAATTTTTAATCCTTACACCAAAATCTCTTAATATTCAAGTCTAAGGAACAACTCGTTCAAAGTTCAAACTGAAGTAGATTTTAAATGGAAAGCCTAAAACCAGCTAAGTAGTTTACAAGTTAACATTTTGGATATAAATTATGTTCAATTTATATGACAAGTTATGCCATAACCTTGAAACTAGTTTCTTAGCTAAAATACTTTCTTAAGTCAACAATGACAAAGAAAGATAGTCACGGCAAGCAAAATTCTCTTGTTTTTTCTAATGAGGGTGCATGTAACTTGATAAAGGTAGTATGAGAGTATCAAACCATAAACAATTTCACTAAAACATGGAAATGAAAAAGTCTTGTTAAGCACCAAAGGTTTAGTTGAATATATGAAAAGCATCGAGCTAAATGATATAATTAAACTAAATGTAACTGGAAAAAAATGAAATTTCCATCATATACCATTTGGTTTGGTTAGTTCTTCAGAAAGAGAAAGTGCAATTGCATGATCCAACACCTCATCTTGATTATGTAATGGACCATCCTGAACAAAAATGTCCACATACAACAATAAATGTTATTGTGTTGGTAAGACTTTTGATATAATCTATAAAAGCATGTACTATGTAGGAGAATAACTGGTAGTTGAATTACTTCTCTACTCGCATGTACTACCTTTGGTAGTTGAATTACTTGGAAATAAAAATCCTTATTAGAAGATAACACAAAGAAAAGCAAAAGCCTTTGAATATGGATGGCCATCTTGATTTTATAGAGTTATAATTGAATACTAAAGGACTAGGAATGTTGCAACGAAATAGATGGATGGAGTGTAATAAAAATAATTTGGATAATTTAGGTTGCACATATATTTAAATGGAACCACTTTTTCCTTTTGGATTCCCAGTCTTTAATATGCAAATAAAATTTTCGATTCAACCAAAGAGCACAATATTTTTAAGTCTTAGTTGCCTGAAACAGGGTAAGGACAACATTTGGAAACGGGGATGACTTTTGAAATGACCACTTTCAAAACCTTTGGAAACAGAGCAACGAGCACTTCCACACACAGGTCCAAAAGTCATGACTTAGGAGCATGAGCACACCTAATTCAGGGATGATTAAATATGAAACGAATTGGGCTGCAATTATACTCAATTAAACGTAAAGCAATGATTAAAATCTATATAAATGACTTAGAAGTCAAACATGACAACTTTGGAATATGGTAGAATGTTGGCATAAAAACTTTGTTCATTATACACTCTCTTTCGTTCAGTTTTGATGCTTTACTTCCAAATTAGGTGTTTTCTTTGTTGGAGATAGCAATCCTTACATCTAGGTCGAACCATTAATGATTCCCACAATGAAGGGGCATGTAGCTCAGTAGTACAACAACACACTGGCCAAGGGAAAATCTGGGGTAAATCTTAGTATGTATAATTTTCAAGACGGGGATAGAGCTAGCTTTGCTTGAGGTTAGGCAGGGGACCTTAGCCAAAGTGTGGCCTGACGAGGGTGTTGGAAATAGGAATACACACATCTATGCTGAACCCTTACAGGCATCTATGCTGAACCCTTACAGGCGTCCCTCATGAAGCGGCAAGTGGCTCAGTGTTAGAGAAATCCACCCAGCCAAGGACTTTAAAGTTTTGGAAATGTTTCAAGTAACATACATTGTTAATTAGCCTATTGTGCTAGACCAAATGGTGGACGACCTGCATTGGAAAGTGTTTGCATGGGGCAAGTGGCTCAGTGTTTGAGTAATCTAACCAACCAAGGACTTAAAAGTTTCGGAAATGTTTCAAGTAACAAACAATTGTTAATTGGCCTATTGTGCTAGGCCAAATGGTGGACGACCTGCATTGGAAAGTGTTTTCTGACCAATATTGAGGCCCCACCCAGGTTCAAAACTCAGTTAACCCACCTCATGAAAGGGCAAGCGACTCAGTGTTAGAGCAATCCAATCGGCCGGGGACTTTAAAGTTTTAGAAATGTTTCAAGTAATAGAGAATATTTAATTATACAGTGATATGTAGTTTAACGGTAAGTTTCACTGGGTGAAACTAACGAGACCGCAGTTCAAATCCCATTGAGTATATGGCCTGCTATGATCTCGCCTCAAGGAGTAGACTCCCCATTTCCTAGAGTCTCCGCTCTTGCTAAATCATAAGATCTGGTATATCTGGCTTACAGGTTGCTAGATATACTCTTGGTGTTATAAGGCTCTTGCTAAATCATAAGATCTGGTATATCTGGCTTATATCTGGCTTACAGGTTGCTGGATATACTCTTGGTGTTATAAGGCAGCCACAAAGGTTGATCCTGGACCTACCCCAGATTAGTCCAAGGAAGAAAGTTTTTGCTGAGCAATATTGAGGCCCCACCCAGGTTTGAAACTCAGTTAACACACCTAGCGTGTTTGTGGGTAGTTGCATAATGCATTAGGTTCAGGAGTATAGGGTCATTCCCTCATACATGACCCTGGGCCTCCTCAGAGACAGTCAGTAAGTTTAGGAATTCTCCTAATACCCAAAAAATAAAAAATAAAGGAAAAAGAAAGAAATTCTCTTAATTCTGAACAAAAAAAAAATAAAAAATTCTCCTAATACTGAAAAAAAAAAAAGGAAAAAGAAAGAAATAGAAAGAAAAATGACAGTAGTTAATTATCGATTCTCGTGATAAAAAAAAAAAAATGAAAAGAAAACAGACAATATTTAATTAGTAGTTTCCAACTTTTCACTAGCATGTCCTAACATTTTTTGATGTATATGCAAAAAGACTTTGACTTCAGGATGACTCAGGGGTTGTTTTCTCAAAGTTTACTTGCATGCCAAAAATTGTTCTGATGTCAACCGACATGGATAAAACATGATCATAAAGAGATAAAATCTGATAAAACTTCAACAAAAAGCATGGATGAAGTTCACACTCGACAACAAGACTAATGTGGGAAGAAACATCTAAAGCAAACTTTTTAAGGTTCCATCTTTCCACTCCTTAATGATAGGTTTAATAAAATAATCAGTTCTTAATGAAGGTGCTACCTCCCCGTTAAGTTATAATCTTCTATTCCCACATTTTAAGTGTAAAAGATAGCATCTCAAGGCACTGGGGCTGTTATAAGTGAAATTGTAAGTAGATAGATTGTGATGTTTGAAATTTGTAAGTGACTGGTGTGGACTTCTTAAGCCATGGGTGGTTATTAAGCATGGAGTTAAGCTTGAACCCTGGGGTTTTCCAGTTCATAATTAAGATAAAATATATTCAATGGTCAGAAATTGAAAATTCAGAAGTTGCATGAAGAGAAACACAGAAGAAGCACCTGGAAAATAGTCTTGAGAAGAAAGTGTACCAGCAACAGAATGAGCATCGACTCATACTCAATTTCCAAAGGCCAAAATTATAACCAGTATGTATGGTAGAAGCTGGGAGAACCTGATAAGACTGACCATCCTGGGCAGAAGATGGTTTAGGAGACACCTTGGAGAAGCCAATTGAAGAACCAATAGGAGAATAGGACGTCTTTATGTTATACAGGTTTGCAACAGGATATGTATTCCCTGATCCTTTCTCTGAATCATGGCTCTTCACCTGAGAACAACTTGTGGGTATTGACCTAAAGGTAGAATGAAATCGGTTTTTCAAGCTTCTGGGAATAAATATATTGAGAAGAAATGGTTTAGTATTTTCTCCCTTACTCTTACTTGACCCATTTATATAGTTTCCACTTGTCTTCCTCTTGTCCTGCTTTCCTGAACTCCTCTCCTCTGCTTTATGTTTTTCTGTTTGCACTTCCTCATTTGATCTCTTCTGCATGGCAGCCTTCTGCTCCACCAGATCACTCAGGGACAATTCATAAGCTGATTCAGGCATTCCTTCAAACATTTTCATGAGCTCCTATCTGCCTTTAGCAATATCCTCTGCCCTGGCTGACATGGGGTATGGATATGAACATGCCGTGTCTGTAGATATGGGATAAGAACTTGATCCAGGATGCCATAGCTGAGGAGAGGTACATGAGTGTTCATCTTCTTTATGTTGAATAGCCCATGAGAACAAACCTGAAGAACCCAATTCAGAATCCATCATGGATCAACCCAATTCATCTCTGCTCAAGCAATTTTTTTCTTATAGCTTGCCCTCAAACATTTTTTCTAAATAGCTTGTATTGGGTTTGATCTACCAAATCATCCCCTCCAAATTAGTGCCAGCATATATCATGGGTTGATGGGAAATCAATCAACCACACAAAGTTAATGCCAATCCTCCCTGTCTTGCTTAGAAAGAAGAGTGGGCCCATAGCACAATTGCGATCTGACTAATTGTCTCTTGCTCCATTATTTTTTCACCTTAATGTCCCTGTCAATGTTGCTGGCACTTTACCTCTGTGAATTTACTCCAATTTTGACATGCTAAGCCCCCGATTATCTCTAGTCGCCCTTAGTGATTCGTTCACCTGCATTGACATAAACCAGAAAGAATGCATAGAACATCAAGCAAAACCTATTCCATTGCAGAAATGAGACATCTTACAAGAAAATAAAAAATGATGAATATGACAGCTAGTCCACCTTGTAACGAAACGTCTCTACACCTAGTGAAAATAAGGATGGCTTTACATATGTTTAAGGTTAACCTGCCCGCTGCTCCTTCCTTTGACTGGTTTTCATGAGAATCCTGGATCTTAAGCTTATAATGGTGGGTGCGAGTGTCCTTTCCTCCTATTAAACCATCATATATCATTCAACAACTAAATCCATGCATTTGCACCATTTTATCAACGTATGAATTTGCATCAATGTACTGAATTAATATGACTTCAAATTTTGAAATTTTTCCGCAAGATAACATTTATCATTAAAAAGTTCTGATCAAACATGAAATAATCTCATGAATCCTTC
Source organism: Pinus albicaulis (assembly GCA_034641835.2). Classification (NCBI taxonomy): domain Eukaryota; kingdom Viridiplantae; phylum Streptophyta; class Pinopsida; order Pinales; family Pinaceae; genus Pinus; species Pinus albicaulis. The sequence continues at coordinate 194,535,364 of CM076570.1, read as the reverse complement.
AGATTTATATTGCAATATCTATCATAGATCGATAGATCGAGAATCTTAAATATTCTTATAACTAGCAATTGCACCAAGAAGTGCAAAGGAACACTAGAACATGGATAAGAGAAGTGGGGAGATTGTATAAAGAAATAATCAAGAGAAATATACTAAAAATGAAATACAACCCACGTGAGGCTAATTTAAATTCAATTGTTGTGAATTTTCAAGTGAAATAAAGTTTGTAACTGGTGTCCAGCAAGCAAGACTCCCAAAAATTGTTATAGAGAAAAACTTGGAAGTGAAATTGTTGTTTGAGGTTTGACGATGTTGATGAAGCACATATTCTACTTGGTGAAAGTGGCCACTGCGAGGATTATTGGGGTTCAGGCTTCTATAGGCAGGATAATAATTTTGAGCTTGAAACAACTTTGCAGAATATAGCTTTCAATTCAAATGGTGCAAATACATATAAATCAAGCAATTTGAGACCTTTAAATGTATGGTCATAAGCAAAAACTCCAGAATCTGTGCAAATTCTTCTAAACTCTATTTGAAAAGAGGAAATTAATTTTATCATTGAAGGAAACTTGTTTGGACCAGACATTGGTGAGTTGATAAGCAGCGCAAACAATTGGGCAGAGATTATTATGTGGTGTATTTTCAAAGGGCTCAAAGAGTCATTACCTTCTAAATGGATATATATTTTGGGAGATGGGTTTGAAAATACAGGTAAGAAGAATCAGCCAACGTCTGAACAGTCGGGTGAATTTGAGAAAAAACACCAAAGATCTGCCAATTTTGTTGAATGCCTTTGAGCAATGTGGTTTATTGTTTGCTGTCAATTCCTCCTCAGTCATGGATTGCAGGCCTGCACAAAATAAGAATATTCTTATGATTGGTCTCTGTTCTAAAGTGAATAATTTAAAACAATATACTCATAACCTAGCACAAAATACAGATTCAACAAAAGTAAATACGGAAAACAAGAATAGTGGAAATGATGATTTTGGATTTCAAACTAAAGGAGCATATAAGGGCGAGGATGAAGTGCTTTTGAAATTTTAGTGGGCATAGGAGACAGAAAGGATGGGCTGCAGCAAGTTTTTGGAGTCTTGGGATAGAAGAGAAGGGAAAAGAGGAAAACTTCAAGTTCAAAGCACATAGTAATGCCCCTTGGAAGGAGAGATTTTGATTCTCTTGTTCAATCTCAGCAGGAAGTAAGCAATGCCTTTGGTCAAGTCGACATTCAATTGTCGGATTCTCTATGGGATGAAGGTGATGGCATTAGCCAAGAGAAGAAACTAGACAGGGTTTCACATGAATATATCATTTCTTCATAAATGCAATGATTATCGAAATTATGTTCAAATGAAAGAGACGAGAACAGTGTGCAAGAGGCTTTATAATGTTTGATACGCAAAGAATAGAAAATTCAAAATAGTACATCATATGAGGAGGAAGGAAAAAGAAATGTATAGGCAACAAGAACTGGATGGAGGCAGGGAATGAACAAGGAGAATATTCATCTCCATTTATAAGGATTGAAAAAAGTTTGGACAATGCCACCCTAGATGTATCTTCTCATCCAGTGAGAATTGATTTTAAACACAAACAGATTCAAGGGATGTTGGGTTCTTTATTAGATGAAAATAAGAAAGAAAATGTGGAGGAACAATTCATTGAGTCTAATGGGGATTGTGATGTCGTGGAGGAATTAAGTGGAGTCTTAGTAAAAGGTGCCAAGTGGCAAGGAGGCTATTGCAAGAGTGACAATGAAAGGGATACCAGAATCTTTGTTAGATGAGAGAAATCAGACATTCTCGATTGTTCCACTGGAAGATGCTCTTCTGGCAGACATCGAGGAAATACCAAATTTGATATTTGATGTAAGCAAGGAAGATAATACAGCAATGCATGCCAAGGAGCCTTCTCGGAAGGATCATTTACCTGCCAAATTGGAAGGAGTGCCAAACCAAGAAGTGGATGGAAATGCACCTTTGTAGGTTCTGTTAATAATCTAGACGCAAGTGATAACGCAGAAGGTGAAATGTGTGAGTTTTCAAGAAAGAGGGATAGATCAATCGAGAAGGCATGAGAGATTAACACTGTGAATGGATCCTCTTATGAAGTGATGGATGCTTTGGGATAGAGAGAAATCCATTGGATGTCAAGCTCTATAGTGAAGCATCTCAAAGAGGAGTCCCTCAATAATGTTCAGACGACAAATGACAGGAGATTTATATTCCTTTATAGATCAAAGAAGTGAATGTGCTAGAATAACTACACATGAAGATATTGCATTTGTAAATGGTGCACGGTAAGTTGGAGTTGGTGATTGATGTAAATGATGAAAGTGATGTAGAGATGCATGCAACACAGATTGACGATAAGAATGCAGTAACTGAGGCAGCTTGTTCAATTTATTTTGTTTTTGGATGTGCAAAAATCCAGTGGAATTTAAAGTCGTTAGTTGGAGCAATTCACATAGATAATGCAGGGAAGCGTAACACAGGGCCATTATAGGAAAATGTTGCTTTGTGGAAAAAAAAGGAGTTTTATATTTCTTACCCTGCAAAGGCATTGTGAAAAGCAGTGTGTTGGTGGAAAAGAGAATAGTCTTCGATTTGTCACTGGAGGAAACCGGTGAGAATGATGTAAGAATGCATGCTACATATGCCCTAGATGAAGGTGCCGCAACAGTGCATTTGCAAATATTGTCGTTGTATACCTGTAAAGAATAAAATTTAGTGAAATATTGAGAAGTTTCTATGGAGGAAATGAAAGAAATGCTTGTTTGATTATCAGAGAAATCTAAACTAGGGGAGAATTTTGTAGGTGCTTGTCAAGATGCTTTTTTAAAGAATCAAATGCAAGCAATGTTTAGTTCATTTTTGGATGAAAGTAGTCAAGCTATTCCACAGAAGCATGCCATGGAGACTGCTGAAGCAGACATCACAGTGGTTGGATTGCAAGAGGTTCCAAAACCTTTGGTTCACATTAATGAGAATCCTCATAAGCATGAATTCAATCAAGGGTTTAAAAGAGTCATCTGGATGGATTACAATTGTTAGGAAATGACGATGAACAGATAGTAGTCAATTCTCGATGGATTTTATAAAAAATTTAGACTCCTCATGTGCTTACCAAATGAAAATCTCTAACCAAAATTCTAGTTAACAGGCACAATGAAAATAATTAGTTGTTGAAAGATTCAGGATCTGTTTATAAAAATGTCATGGAAGAGGAGTTTGCAGTCAGAGATGTGGAAATGGTGAACGATAATGAGTGTGTTTGGAAAAAAAACTCCTAAGTATGCCCAGGTAAGTGTTACAAAGTTGTCATCAACAACCTTGAGTCAGAGAGAAGAGGAGTCTTCTATGTTACCATGGAATAGTGAAAATATGGCACATACATGTAACCATAAACTAACTTCTTATATGGAGAAAGCTGAGATAATTTACATGGGCAGTGTAACAACTTGATTTATGGCCTCTGAAGTTCAAGAACCAGAGGATATTTCAAGGCTACATTGTTTCCCTCAGGACAACTTCAGTGAGTACTGTATTATACAATAAATACATTACTGAGCCAAGTAAAGCTAATTGTGCGCAAAGAAAAGCGTTATCTGCAATACAAGCATGTGAATTAAAAGAAGATGGCCATTCTTCTCCACACAAATGAAAAACATCACTTGAAAAACATTTGTCTGTTGGAAGTGCATTCTGTGTAATAACATGTACTTCTAATTACCCAGGTTATGAGGAAGTGGCAACACAGACACTGCATGTTTTTCTTCTTGCCATCTTACAAGTTGAAAAGGCATGTGAACAAGCCACTCACTATCATAATAGTGGATCACAAATTAGGAAATCACTTGGCACTGATATTTTTACTCTTGAAAATGTCCAGGATCCGAATGTTTCATTATTGACAGATTCTAAGAAGTTTGACAAATCTGTCATTGCTAATTTGAGTGAAAGTGATGCACTGAAAAAATCAGAGACTAAAAAAGTTTCTACTTCAATAGAACCTTTACCTTTCCACAAGGTGAGCTATTACAAGTCTTAATTATTTGATCACTAAATATCTAACACCCAAGCATAGTAGAACTCTGTTGGAACATGAATTTTAGTTCTACAATGTCTTTAGTTTCGTAATCTGTCATTGTTAATTTGAGTGAATGTGATGCAGTGAAAAACTCAGAGACTAAAAATATATCTACTTCAATAGGACCTTTCTCTTTCCAAAAGGTGAGCTATTACAAGTCCTCATAATTTTATCAGTAAATATCTAATGTGTATCGTAGAACTCTGTTGGGAAATGAATTTTAGTTCTGCAATGTCTTTAGTTTCATAATCAAGTCTAAATGTAAAATGAGGGAAAGCATTTCTCATTCTTCTTTTATTGGGCACTTCACAGATCGACACAGATTAGAAGCCTCATCTTAAACAACAATCTAATGAATTAATATTGAATGTGTGGGAAAGTGAATTTATGATTGTAGACACATTATGAAGATAGTCAAAATGGGCATGGCAGCAGAGAATGGAGATATTGACAAGACTTATCCATTGGTAGAGGAACCTGAAAATATTGAGAAATCAATGCAGCTTGCACCAGAAGCCACCTATCCTCAGAAACTTAATGCCCTAACATTTCCTATGGAAAAAATTGTGACTGATGGTTATCAGCAAGCAATGCAAAATATTCAGTTTAGCATGAAGATAGTGGATAGGTGTGCAAAGCAAACTGAACAATCAAACCTAGAATTTCAAAAGAGTGGTGAAGTTGTTGTCATTAGCATGGAAATGTATTATGGAGAGTGATCATAGTAAGCAGAATAGTCTTATGAATGGGCAATTTGAAGAAAGGGGTAAAGCAGTGGGGACTACCACAGAAATAGAGGATGATCCCAACCAGCAAAGTGCTCATATGAAGCCAGAATCTAGAGTGTGTTTTGAGGTAACCAGAACTAGCATAGAAATAAAGAATAGTCTTACTAATATGATCTTTTGAACTTGGAATTTGAACATAGTTTTAGAATAGTCAGAACCAGCATGATTGGAAAGCTTGTCATATCAACTTGGTATCTGAAATTGGTGTTAATGTAGGTTTCAGAGCATTTGAAACAACACCATGAGATGGAAGGTAGCCGAAGTCATGTACTGAGCAATGCATCAAGCAACGAATCGTGACTTCAGATTCAGGTAATTGTAAAATTGGTTCTCATTGTCACTTAAAGTTGCATAGTTAACGGGCATTAGAGTTCAGGTTTGATAATATGTTGTCATGGATGGAAAGGAAAGTTCTATAGCTGATGGTTTTTCTATCCCACCTGGACTTGTGGCTCGACGTAATGTAATGCAGTTTGACTTAACGACATGTTCGGCGTAGAAATATTAAAGAAGCTCAAACCACATAACAGAATCAAAAACCAGTAATTCAGATGCAATAAAATAGTACTTTGCCAATACTTCAGCAAAAATGGTTTAGGTTTGTTAATACGGTTGCCACCACAGGTGAATAAAAAGGAATTTGAGAAAGAAAGAATGAGCTCTGCCAAAGTCATAGTTTTTTCAATCTATCAATCAAACTTCTAAAGATGAAACTGCTAAAGCATGAAACCCAACAGGGAGATGAGGATAGGATATGAGAGCAGCATGAGAAAAATAAAGAGCCATCTACACACAACAGACGAATCAACCATAAGCACCACTAAGATTCACCAAAAAAATAGAGTACTAGACTAAAAAATATCTCTAATTTTGTGTTTACCTTTGCCCATTTTGAGCCATCCACAAACAGTAGATGGATCAACCAAAAGCACCACCAAGGTTCACCAAAAAAACAGAGTACTAGACTAAAGAATCTCTCTAATGTTGTGCTTACCTTTGACCATTTTGAGCCATCCACACATGGATCAACCAGAAGCTCCACCAAGATTCACCAAACAAATAAAGTACTAAACTAAAGAATCTCTCTAATTTTGTGTTTACCTTTGCCCATTTTGAGCTTTTAGTGGATTAAAATATCACAAATTCGGGTTTTTGGACCATGAGTCTAGTCCTCACTGTAAATGTGGATGTAAACCATAAAAATACAATTTATTTTCATATAGGGGAACAATCAATACTTTTGTTTCTATTTAGCCTAATTTAGCACAACGAAAATAGGGAAAAATCAATGGGAGAAAATATTTTCATTTCTTATTTTGATTCATAATGTAAACCCTTTGGATGAAGACCCGTTACAATCAAGACCTTTATTGTTCCGAAAACAAGAAAATGAACTTAAATGCAACAAATATGATGAAGTTATGCAAGTTCTGGAGGCAAGAAAGACATTCAATTAAAAAAAAGCATTTAAATCATACCTTAAGCATGCCATTTCTAATTGATGATAGAGAGACATCAACAAGAAATATAATGGCAGTGTTTGAGGTCGAACCATATACTCAGTGCAACAAATTCCACGCCGCCCTTAGAAAACTCTAAACACTCATATACATCTTGTCACCTACCATTTATATCCAATGGTGCAAAACATTCTCCTGCAATTGTTCACACCCAAAGATGCAGTTGTTCAATAAATAAAAATTTGACAAAACACAATTGATATAAGCACAAAAGAAACAATGCAAGAATATACACACAGATTCATGAGTAATAAAGTAGTTGATTATGATAAGAGTATTCTAGAACTGTACACCTGTTGAGGAAACCAAATATATATAAAACATAGGAAGCGTAGGTGTGGTTTGCCTCGACCGAAGACTACGCTTATATATAGAGTACAAAGTTGTGGGAAGAGTGATCAAAATTGGCCAAGTCTCTAATAAAATACAATAAAGTGGATAAGCGATCAATTTAGACTAAGTCACCCACAAGAGATCATGTTCACTAAACCAAGTCTCGTCAAAGGCATTTCTTTCTTCAAAAAAAAGGATAGAGATTGTGGACTCTAAGTTAACCCCCCTCATTGTCATAGCCTCTACCAAATCTACTTGACATAGAGGAACAAGCAACCTTGAACAACATCTAAAGTTTGTACATGGTTTTAAGTTTGATTGAACCTCATTGAAGTATGGCATCATCTCAACCACCCTATCTCTTTATTGTTGAGTCTAATGGGACTAAAATGCTATTTCCCAACCATCCATATGTGAATGTTGCAAAGATGAAAGAGAGAAAATCTTGTGGCAGGGGCTCAGGGATAGTGTCAAAGATGCTTGAACATAGAAAAACATGTTATCTTGACTTGCATTAGAAGAAGTTAAAATGATGACAGACACATCAATAAATTGCACTAAGGTGATGTGGCCAAAAGGAATCACCTGGTAGAAAAGAAACCACAAGCACACACCTACAGATGCCTTGAAGAAATGGAACAAAAAAAATGATGTCATCTATTTACACCAATGTCGTGGAATCAGCAAAGAATTTTCTTCCCTGGGACTTGAAGAGACTCAATGACTTGGGAAAGGCTCAATAAAGACGAGAAACCCTTAAAATATAGTAAATTATATGCACAAAAAATATTGCAAGTTTGTGGTGAGTATGGTCATTGGCAAGTTTGCAGTGAGTCTTGGCAAGCATCATAAGTTTCCCATGAATCTAATGAGTGGATAGTTTTGTGGGCCGGTCTTAGGTGAGTACTCACCCCAGCCAAGACTCTTCAAGACTCATGAGTCTTAGCTGAGCCAATCTACACTAGTTTAAGGACTCCAAAGGTTCAAATGGCACTGCATACAAAAAAAATAAAGATGACGGATAACTTATATTAAGAAAAAAATGATCTAAGAGATACATAAAAATTGAAACAGGATGCACATTTTCGAAGATATAGTTTGCTAATGTTGAAATGGAAGAGGAATATTGGCAGATAAAATAAAAATCTATAAACTTGCATGGTTAGTGAGTGCAAAATGCACAGGTACAGAATGACATGGACTAATGCAAACACAAGTTAGTAAACACAAACACACATGAAAACTATAATAGCACATTAGAAACAATTGAATAAATAGCATATCTCCAATCTCGGCCTCTTCATATTAGAATTTGTTGTAGATTCCATTTCTAGAGACTACATTATTAAGTTGTTGGAGACTTTTGGTCACACTATCACCTAAAGCTACAGTGCTGAGGGGCATGGAACTAATGCAATGTCTCATTCTTTTTGTCACATAATTTCCATCCTGTAGTATTGGATTTCTCGCTTGCAAATGACATTTTACCATAGCAACTAAATCTTCTCCAGCAACAGCCTTGGAATCGTCACCTAGTGCAGATCCTGCTATCCTATCTATCAAGCTTACCACTGGGCCTATGTCATTGACAGCCAAACCCAAGGCCTTTGGGGAGATTGAATTGATCTATGTAATTCATAACAAAGCATAACATCAAACAACCTTACATGATATATACATCTCAACATGAAACCAAATATTAGTTAATAGTCAATTTTCGCAGTATTCAAAATAAATATTATGACTGTGCTTTTATTGTGTAAGTGCAAACCTTAACTAGAAAAAGTGGTCCAAGCATGCCAGCATAATATAGTTCTAGTTTTAGTTCAAGTATTTCATAAAGTTACTTAGCACCAGGAAAGTGACGATGGAAACTAGGCAATTAGCCAAACCTAACAAAGTAGATCAAAAGCATATTATAATGCTCATAATAGTCAATATCACATTCTAAGATTCTTCAATTCTAGTATAATAATAATAAATACTGACACTATATATTACTTTTGCTGGTGACACAGAACCAATCAAGTCTCTCATATTTAGATTGCTCAGGTCCCAGTTGAGATCTATGACTCCAGTGGCATGTCCTTATGATGGGATTTTTTTTCCATATTAGTACTCCCTTCATTGAATGCCAATCCACCAACAAATAAACTGAAAAGAAGGAACTAAAAATCAGACATAACCAATCCTATAAATAGAATGGGGTACATTAGGTAGGGCTATTCAACCAGGATTATTGTAATTTTTTACAATACAGACTCCCAATGCCATTCCTTGATCACTATTTTCTACGGTGCATATGCAGTGTGCACAATCCAATGATCAACAGCTCATCCTCCATTGTGTAACATGGAGATGGTGAATTGGAATAGTAATAAGGGAGTCTAGCACTTCATCTGTCAGTTTTGCTGGTGATTGACAGCTGATAAAGTATAATATTTAGATTTCTAAGATCCTAAATAAAAGCTATATATTCAGTGGAATTTCACTATGATGGGATTATTTTCCATATTAAGACTCCCTTCCTTGAATACCAATCCATCAACACATAAACTGGAAAAGAAGGAACTAAAACATATACATGATCAATCCTCTAGATAGGACAGGGTACATTTGGAAGGGACTTTCAACCATAATTATTGCAATTTGTTACAATTAAGACTCCCAATTTCATTCCTTCATCACTATTTTCTTAGTTGCAAATGCACAATGCAATCACTAGCAATCATCCTCTAGTATGTAACGCAGAGATGGTGAATTCAACTCCAAGAAAAATCTTCAAAAGAAAACAAGAGTATAATCATCCTTGGGACTTACAATGTAATAAGTTGAAGTAAAGCTCCTACAGGTTTTCTAACCAACCCCTAGCTCTATGCTCCTACTATATAAATTACTTGTCAGCCAAATTTTAATAGTAGCAGTGACCATTCAAACATATGGCTCAATAGCCCGAGCAATAGCATTAGTTTTAAGTTTGTAACTTATTGTTCCTTTACATCCTTGGAGAATTTCTGCACTGCCTTTTACCTAATTGCTTGCAATGAATGATAATTGTCTTTCGGCAAAAATATGCATTATAATGTGACTTGATGGAGGATATCGCTGCCCACAAAACATAAACCCCAGGATTCCCATTACATCATCTAATAGAAATTGTACTGAATTACCATAATAGTAATACCAATAATTATGGCATGAAATTTATAATATTGGTTGCATGTCTATTACATTAGCAAAGAAACAATGAATTCCATTTTTTGATATTGAAAGAAACATTTCCTTTTTTTCTATACAAAGTTCAAACACAAAAGGATGTAAACATAAATTGTACTAACATGTAAATGGAAGACTAAGAAAAATGCGTCTATATTGCGTTATTTGAAACAAAACTACTCTCTACAGGCTATGGAATCTAAAATTTTCATATGTTAGGAAGCTTGCACTATTAATGTATCAATAGCAAATAAAAACAAATAGACTTTTCATGACCAATTTTTAGAAATACTAGGAAAAACTTAAAAGGAAATAAACCAACAAAGAGAGTTTGATAATTGCATACCACTTTTACCAAGCGCTCCAAGGGGGTTTTAGTTGTTCTTGATTTGTATTCTATTAGAGATCCAGGTGAAACAGTTTGGTGTCGATCCTGGTTGATAGTAATCTGAGCTAGGCTAGGAGGAAAGTCAGCTAATAGTGATGAGGTAGAAATTCTAGGTGTGCCAATATCTAGAGATTCAACATGTTTTCGTATAGGAGTGGGCTGCTGAAATCCCTCATCATTTCTAGCATTTTAAATTGAATAAATGACAAGTAAAACAATTTGATATCCATCTTGGTTGATAGTATTCTAAGCTGGGCTACGAGGAAAGTCAGCTAATAGTGGTGAGGTAGAAATTCCAGGTGTTCAAATAGCTAGAGATTCAACTTGTTTTCGTATAGGAGTGGGATGTTGAAATCCCTGAGAATTTCCATCATTTGACATTGAAGAAATGGCATAATATTGCTTCTCAGCGTCTTCTATGTGAGGTGAAGGAAGTGGGAGAGTAGAGGGTGAGGGAGCCATAAATGGCGAGGTTGCAGGATGCACGGGAGTTACAACTTTGGAAACCTAAAGTGAAGACGTTGTTGTACTTTTTTGATCTATCCGTGGAGAGGAATGTTGAAAAACGTGTGGAGAAACAACCTGGAGAAGTTGAGGTGAAGAAACAGAAAGTACCGATCCTGTCTTAAGCTACTACTACTGTTGTTCATAAACTGAATTTTGACTTAACTGATGGTGTTGCGGCATAAATTCTTGTTTAATAGAAGACTTTGTCCTTGAGTCAATATTCAACTCATTAATTTGTTGAAGTTGTGGCATTTTCTGTTCCTGAAACTCTACCTGTAATTGAACAACTTCTTTCTGCTTCTGGTACTGTTGTTGCTAGATTTGCTGCTGCTGTAGTAGTAGGGGGTGTTGAATATGTCTTTGCTGCTACATCTTTACTTGTGCTTGTAGAATTTCTTACTGCTTCAGAGCATGGTAATGATGTTGCAGGGTATTTATATTATTTTGCTATAAATGATTGATCCCAGTCTGCTGTATGGAGTTAATACTATTTTGCTGAAAAGGAGAATTATTCTGTTGAAGAGAAGTAATATTATTATTTTGAAGATGGTTTCCTGAACTCTGCTATAAGCTAGCTACACTAGTTCCTTGCATTAAACTTATATTCGCAGCAGACCGCATTGTAGTACGAACATTTTGTTGTGATGTTTGTACACCAAATTTTTGTGAAGGCATGGAACCATGTTGAATGGGTGTCACAATGTTTGATTGCATCGAAGTAACAGAAGGCTATAAATTCATCTGTTGGAGTTGATTAACATGCTTTTCTTGTTCCTACATCTGAGATAATATAGCTTGCAGTTGTTGCTGCATAAATTGCACTTGGATGACAGTCTGATTTGCAAGTTATTGTTGTCCCTGTTGTTGTTGTGGAGAAGATTTTATCTGATTAAATGAGTTTAGAATGGCATGAATTTTCTTCTCAAAAGCATCAACCTTATCCTTTTTAAACCCTCATGGAATGTTGCGCTTCAATACTTGAAGATGTTGCATCATACGTTGCAATGTTTGCCTGCAGTTCTTAAGCTTTTCAGATTGATCAGGTGCCATGGGCTAATAAAACAACAATTCTATGAGCATTTAGGCCAAAATTAACTAAAATAACAAACTGTCATAACCAAAGATATTCATTTTGTATACATGAAAAGTTGAAAACAGTTTTATCGTCATTAATGGTGGCTACATGGATTGCATTGCCAAAACAACCCCAACCTATTCTTGCAATCTCATAAGAATACTTCACTCTATGCTTTGAAGTTTCCATATCTCACTTGTAATATATTCATAATGCCACCATGTTATTTTATAAATTTGACAAAGGTAAAAGCAACTAGAAGTTAGAACTATGGAAAGAAAGGAACACACCTCTTGACATTTCGCTGAAAGATTTATAAATAATTCTTTTATCTTTGGATAATACATACCCTTCAGGTTTTGTAGCTGCATTAAGAACTTAACAATTTCTATCACTTTTTTTGTTCCTGAGACACCAAAGAATTGTCAAAGCTTCCAATCTCAAGAGAATCTACATAGACTCTCTAGACCCTTGAGAGCTAATTGGATATGTTGGTTCCCCTCGCTTATGTAGGGAAGAGTATTCTATATAATCATAGTTTGGCTTTATAGTGCAAAGTTATTATTGTAGTCATTATTGCTTAACAAAGAAATACAATATGCAATTTTTGAAAAAAAGATTATCAAGGTATTTCAGAATGAAACAGAGGAAAAAAAAGGATTATAGTACAGGTATGTCAAGGAATCTCTTACTGGGTTGTTGCATTGATTCATAGTTGTAAATAATTAAATAGTAAATATGACATGGCATATTTCCCAATCAGACGAAACTCCAATACTCTTTGGAGAAAGAGCACTTAGGCAAACATATAAAAGACTGATCATTGTGAAATAATTGAGATACATATACAACGACCAATGCAAATGACATCCCAGAAAATTGTAAATTTGAATAAAAATTATAATGTGACCTATATTACCCTTTGATAAACCTTTTCCTTCCCGTGAACAACAAATGATTGTCCAGTTTGAACTAAAAACTCCATTGATGTTGGAAAACCCATAGTTAACCCATATAAGGGGACAAAACTTTTTTATTAATATGAAATATTAGAAGAATATCCAAATGTATCTTTCATCTATGCTTAGATGAAGTCAAATTCCCAACAACTAAAGGGCAGTCTGAGATGATTGTTGTACAATAGATTGTTGAGCTTGTTGAAGTCGAGATTGCTAAACAGGTTGTATAAGAGAGGGTTGAGATTGTTGTATAATATATTGTTGAGTTAATTGGAGACCAGATTGTTGAGCTGGTTGTATATTAGATTGTTGTGGCCATGGTTGGCTCTGTGGCAAGGCCAATTGTTGCTGCTGAATAATTGATGGCTGAATTTCAAAATAGCTCGCTGGTATTGCAACTGTATTAAGAAAAATATTCATTTCCAGTAATGAATGAATGCATTGACCCCAACCCTGATTCCGATCAACCTACCAATGATAAGCATGCCGACCCGACCACACCAAACCCATATGGTAATTACCCATGACCCATAAGGAAGGCTGAGGTGCTGGCCATACAGAAGATATTTCCTTTCTAAGTTCTTGCTGACCTAACTTGAATTTTAATGATATTACCTGCCAATACTTTCCCAGACCCACCACTTGGATTGCTGCCACAAGCCCGATTTACCCATTTGTTAGACCCTGGATTTACTAGCAATTTCTTTTATCTTACCCAGATTTACTTACGCGCTTACCCTGCTGAACCAATGTGTCATATACATTGGGTTGTTGCCAACAGTGTTAGTTTAGTTGTGCCCGGCAAAGGAAGACCACCGGGACACAGCGGATTGCACTCACCCAACAATAGATACAATACCACCTTATTGAAAGACATACGTAGCATCAGAAACTATGAGTTAAAGCCAAAGAAAGGGTGAAACATTCGGGCTTCGAACACACAATCAATCATAAGGCCTTGATAGGATATTCTGGTTTAGGTCCTGGCTGGGATTACTGCTTTAGGGTATTGCTTTTGAAGGGAGGGATTCTTATGGGGTTGGAAACCACCTTCAGGCTGTCAGCCAAACATGCTGATGCATGCCTCTCTCACCTAATCTGATGCAACCATGTAATTAATTCTCCATTTTAATCCCTGCCCAACGTTGACAGTCCAACGGAACAGAAAATTTCAAAACCATTTGAGCATTGTATTCAATGTTTGTTTAACTTATTTTTCAAATACCAAGCATAGCACGATTTAACTAATTACTCATAATACTTCAAGCAAAATAAGCCTCAACCGAACGTCTTGCAAATCAAATATGACCCGGAATTGGCAGGGAAAGGGGTGGTGTACTCTTACAAGAGTCCATGTATATACTTGACGACAGGCACAATTTCTTCAGTCTGCCCATTCATATAATGGAGTACAAGCACTTGGAAAACATTTTCAAACTATCTGCCATACACACTGATACATGCCTCTCTAACCTTCTCTGATGCATAACATCTAATTAATTTTTCATTTTCATCTCCTGCCCAATGTTCACAGTCCTTCAACTGCCAGATTACCAGGTTGAAATTTCAAAAGTCTACGGGATCAGTGCTTTGGATGGCCTCCATAAGGTTCAGAAAAAAAGAATGGCAGTTGTTGAAGATGATGGGAGCGAAGCATTTGGACTGTGCTCCTGCCAGGTAGGGTGCTTCTTGCTTGATCAAATGAGGGGTGATGAGACGAACCGCTCGCCTGACAGAAGGAGTGGTACCGCCCCGTCTCCATCCATTCAAACAAGGTTGAGCCATCCAGCCAGACCCATTTTGGTTTTTAGGGCGACCGTATTTTTAGGGACTCTTTAAGCAGTAGTCATAATATCGTATACAAAGGATCTTGATACAATCTCCCATGTTTTCTGTTGGTAAACGAAGAACCGACCACCTGGGAAGGAAAGCCGCCTGTGTCACCCACCACAGTGGCATAGACCTTCGTTTCAACCTTGATGACAGACAGTTCCTCATAATCATAATTGCAGGTCGCTCTATATTTTCTGATTCTTGGGTAACACAAAAAGAGAACATCCATGATGAAATTCATTCTCTATTACTACTACCTCAGTATTGATTTTATTATCTTACATATCATTCCTTATTTTGCTTATATACTCGATTGGGTTCATTACAGTGTCATGCTAAACAACAAAATTACGGAAGAAATAATGCCAACCAATGATGAACCCGATCAAGAAACTGGAGATTGGAAAAATAAAATCTTCGATGTACTGTCTGAGTTTACATTGTTCAGCTAATATTCCTTCTCGGAAACTGTCGACGCAGGCTGGGAATTGGGACAGAGAAGGAGCAGTGGTATCATACCGCTAGGGCATTTACTCATCTTTTAGGGTATCAGTTTGAAGAGGCATTGAAGGCCTTGCTGGGGGAGAATCTACCTGAGCCTTTCAAAACCCTATTGGAAGATGTGAGTGAGGGTGAAGAAGAAGTCTTTTTCAACGCAGAGCAAGACCAAATCATATTTAAATTTGACTGGAACATAACCCCTCCTCTCATAAACATGATTTGAAATTCCTCAATCATACATAAATTTTTATTGATTGACTAGTGGCCTAAACTATCATCAATCAATGAATCCAAATGGAAATCGGAACATGCACAATGAGTAAAATTAAAAACACAAACAAAAATAAAAAAGATAAGTGTTCAGAGTCGATTGAGTACATCTTATTAACGATCTTCTACCTGGAATCCTCGTTCCTCCAGTTGTTGGTATCCTCCAGTTTTTGGTATCCATGGCGCTATCGAGTTGTTCAGCCAAAAATAACGTGGAAGAGGTTGCTCTGAATAGAAAATGAAAAGGGTGCGTTGGGTGCTGCTTATTATCGTTAATAGCAACGAATGGCCCTGGTCCCAAGACGTGGGGAGGGAGTGATATCGAATATAACCGAAATGGCCCTGGCCCTAATAATTTGAGAGCTAAAACTCAATATTAAAATAAAAACAATGACAACCACTATAAGTGATAAATAATAATCTCATCATTATGGCGGGAAATTTCAAAGTACATGAATGAATTTTGATAAAATTATTTTCACATAAGGTGTGTTTCTTTTTTTATGGAATTAATTTGTTGTATGAAAAAATGGAACTTTATGTACAAATTATTTCATATTTTAAGATGTTGAATTAAGTTCTGCGGTAGTCTAAAAAAGTAACAGAATGGCCTGGAATATTCGGCAGAGATTTTGAAAAAATCTAGCAAAGATTTTATCAGAATCTTTTTTATAGTTGTTAAATTTCGGTATTTTGGGTGTCCTAAGAGTTTTTGATAGTGCTGAATCCATTTCCACTCTCAAAAATGGATTCCAAACACTGTAACTACCTCATTTTTTGAATTTTACTAAACCAAATTTAGGCAAAAACCTCCGTCCAGGCTATGCTGTTGCACAACTCCTTATGTTTTTATGAGAATGAAATTTTGTTAATAGTTAGAAAATCATTATTTTTTATTTATTTGTTTTATTTTTTTTTAGATTTTAGAATAAAAATTATTAGTTATTAGAGTATGTAAGGGTTGTTGTATCTGTTTTGTATTCAATAATTGATTATAGGTGTCTATGAGGCTACCTTAAGTCGATGAGAAAACATTTCGTTAGCAAGCCTAAAGGACAAAGGTGGGAATCATCTAGACAAGTGTGTGTGCACAAGAGAGGTGTTATGCATGCTATATGCTTGACCACTATCTATAAGTGTCTCCCATGACAACCTTTTCACCACTATCTATAAGTGTCTCCCCTGACTACCTTTTGACCACTATCTCTAAGTATCTAAGAGGAAGTTGTTAAAAAACACCCTTTAAAAAATTAAATTTTCATGATCTTCACAGGGGGTGTTTCAAAAATCACCCCTAAGGGATTTTTTGTTGTAGTGTTTGAAAATTTTCCTCACCAGAATATAGCTCCCTCCTCCCTCTGCCCACCCACCCCATGCTCACATTCCCAAAAAAAAAATATGATCTCGTTATGACCTTGATTATGGATGAACTCAAAAAATTAAAAAAAACAAAAGAGAAAGTTTAAATGTTGGTTTAGATTTTATTTGTTTTCCTAATCTTCATCAAATTAAAACTAGAAATAGTGACTCGAGCTTAGTTAAAAATATAGGCCAAAGGCATGGTATCATGTCCTCTTAATTTCTCTACTAATGATTCTTTATTCTTACATGCTTTAGATCTTGACATTGATTCCATGCATTTAGTTCTTCATCCTACTTTGCTAACTTTTCCCTCCAGTTAAGCAGATACTTCAAGATGTTGCCCATGTTTTGGAATCTTCTCATACTCCAATCGCTAAAGAGGATAATATCATCGAAGAAAGAGAAATTTTTTTGACCAAATGTTCCTCAAAACATCACAACTATGTTCATGCTCACCACTATCTATAAGTGTCTCCCCTAACTACCTTTTGACCACTATCTCTAAGTATCTAAGAGGAAGTTGTTAAAAAACACCCTTTAAAAATTTAAATTTTCATGATCTTAATAGGGGGGTGTTTCAAAAATCACCCCTAAGGGATTTTTTGTTGTAGTTTTTGAAAATTTTCCTCACCAGAATCTAGCTCCCTCCTCCCTCTGCCCACCCACCCCATGCTCACATTCCCAAAAAAAAAATATGATCTCGTTATGACCTTGATTATGGATGAACTCAAAAAATTTAAAAAAACAAAAGAGAAATTTTAAATGTTGGTTTAGATTTTATTTGTTTTCCTAATCTTCATCAAATTAAAACTAGAAATAGTGACTTGAGCTTAGTTAAAAATATAGGCAAAAGGCATGGTATCATGTCCTCTTAATTTCTCTACTAATGATTCTTTATTATTACATGCTTTAGATGTTGACATTAATTCCATGCATTTAGTTCTTCATCCTACTTTGCTAACTTTTCCCTCCAGTTAAGCAGAGACCTCAAGATGTTGCCCATGTTTTGGAATCTTCTCATACTCCAATCGCTAAAGAGGATAATATCATCAAATAAAGAGAAACAAATTTGACCAAAAGTTCCTCAAAACATCACAACTATGTTCATGTTCTTGGCCCACTTGTTTTAAATTATGTCAATGAATATATAGAAGCTTGTTTTGACTATAGTCAACATGCCTTGGCAGGTCATTTTCAGGATGAAATCCCCTCTAAAAGTACAATTTAGACTCGGGTTGGAGATTTATGGGAGTTGTATGGCTAGCATAATCAGATTTGAATTTAAAATAATCCCAAGGTTTTTTTTCATATTCATATTTAAGGAGGCCTCAACCTACATAGTTATTGGGAAGGTACGACCTTGAGATTTGTCAAAACACTATGGGATTGTTTTCTCACTATATTGAAAATTTTCAGTTGAGAAATATGTTGAGTTAATTCTCTGATCTAGAAGAATTCCCCAGGTTGTATGTATAGCTCTAACATTTCCTAGAAAGGCTAGCTTGTCCCATATGAAAATTTCTCTACCATAGACCTAGAAAAGACATCTTAGCCAAGACCACATAGCGCATTTCTATGAAAATTAACATTTTCCAATGTTTTGTTACAACTATATGGACATTGGATATATGTTAGGGGTTTCCAACATCTATGCTCCAAATGATGCTTTGGAATGTGCAATTTTTCACCATTGAATAATTGAAAAGCCATCAGAGGCCAACTGGTTGATTTGCAGGGACTTCAACATGGTTGAGACAAAATGACAATAAGTTCTTCTTTCTTCCTCACAATTAGAGCCCGAGAGATTGAGAGGCTTATTTTAATCTGTGGTCTAGCTTAAGTATATACATCTGCAATGTTTATAGAAGGAATGATCTTAATTTTAGAAAGAGATCATTAAAGCATCTTAATTGGGGCCATACTCTAGAATCAAAATGTCTTCAATTTTTGACCAAATTAGCTACTTTGTATGACTTCTGACATTTTTTTGTTGAAAATGCAACAAGATGATGGAGCTTAGTGAAAAGAAGTCGCCTTCACTAAGTAGGCCCGCAGACTATTTTTGGCGCAAAGTCTATTTTTATACATATGGATCATGGTCTATGAGTTGCAGGATGCTATTTATGGATGATTGGTCAAGTTGGTAAAAAATAGATGGACCTCTATTTTTAGACATTGGGCGGAATCTATTTTTAGACTGCCAGTCTAAAAATAGAACAGTCGAATATTATTAACCCTTAATAATATTTGGACTATAAACATTATCTTATCCTCTTGGAGCACTTTAGTTTGATGCTTGGATGTGGCACATGCAGCTGACAGAAGGAAATACGCTTTTCCTAAGGGTTAGTTGAGCTATTGCATAGTTGACTTCAGTTAGAACTCATGTGGCAGAGTTTGGTGGAGTTGATGAGACAGTTGGTGGAGTTGTGTTCGGTTTAACTTAGTTGAACTAGTTGTATTTAGTCTAACTGACAAATACACTAGTCATGAGTGGTGTGAATTAATTATTAATTAATTCACTAATTATTAACTCATAAATCAACTAAAGAATACATCAGTTAACTGCAATGCATGGACAGTTCAGTGGAGACCAGTGTTAGAGGTGGGTGAAAGGGTGAGTCTACTATTATTTGTGACTATAGTTGTGCATGGGATTTGCACACACATTGATTGAGAATGCCAATGAGGATTGTGCAGTACAAGCCAGTGGGATTCAAACTTGGATCTCATAATTATTCATCTTGGATTGCGTAGTAGAGGCAAGCAGACTTGTGGAGGAGATTTGAACTTGTGACTTGTTTATCTCAGAGCTAGTTTGTGTGTAACAATTGGAGATAGTGCTGAGAGCTGTGAGGAGCTTTGTGCTATGTATTGTTACATGTTCTCTATCATTATAATATATGGATAGTTGGGGGTTTTCAGCTATTAGCTTTCCCCATTACATACTGTGTTATATGTGTGCTTGATTATGTTTTAATGTGCGCATGCAAATGCTTCTATTTCCGCAAATTGATGATCAATTGTAGAAGAGGTTATGTATTATGCATGAAGATTAAATAGTGTGTAATTAGGATAATCTCGATGAATAATTCAGCTATTATTCAAATTTATACATGGTATCAGAGCAAAATTGATCATCGAATCTATTACAGTGATTACAATTTATTTCGGTAGACAGAGTCTGTAAGCGGGCCAGGTAGCCTCTGGATCCATCCTTTCTTTGAAAGGTGATATATCCAACAAATGCCCCTACAGTCGATCTCTGTGCTAGAAATAATTTGTTCTCACAGATAAGAAGCGGTTGAGTTTTGAGCTGGTGGAATTCGAATTTGCAAAAGATTTTTCTTGGTGTCGAAGTTGAAATGTCTTTCAACGGATTGCGATTGGAGTATGCCCTTGAGGGCAGCTTGAATTATGTTGCATGGAAGGATAGGATGGAGGCGGTGCTAGATGACAATGGGTTGAAGGAGTTCATAGATGTTGAAGTCCCAAAGCCTACTGATGCTGCTCAAGTTGAGGCTTGGCAAAAGAAGACAGCAAAATGTCGAAGGATTCTGTTGGAGGGCGTGAAGGATCACATTGTATCCAGCCTGCATGGAAAAACTTCTCCATACTTGATGTGGAAAGCGTTGACAAATTTATTCCAAAGCAAGAGCGACCAGAGGAAGTTGGCGCTCAAGGATAAACTCAGAAACATAAAGATGGAGAAAGGTGACAGTATACCCAAGTACCTCACAAAGTTCACCCAATGCAGGGATGAGCTGGGAACTGTGGGGGTGACTGTAGATGAGGAGGACTTGGTGGACTTGGCTCTCCTTGGTCTTTCAAAGAGTTGGCATTCCTATCAGGACTCTATCAATGGTCGGGAGAAATTTCCAGGATGGGAGCGACTTTGGTCGGATCTCATGCAAGAGGAGATAAGGCGGAGTACCAGGGACAGACCTTCATCAAAGGCATCTGATGAAGAAAATTGCACTTTGGCTGCCAAAGAAAAGAAGGGGAAGAGCAAGAAAGCTTCTCATTCTGGTGTGAAAGGCAAGAAGTAGGACATGTCCAAGGTGAAGTTCTTTCACTGTCACCAGCACAGACATTATGCCACAAATTGTCCGCAAAAGAAGAAAAATAAGCATGCTGCTGGATCTGCAGCGGGAGAGGCCTTAGCCTCGCAGTTTGAGCTGGATTTTTTGCTGATCGCATGCTTGGTATCAAGTGTGATGGGTTCAGTTTGGTTCTTGGAAAGTGGTGTGTCTTTTCACATGACAGGAGATCAAGATTTGTTTTCTGATCTGGATGAGAAATATCTTGGAGTGCACATTGAGATGGGCGATGATGGTAGATATAGTGCGACCGGTATCGGTACCATTTCCTTTGAGAGGGAGTCTGGTAAACCCTTCGTATTGAAGGAAGTGATGCATATTCCAGGATTGAAGAAGAATCTTATCTCTGTGGCGATGTTAGAAGACAAGGGATATGATGTTGTCTTCAGCGAGGGAAAGGCTTTCCTGAGCAGTAAGACAACTGGAGAAACCCGGAAGATAGGGGTTCAAGTCAAGAACCTTTATCAATTGCAAGTATATGGCTGCGCAGCAATGGCATGCAAGGAAGAAGGAGTGGTGAGCCGGGATGATGGCAAGCTGTGGCACCGAAGACTGGGCCACCTTCACCATGGAGCTTTGAAGATACTGCAGCAGATTTCTACTAGGCTTCCTAAAGGCACTCTTGCGCAGTCAGATCAGTGCAAGGGGTGTACCTTGGGAAAATTTGTGAAATCCACCTTTCACGAGAAGGATAGTCGTGCCACGACGATCCTTGAGAGAATTCACACAGACGTGTGTGGACCTTTCTCAGTAGCTTCGACAGCAAAGCACAGGTACTATGTGATCTTTGTTGATGATTTTTCTCGGAAGTGTTGGATCTTCTTCATGCAGAAGAAGAGCGAGACATACTCAAAGTTCTGTGAGTTCAAGGTGCTGGTTGAGAAGGAATCGAGGAAGCATGTGAAGGCTCTTAGGAGTGACAATGGTGGTGAATTCATCTCTGCCGAATTCAAGGACTTTTGCAGCGCAGAAGGAATTCGGAGAGAGCTCATAGCACCTCATAACCCACAGCAGAACGGGGTTGCTGAGTGGAAGAACAGAACAATCGTGGGTGTTGCACGGGTGATGTTGCATGATCAGGGCCTACCCCTTCACTTGTGGGTGGAGGCATGCAATACTGCAATATATGTGCAGAACCATTGTCCTCACAAGATACTTGGCATGAGTACACCCGAGGAGGCGTTTTCTGGTAAGAGGCCTGATATTTCCCATTTGAGGATTTTTGGTTCACCTGTCTACATTCATGTGACGAAGGATGCCAGGAAGAAGCTGGAGCCGACCGCAGAGGTTGGGATATTTGTGGGGTACACTGATACACCCCACAACTATCGTGTGTATTTTCCAGACAATCGCAAGACTATTGTGCGACGGGATATCAAATTTCAGGAGGAGAAAGCCATGAAGTGTTCGCTTGAGAGGGAGCCACACTTGCATGCAGATGAGGAGCTATTAGTTCCTAAGGATGAGCTTCGGGATGTGGATCAGCCACAAGAGGAAGTTCATGGAGTGGAAGAGACCACTCATGCAGCGCCAACCATCAGAGGGCGGAAGCGCACTACAGAAGCTGAGCGACTGGCTCAAGATGCAGAGAAGGTTGTAGGACCACCTACAGCACAGCGCAGACAGAGACAGTCACTGGACCGGTACATTGGATACATGGCTCTTGTGAGCAAATGTGTCGTGACAGAGCCATCCTCTTTCGAGGAAGCTGTGGAGGACCCCGCATGGGTAGATGCCATGGTGGAGGAGTATGATTCGATTGTCAGAAACAGTGCATGGGAGATTGTCCCAAGGCTAGAGGGGAAATCAATGGTGGGTTCGAGATGGATCTACAAAGTGAATCAGGTAGCTGACGGGAGTGTGGAGAAGTACAAGGCAAGATTTGTTGCTCGAGGCTTTTCACAGATTGAGGGGATCGATTATGAGGAGACCTTTGCACCTGTCGCAAGGTATTCTTCCATACGGACGATTCTTGCTCTCTCAGCGCAGATGGGGTGGCACATTCATCAGATGGATGTGAAGACTGCGTTCCTCAACGGAGTCATTGAGGAGGAGGTGTACATAGAGCAGCCCGAAGGTTTTGAGATCTTCAGCAGCGAGTCACATGTGTGCAGGCTCAAGAGAGCGCTGTATGGGTTGAAACAAGCACCTCGTGCTTGGTACACACGGATAGATAGTTATTTCACCGGACTTGGATTCTCCAAGAGTGAGGCGGATCTGAACCTATACCAGATTGTGGTGGAGGGTAAGTTGCTGATCATTGTACTTTATGTAGATGATTTGATTTTGACAGGTGATGAGCTGTTGATACTCTCATGCAAGGAGGATCTTGCAAAAGAGTTTGAGATGAAGGACTTGGGCCTCCTTCATTATTTCCTGGGATTGAAAATTTGGCAGCGCAGTGATGGACTGTTTGTTTCTCAGGGTAAGTATGCCCGGGAGATACTGGAGAAGTTCAACATGCATGGCTGCAAGCCTGTTGATACTCCTCTTCCTAGAGGTTGGAGGAAGGAGGATGCTACTTCAGCGGAGGTAGTGGATGCCACTGTTTATCAACAGTTGGTGGGGTCGCTTATGTATCTGGTCAATACACGACCCGATATATGCTATGCTGTTAACCAGCTTTCGCAAACTATGGCTAAGCCTACCAAGCTCTTCTGGAAGGCAGGCAAGCATGTATTGTGTTATCTTAGAGGCACATCAGGATATGGCTTGTGGTACAGACAAGAGGATGAGGTGAAGCTGTGTGGCTTCACAGATGCAGATTGGGCAGGGAGCCCAACGGACAGAAAGAGCACATCTGGAGGGATCTTCAGTATCGGGTCGACAGCAGTTTCCTGGTACAGCAGGAAGCAGAGATCCGTGGCACTCAGTTCCGCGGAGGCCGAGTATATGGCAGCAAGCTTCGCTGCATGCGAGGCTATTTGGATGAGGAAGATTCTGGTCGGGTTGTTCGGGTCGCATTTGGAGCCTACTGTGATTTATTGTGATAACCAGAGTTTCATTAAACTCGCTAAGAATCCAAAGATTTCACATGATAGAAAACACATCGACATCGTACCATCATATCGAGATTGTGTGCAGCGAGAATCATATTTACACATTCCCACGGAGGATCAGGATGCTGATATCTTGATGAAGGCGCTCACCAGGAGCAAATTCGAATACCACAGAGGCATGATAGGGGTTGTAGATAATCCATATCTTGTTGAGAGGGAGTGTTGAAAATGCAACAAGATGATGGAGCTTAGTGAAAAGAAGTCGCCTTCACTAAGTGGGCCCGCAGGCTATTTTTAGCGCAAAGTCTATTTTTAGACATATGGATCATGGTCTATGAGTTGCAAGATGCTATTTATGGATGACTGGTCAAGTTGGTAAAAAATAGATGGACCTTTATTTTTAGACATTGGGCGGAATCTATTTTTAGACTGCCAGTCTAAAAATAGAACAGTCGAATATTATTGACCCTTAATAATATTTGGACTATAAACATTATCTTATCCTCTTGGAGCACTTCAGTTTGATGCTTGGATGTGGCACATGAAACTGATAGAAGGAAATATGCTTTTCCTATGGGTTAGTTGAGCTATTGCATGGTTGACTTTAGTTAGAACTCATGTGGCAGAGTTTGGTGGAGTTGATGAGACAATTGGTGGAGTTGTGTTCGGTTTAACTTAGTTGAACTAGTTGTATTTAGTCTAACTGACAAATACACTAGTGATGAGTGGTGTGAATTAACTATTAATTAATTCACTAATTATTAACTCATAAATCAACTAAATAATACATCAGTTAACTGCAATGCATGGACAGTTCAGTGGAGACCAGTGTTAGAGGTGGGTGAAAGGGTGAGTCTACTATCAGTTGTGACTATAGCTGTGCATGGGATTTTCACACACATTGATTGAGATTTCCAATGAGGATTGCGCAGTACAAGCCAGTGGGATTCGAAATTGGATCTCATCATTATTCATCTTGGATTGTGTAGTAGAGGTAGGTAGACTTGTGGAGGAGATTTGAACTTGTGACTTGTTTATCTCAGAGCTAGTTTGTGTGTAACAATTGGAGATAGTGCTGAGAGCTGTGAGGAGCTTTGTGCTATGTATTGTTACATGTTCTCTATCATTATAATATACAGATAGTTGGGGGTTTTCAGCTATTATCTTTCCCCATTACATACTGTGTTATATGTGTGCTTGATTATGTTTTAATGTGCGCATGCGACTGCTTCTATTTCCGCAAATTGATGATCAATTGTAGAAGAGGTTATGTATTATGCATGGAGCTTAAATAGTGTGTAATCAGGATAATCTCGGTGAATAATTCAGCTATTATTAAAATTTCTACATTTTTTTCCATCTCTTAGGCAATTTGTAAGTCGTGCATGTCGTTTTCAAACTATCTTCTAATTCCCTTGCTTAAAAGGAAAGCAAGTCCCACTCTTTATTTTATCTTAGGGAAAGGGTTTCGAGGGTCACTTCCCACCTATTCATTTACCTATACTCTAAAATTGACTTCCTAAACTACTGGGACTCCACCCATCAGTGAAAGTCCATGAAGAGCAAGGATCCTTAGCTGTGGTGACAATGGGCTAAGCCTCCATCGTTTCCCTTATCCTAGCAGTCGCCCTCTTAGGAACCCCTTTTAGATCCACTACTAGTTTGAGTGGTAACAAGTTGTTCACAATTCCATTTGTGAACAACTCTTTGGTATGCCCACTTTTTCCATACTACAGGTCCAAGATGAGAAGTCCAGGGCTATGTAGGCTGCCCTTCTTCTCACTGAATCAATCCCCTACAATATAGTGAACTAGGGCTAGTTGGTTGGCCCACTTGACTGTTACTTGAGTCCTTCAAAGTATGCACATACTTAGGCCCTATACACCTGCTCTTCTACCAATTTTGTTGTCCTTCACCAGAACAAGAGTCAGGGCTCTTCTTTGACAGTAACCTAACAACCCTCCAACTGTACTTGTCCTACCATCAATCTGCCCAACCACAGTCAATTCTTCTTACTGATCTAGGGCCCACAATATTGTCTTCATCTAGGGCTCTTCAAATCTGCCACCTAACAATGGTTTGAGTCCTCTCAAGATCACTATTCTTGTGTATCAACAATTTGATCTTTGTTGTCCAATCTACGAACAAATATGAACTACTCCTCTTATCATACTTCTAACAATCTGTAGATGACTGAAATAGGGTAAAAAATGAGCCACTAACAGTCCATTTACTAATTTCTTATAGGTTTCTTCAGATATTTGTCTAAAACTCTATGGAAACTCCACCAAAATCAACTCTTCTGCATGTCAATCCATTCTTCATATGGCACATTTCTTCTGCATGCTCAATCTTCTGCTCAGGTTCCACCCTCCTTTGGATATGTTGTCTCCACACATACTGAATCTGCAAACCATCTTCTAGATCTGCGGTCTTTATTGCAGAAATAAACCTCGCTCTAAGGGTCACAACCCATCTTCTTCTACGCAAATTTTCCATAGTCTTAGGGTCATACCTTATGAACTAAACATCCTAGGAAACTGTCCTAACTAGGGCATTATACTTATGTACTTCTAATTGTTGTAGAACAAACCCTATCCACACATAGAAAAAACACGACTCTTGCCTCCATAAGGGACTTGACCTAGCTCATATGGATCCATATATTCTGGGCATTTCTTTGACTGAATCTTGACATGAACTTCAAATCTCAATGTCGACCCTCAAACTAGGGTTAACTCAGTCAATATTATGCCTGCATCAACTTCTGTTATGGCTCTAAATTACAGTGCAAGCCCTCCTCCATTTATGTTGGTCTTTATCATAGACCTTGCGGCCTACTAACCACCACAAGGCAATATGGTATCAACCCTCTCTTCTATTTCATGTAGAAAATCTAACCAACGAGATTCAATCTAATCTTTTAATCATGTACTAAAACAAGATACCAAATCCTTCCTACAATTTGTGGAAACAAAACACAATCGCACAATCACATATAAGTAAGAGAAACAAGTTATCAATCGCACAACACAAGATGTATCTGGGGAATCAACTGCTCAAAACCCTCTATCTCTATTTTGTATTAAGTCAAGGAATCATGAAACAATATAATGCTTAATCTCTCTTGAGATTCTCCAGCACTCTGCCAATTGTCTCCTGCTGATCTAGGAAAAATCGGTCTAGTACTTAGCCAATTCTCAGCCTTCCTTCAGCCTGCATTGCTCATGCAATTCCAATGGAATTATCTCCATATTAATTAGGAAAATCAACCTTCCTTGATTGCGCAATCCATCATGGCATCCCAATGACTTTATAATTGCACATGGGAAATTTTCTATAAATACAACTGATAGTTATGTTCCTCTGAACTGTGTTACAATAAGGATCAAGGGTATTTTTATTATTTAAAATAAGATAAAACCCTAAACAACCAAAACCCTAACCTGAGGAGATGTAACACCAAGATTTTGTGGGCCCTGTTGGGGTTAGTTGGGCAGTCAACTTCCCGGGGTCGTAACTTGGTCATATGATCTTCGTTTGACGCACATAATACCTTGTTAGAAAGATCTTTCTGAGGACTACAAATACTAATATGATTTTTATGAAATTTCCAAACCTTTAATGCCCAAAAAACATCGTTTGGGGCCTCAAAACAACTCTGAAAATTCAAGACCCGAAAAACTGACAAAAATAGTAAATTGTGCTATAATTAAGGAAACTGAAAAACTGAAAGAGACAATGGCGAGGGCCCAAGTGGAATAGGTGGGTGGCCACCAATATCCACCTCGATCACCTTAAACCAAATTTCTTGAGCTAACTCAATCATCATGACTTAGTTAAATGACACAAGTTGTTATGAGACGAAATTACAATTTATTGTCCAATTTATTTAAGGGAAAAATAAATTAGACGCCTCACATTCCTCACTCCTGGTACATCAAAATTCCTCACCAATGTGGGTGCATTTTTTTTTTCCTTTCTATTCGCCAATTTCACTGTTTCTTGTTGCAAATTTCAACACTCCCTCTCAACAAGAAAGGAATTCAATCTATCCCCATCCGGTACCTTTGGAATGTTCTGCATGCTACACTTCTCTAGTGTTGTTTGCACCTGCAAATCCTGAAACTGAATAGCCTCCGAACAAATGAATCAGTATAATGCATCTGTCATCAGAGTCTTATGACTGTTGCTAGCTACTGCACCTGTCTAGTACCGGATTCTATGCACTGCTGCTGACATCTGCATCCGTGCCCTTTAAACTGTTGCTAACTCTATTTGTGCTCCAATATTTGACATCTGTCACTCTAATTTATGTCTTGTTGACATCTGACTACATCAATCTAACTGATCCTTCCTACTATTGATGTACTGTGGGCTTCTCCTAGCCATGTTCGATCCATGAGACACGCCATCTCAATGGACCTTGCCCAAATTTCTTATCTTGGGATTATGTCTACACATAACCCCACCTTACACCTCGAGGTATGGCTGCTCCCTCTTCCCATCTGGCTCGAAATTTCCCCCTCATGGAGGTCTCTGCTTGAGTGGACGCTTCCACTCAGTCTCCTCTCTACTTCTCCAATTGTGGTAGCTACTCCACAACCTTCTGAGACTGCTTCTCATGAGGATGCATGTTGAGAGGTAATTTATGCTCCCTCTAAACCACCAAGTCTCTAACTTCTGCCTTTCTCCTCAAATCTTTGCATGCATCCGGTACCTCAAGTGCATATAGGTTCTTGACTCGCGCACAGTGTAATTGTCCCGAAGTTACAAAAAGTTTCTAAAAAAGAGTTGATTTTAAATCGATGATATCTCCCTCATCCGAGCTCCGATTTGACCAATTTTTTTTTTCCATTGGGGTAGATTTTCGCAAGGAATCCAAATATTCTATTTGTTTTCGAAAATGTTACACCAAAATCTTCAAATATTCTCTACAAACTTTCCACCCAAAAAATTCCTACTCTGATACCATGTAGAAAATCTAACCAACGAGATTCAATTTGATCTTGTAATCTACTAAAACAAGATACTGAATCCTTCCTACAATTTACGGAAACAAAAAACGATCGCACAATCACATATAATTAAGAGAAATAAATTATCAATCACACAACAACATGATGTGTTTGGGGAAAGAAACTAATCAAAACCCCTCTATCTTTATTGTGTATTAAGTCAAGGAATCATGAAACAATACAATGCTTAATATCTCATGAGATTCTCCAACACTCTGTCAATTGTCTCCTGTTGATCTAGGCAAACTGAGTCTAGTACTTAGCCAATTCTCATCCTTACTTCAGCCTGCCCTGCTCATGCAATTATTAGGGAATTGACTCCTTATTAATTAGGAAAATTAGTCTTCCTTGATTGCGCAATCCATCATGGCATCCCAATGACTTTATAATTGCACATGGGAAATTTTCTCTGAATACAACTGAGAGTTATGTTCCCTTTAACCTCTGTCTCAACTGGGTATTCCTCAAAACTGACATGCATGCAACTATTAATAGCGAATTATCAGTTATCTGATTGATCACTCATTATGAATTAAATCTAATTTAATTCACTGGACCTCTCACTAGCTCATCACTCAGTTAGAACTAGTTAAACTGATTTTAAATCATTTAATTGAGTTAATTACACTTGCACCCCACTAATGCATCAACTTCAACTGGACCCCAAAAATATTAGAATCCCTCTAGATACCTCATATTAGACCCTTAACTCGAATTTCTTGAGCTAACTCAGTCATCATGACTTAATTAACTGACACAAGTTGTTATGAGATGAAATTACAATTTATTGTCCAATTTATTTAAGGGAAAAATAAATTAGATGCCCCACATTCCTCACTCCTGGTGCATCAAAATTCCTCACCAGTGTGGGTGCATTTTTTTTGTCCTTTCTGGTTTCCAATCTCACTGTTTCTTGTTGAAAATTTCAACATTTCAGAATTTGATGCGGCCTTCACACAAAGACACCATTGAAATCACATGCCCAGATTCTCATGAGAAACCTCTCTTAAGCTCGATTTTCCAGAAGAGAACCAACAATATGCCATCCTACTTCCTAGCGTAAACTGACCCTTAAGGTATGCAACATTCTTCTGAACACTCACATGATGATCTTGCTCTTGGAGGATGATCATGACCTCCCTTTAGCAACCCTTACTCGCCCTCGTACTCGACCTAATTTAGGACTACATCTCTCTTCACCCCCTTGATGTGCCAGATAGTGGGAATACATGTCAAACATGCTAATATGTGCCAAGTGATAAGGCATGCCAAGATGTGCAAGGGTGTGTCAATGCATGTCAGGGAATGTCAAGACAACAAAAGGGAGAAAAAAGTTAAACTACAAGGAAATGAACACATAAGAGGGTTAATAATTCATCAATTTACCTTTTCCAAGAGGGGCATGCTAGGCACACCAACACTAGGTGGCAATAGGTGCCAAGTGCAAAGTCTTAGTGCATTCTAAGTGCCAAGTATTTCTTTGTTGCTTCTCACCTACTTTCCAACAATTGATCTTCACAAATAAATTTAATATTAAACCATGCTAAATCGTACCAAGGCATCTCAACGTATTCCATACATGCTAAGACTTTCGAAGTGCCAACACGTGCCAAGTGCCAATATGTGTCAGGGACTAGTGTTATGCATGTGATGAAGTGGAAGGGAATGTTGAAGAGTGCTAAGGTGTGCTAGAGAGTGATAATGCATGTTTATGAGTGTTAAGGAGTACTAGGAAAAAACATTGAGGGAGCACTAGGTAAAACTTCATGGAAGTTAATGAATATGAGGAACGTGTACTGCCAGAGACTAGTGTTAATGGTCAGTGTTAGTTGTCATGCCAAGGAGGGAGTGAAAAGGTATGCTAAGCATTGGTAAGGCATGTTAGGGCATATCAAGTCATGTTAAGAATTCCCAAAGTGTGCTTGGGAGTTCCAAGGTGTGCTAATTATATCATGTGCCAATTAATAGTGCCAATATATGCCAATACATGCTAGGTGCTAAGGATGTGGCACAGGGTGCCAAGGTATGTCAATATGTGTCAAGGCAACAAAAGGAAGAACCAATAAGAGGGTTAATAAGTTAGGACTTTATCTTTTTGAAAAGGGGCATGCTAGGCACACTAATAATAGGTCCCAATACATGCCAAGTGGCATTGTGTTCCAAGTGCTAATGTATGTCAATGCATTCAACCAAGGTGTTCCAGGGCATGCTAGGGACTATATGCAGCATGCCAACACATGCTAGGAGAGTTCCATGATGTGCTATAGCATGCCACCATGTGCTTGGGCGTCAGTGTCATCACAAGATGTTCTAGGTACAAAGATGTTCCAAGACATGTGGGGTGCTAAGAAATGTTAGTGTGTGCCAAAGCATTAATTTAAGGTGTGCCCAGATTGTTGAGGATTGTTAGGTCTTTCTCATTAATAGAATTGTTAGAGCTCGATTATGTATTAAATAATATATTTCCTACACACAATAGTGGAACTTTATCTAAATGGAATTTGCTAGATAATTAACTTAATAGATATGAATCATGTGTTGACTCATAGGAAATCTCTATTCGACTAGTCATTACTTGAGGGAAATGATATACACTTATTACTTCTTAAAATTGACTGACCCTAACCACTATGGCCTTGGACATATTATAAAAAATGCTCCACAATAATGGTATTAAATCATTATCTTTTGACAAAAAATATATTAACAGGCACATAGCATCATCAAAAAATCATTGGAATGATCAATGATGACAGACATTTTTTTATCGTCACCAAAAGTAACAAAAAGAGCATTGGTGAGGGTCATTAAAATTTCGTCACTAGAAGTGTCATGAAAGAGAGAATTAGTGATGGGCCTTTAACGACCCTCACCAAAAGTGAAATGTCTTTGGTGACGGACCATAAAGGACCATCACTATATACACTTACAGTGACAGTTTTTAGTGATCAATGATGACGGACATTTTTTGACCGTCACCAAAAGTAACAAAAAGAGCATTGGTGAGGGTCATTAAAAGTTCGTCACCAGAAGTGTCACCAAAGAGAGAATTAGTGATGGGCCTTTAACGACCCTCACCAAAAGTGTCATTGAAAATGTCTTTGGTGACGGACCATAAAGGACCATCACTATATACACTTATAGTGATGGTTTTTTAATGACCGTCACCATATGTGACATTGGTGACGGACCTTAAAGGTCCGTCACAAGCATGACCCTCACCAATGTGCTTTTTTCTTGTAGTGGAAGGGAGATGTGTATATAATCTCCAAGAGAGTTTGAATCTGAATCAAACTCTAGATTTTCATATGATGAGTGTGAGTATGCAGCCACACACTATAATGCACAGTGCAGTCATATGCCCAGATTTGCTATGAGAGAGATGGAAGAAGAAGGAATGACTAGGAGGGAAACTCTTAGTGATTTTCTGCAAGAGTATGAATCTCAAACTCAAAATTTTAGATATCACGCCACTTTTCTAGAGCTTTGCAAGATCGAGGTGAAGAGAAGCAAGCAACATGATATGGGTATATTTCTTCTATCTACTTTTGAGGGTTCACCTACATGTTCAGCTAGAGCTTAGGTGGAGGAGCTAAACTCCTATTTGCAAATCCACCACATTTCTGAAGATGAAGGCATCAAAGTTGCAGCGTTGCATTTTGGAGGTAAGGCCTATGCATGGTTGATATTTGAGTCTTTTTATTTGAAAAATTCAAATACATCTTCTTATGTTAGGTTCACTAAGACATTAGTGGAAATATTTGATGGGAAACTTTCTGAAACACATGTGGTGGAGCTAAACAAACCTAAGCAAACAAAAGCCTTGCATGTGATAAAGGAAACTATAAACTCAACTCCACTTCAGAAAACCATTGAGGAGGATGATATCTTGCATCATACCTTGCTAGAGGCAAGACCTCTGTTATCACCTGATCTGAACCTCAGGTTGAAAAAGGAAAATCAGGGTAACCTTTAAACCATGCTCAACCTTGTAGCTAGCCCTACAAGGTCAGGAGAGGGCTCTCTTCGTGAAAAGATATCCAACAAAGTAAAATTATGAAACTGATTTTAGGCTAGCTATAATAATAGGAAAATGTTTTAACGAATGGATTTTTCAGGGATGTATGGAGCAAATGGGACAGTTTGAATCAGGGAATTAAATCAGGGATACAGGTTATTTCATGGGGCAAGGTAGACAGGAATTTTAGCAATTAAATTTAAATAATGATGAAATGGAAATACTGGTGAGGAGCTGAAAGGGAACAGAAGATGGAT
This sequence comes from Pinus albicaulis, assembly GCA_034641835.2. Taxonomy (NCBI): domain Eukaryota; kingdom Viridiplantae; phylum Streptophyta; class Pinopsida; order Pinales; family Pinaceae; genus Pinus; species Pinus albicaulis. Next base: position 194,502,128 of record CM076570.1, on the reverse strand, counting down.
CATTTTCAAACAGAAGAAAACATAGAATATTGAATGATTTCCCAAGGCAGAGCATAAAAAATGGATTCTACCTATCTATATTGAAAGCATTCAACCAGAAATGTTTATGGATGAAAGGTGAACATAACAAATTTACATATGAACATAAAGGAGAGAACAATTGTTAAATTTCATACCACATGGATCCCACAAATCAGAGCTGCATATCTCATTAATTCCCTGTCCAAACTGTTACAATGGAGCGCAGAGCGTCCTCCTTGATTTTCCACACTATTCCCCTACTTACTGAACTATAGACTGCTTTAAAAATGATTCAAAATTACATTAAATAGACCAGAATGTGAGGGAAGTAGATCCACAAAAAGAGGAGCAATTTTCCAGCTCAAGAACTAAATTCCAATCATAGAAAAGAGAACCAACAACCTGCCCCTGAAAATAAGGAACAGTAATACATTTCGGGCCATCTGAATATTTTGTTGTTACACTGGATGAAAGAAAAATAGGCAATCTGAAAAAAAGATTCCTATTTTACTACTGCTGTAGAAGTCTTTGTCTCATATTAGCTCTTGGCTGTTTGACTGTTTCTTATTATTACTCTCTTGAAGAAAAATCCTTTTTTGAAGAAACTGGCTTTGAAATAAATAAAAATTAAATTATGCCCTTTAGTGAAAGAAAAAACCCATTTTGAATGGAGGAGCGAAGGGAAAGGAGGTGAGGTCACAATCGCAATCGGAATGGGAAAAAAAATATAGTGGAGCATTTAAAATATGCATTATGATGGTGTAATTGCAATCGGAGGAAAGGAGAAGGGAATATGTATATTAGAACAAGGCAAAAGAAAAACTCTGATGTGATTGGCATAGGTCCGATGGGGTAATACAATAGAAGAGCGGAGAAATCCCTTTAAACATATTTAAAACAAATCTTACACATTTATAAAGGAAAAAACAAATTTTTCATTAAAAAGAGCGAAGGGATTTTTAAAGTGGGACCCATGGGAATCACAACCAGAATTGGGGCTTGGGGATAGGAGCGTATATATTTGGAACAAGGAAAAAAAATTCCGATGCGATTGAAGTAAATTTGATGGGGTGGGGGGGGGAGTCCTTTGTAAAATGAATTAAAATGAAATTTTAAGTTTCACAAAGGAAAGGGCCCGTATATATGAATTGGAAGAAGATTATATGGTGGGACCCAAAGGCCCATTGGAATCGGGAGATCATAGGAGAGCGGAGGCAAATGTTATGTGATCACGCTGAATGCGATGGCGCGACGGTGTATGAGCCGTCCGATTGGAGGGGGCGATTGACGACGAAGGAGTAACTGAGCAAAGGCAATCTAGAGGGACTCAATCAAAATGGACCCTTTGAAAGCGCCGATCGCGATGATGCAATGGCATATAGACCGTCGGATCGTTGATCGGATCAACGGTCAGGATGTAATTGGGTGGGGTTCAATCGGAGGCATACAATCACATCAGAGTTTTTTTACAGGGATCAATCGGAATGCACCATTTAAATGTTGCGATTGCGATCGGATCGGGAAAGGGAAAAGGATTTGGATTGGCGGGGATTATAATATAAAACCTTTAAAACTTTATTATAAAGTTTAAAGGGGTATGGAGGGGAAGTGGTTTTATTTGATTGCATTATGGATTTATATAAGTCAAAAGACTTTACAAATGCAATTAAGCCATCGGGTAGGGGAAAAAGGGTTTTTACAAAGGAAAACATTAAATTTTTTTTATGAAATAAAGTGTATGAGGGAAATGGGAAAAGGGGAGGGGTTAGGTTATAGGGGACTTTCTTTCACTTGGGCATAAATTTCAATCCAGGAGTCAGTTTTGAGAGTGTAATATACCGTTGGAAAGCTCTTTCCGGGCTCTTTATGATGGAAATACTTAGAACATGATTCTAGACTGAAAATGTTGTGGAAAACTTCTCTGAAAGGCTGGGTGGTGACTTTGTGGAGATAGCAGCTTCTGAAGTGTGACTTATTACATATAATGACATAAAATTACATAAAGATAATAATAAAAGTAAAGTATCATGTTTTCACCTCAAAACATAGTTTTGAGGTGAAAATTACACCAAACTGAATAAAACATTTCTTTGATCTTCCTAGGTGTTGTGACTTTGAGTTTATTGACTTCCTCATGATCTTGTTGATATTTATTGACACTTGACTCATTAATTTGACCATGGTGAGATCCTAGAACCTAATGAGACCCATCCTATGACCCATTAACATGACTGACAAAGTGAAAGTAACTCATGAACAAAGACCATAGTGAGGATAATCAGCAAGTTTCACATGAGGGAAAGATTGATGAAAAATCACTGCCGTCAATGAATCCATGACCTAGTGGAATGGTGAAAATTTATGGTATGGGACTCCTAATATGAAAATGCAAAAGAGAAATTTTGATCACTGATGGCAGTATGACTAGACTGACACTAAAATTGGCTCCAATGGGGATGGAAGCTCCTTGGAGGTGCCAAGAACACTGTAGACCAAGTAGCCTTATCCATTGGGCATGGAGTCAAAAACACTAAAAAACTGACACAATGCAGACTGAATCTGACTCAAGACTAAGACTGAAAACTGAAATGAAACCAAACCATACACATATCATCCAAGTTTTATAGCCTTCACCTCGAGCCCCAAATTTCAACGACTGTGCACTTGAATTCTGACAAAAAATAACATGGTATATACAATGATTATGACATGGATTCTAATCCATTATCTTCAAAAATGGTAGTGCTTCAAAAGCCTACCATTCATTGCTCCTCTAGGGATATCTTGGCCATCCATCTCTGAAAGCAAGAAAGCATTCTGTCCCCTGTATGCTAAAATCCTGTATGGTCCTTTCCACAGGTTGTCGAATTTACCATGCTTCCCTTTGTCCTCATTCCTTGCATCCCATCTCAACACCACATCATCCAACTAAATTTTTTTTTCTTTGGTCTCACGATCATAAATCTTCTTTATCTTCTCCTGCAACTGAATAACGTTCTGTAATACTTCCTCTCTTGTTTGTTGAAGGTGAATCATCTGATTGATTCTTCGCTGATTATCATTGTCTTCACTGCCAACTTCTTGCAATAATCTCATGACTGGAACTGTAAGTGATGTAGGAAAGAAAACATCAGTACCATAAACCAATTCAAAAGGTGAAATACCTATGGATTTCTTGCTGCTAACTCTGTCTTCCCACAATGCGTTGATGAGCTTTCGATGCCAGTTTATTTTGTTTGCCTCCAACATTTTCTTGATTATATTTATCAGAGATTTGTTCGATGATTCTGCCAGGCCGTTGCCTTGTGGGTAGTACGCTATTGAATGGCCCAAGACAAAATTGTATTTGTCACAGAAATCCACCATATTCTTAGACTTGAACGCTATTGCATTATCTGTTATAATTTTGTGAGGGCAGCCAAAACGAGATAAAATGTTCAATTCTAAGAATTGAATAATTACCATATCTGTAGCTTGCCTTGCTGGGATGGCCTCGACCCATTTAGTAAAGTAATCCGTACCTGTCAATATCCATCGATGTTGTGCTGATGATGCGGGATGGATTTCTCCTATGAAATCGAGTCCCCACTGCTGAAAAGGAGCGTTTACTGTAGCTAGTTTCAAAGGAAGAGGAAGCAGTTTTCTTTTTCCTTGGAAAATTTGGCATTCATGACAACTCATCACCTTTTTATACAAATCTGAAAATAGCATGGGCCAATAATATCCTGCTCTCAACACTTTGTTAGTTGTAGTCTTCCAAAACAAATGAACACCACAATCACCTTTGTGAAATTCATGCATTACCTTCTGAGCCTCTTCTTCAAACAAACAATTAAAAATAATACCTCCAGGATCTTTCCAATAAAGAGCACTATTTAAAATACAATATTTAGCAGACTTTAGTTTCAGTGATCTACCTTTTCTTTTAGACATTCTTGGAGGTGGTGAAAGATGCTGAAGAACATAAAAAATATTTGAATACCACGGGGATTGTAGAAAAATATCTGAAATTGGAACAAGCAAACCTTCATCTTCATCTTCTGATATTGTTGTTATGAGTTTTATATCCAGGGCACACAGATTTGATTGGGCCAGTATTTTCGCTAAGCCTTGCCCTTTGATCAACTTTGTGGGTTTGATCTCCAAATCATACTCCAACATAGCTGCTATCCACTTACCTCTTCGACCTTCTGGATCAGTTTGCATCAACACATCCTTTACTGCGGCATTAGGAACATATGCTATAGTATGTGAATGCAGAATATAGACCCTAAAATCCTTCAATGCCTTTATAAGAGCCAATGCTTGTTTTTCAATAATATTATACCTCAAATAAACATTTTTAATAGTCCTACTAAAAAAGGCATTTGGCTTTTCAATCTGGTCTCTCTTTTGCATCAAAACAACAACCATAGTATGCTCCGATGCAAATGAAAATATTATGAAGTCTTGAGTATAATCAGGACTAATCAAGACTGGGGCATTGGACAGAGCAAAATTTACCAGATTAAATGACTTGATAGCCTCCTCACTCCATTTGACAGTGTTTTCCTTCTTCAACATATTAGTCATTTCTCTTAAATGTTCAGCCAAATTAGGTATAAATCTGCGCAAAAAGCTCATCTTACCATTGAATGCTTGAATATCATTTTTGTTTCGTGGAAGATATATGTGCTGAATTGCCTCTACTCTAGATGGATCAATGCGGATACCATCTTTAGAGATGATATTCCCTAGCAAATTTCCTTCATCCATGGCAAAGAGACTCTTCTTTGGATTGAGAGAAATCCCAAATTTTCTGCATCGCTGAAAAAAAACTCTCAAATGGTGCAAATGCTCATCATTAGAACCAGAAAAAACTGTCAAATCATCCAAATAAACAATAAGAAAAACATATTTTTCATTGGAAAAAGCAATTTCCATTGCTCACTGGAAAGTGGCTCCAACATTCTTTAGTCCGAATGGCATTTTGGCATACTAGAATGTTCCCCAGGGTGTTGTGAAGGCAGTTTTGTCTTGGTCTTTCTCATGCACCAAGATCTGGTTGTAGCCTGAGTAGCCATCAAGTAGTGACATCCTTGATGCTCCAACTACTCTCTGTAGAATATGGTCCATCTTCGAAAGTGGATAATTATCCTTTAGGGATGCTTTATTCAGATTCCAAAAATCTATGCACAATCTTATCTCTCTTGTCTTTTTACGTACCGGGACCAGATTTGAAATCCAGATAGAAAATATAATAGGAACAATGATACCAGGTTTGTACAATCTATTTACCTCTTTCTCAATAGATGGCAACAACTTTGGGTTAATCCTTCTCAGCTTCTGTCTAAATGGTTTCTGGTCCGGCTTGATGGGAATAGTATTCTGAATTATATTTTTGTCATATACTTTCAAATTTGAATAATCCCATGCAAACACATCAGAAAATTCAGAAATAAATATAACATAATTTTCCTTTACCTCAGGGGACAATGCCTTTGACAACTTCACAAGCTTGGGCTTGTTAGCTGTTCCAAGATTCATATCTTCAACTCCTTTCTCAATAGGCACCATTCTTGTTTTCTTTGCAACATCATCCTGATCAAAAAGCTCCTCTAAAGGTATGAGACCTCTAAGAATTACATTGTCTTTCAGCTGCAATATGTCCATCTGATTTGTTTCAATATCTTGATCATCAACCTCATATTCACCTTCTATGGGGGTGTCTTTGAATTTCCTTCACTCTGCAAAAAAGCATTGATCTCATGGTCATCCCAAAACACTTGCCAATACCTTAAATTTTCCAGAACAGCAGGCCTATGTTTGACATAAATTTCAAACTTATTGCTGGAGTTCATTAGAATCTTCAAGTTTCTTGCAGTAGTGGCAAGAGAATCAGCAATAATATTCTGCGTCCTGGGTACCACTGTCAAAGTGTACTCAGGAAATGTCTTCAAGATGTCAAGGACTGCATTTCGATAGGCTCTCAATCAGGGATGCTTTGTTTGGTACTCTCCTTTGAACTATTTGATTATCAGCTCTAAATCTCCATATATAGAAATCCTTTTTGCATTTAACTTCTTCAAAAATTTTAGACCTGCAATCAAAGCTTCATACTCTGCTTCATTGTTAGAGCAGTCAAAAGCCAACTTATAAGCACATACTCTAACATTACTAGGAACCTTTTTAGGCTGGAAAACAGGGCTCTGAATCCATATTCCAATACCAGCTTCGTCCTTACCAACCACTCCATCAAAGTCCATGCTCCAAAGGCCTTCTTCTTCTTCTTGTAGATGCTGAAATTTTGCTTCTTTATCCACTTTATCTTGACTGATTTATGCATATTTCTACTTTTCACTATATTTTTGCTGTTGGCAAGCAGGAGGCTCAGAAGTGCTTACTACTTTATCTTTTTCCTGTTTGAGGACTTCCCTAAAATTTTCTGAAATTTCAGGTATCTCATCTACTTGTACCAACTGAACATTCCCATCATTCAAATCACTATCTGAATATAAGACAAAGGAATCTAACTCTGTGTGGACTGCACTAATGGGATGATTAACTGGCTTCTTTTTGCTAGTGATCATATATTTCATTTTCTTCTTCCTATATAGTTTTCTCAATTGACCAAACACGGGAATGGTGGCATAAGAGAAGTCAAGCGGCATAATTCCTTTAAGTTTTGCACCCCAAGACCTGGATAGAAGCATTCCAAACCGTGGTGGAACATCAGCAACAACTACATCCATCAAAAAATTCTTGGTTGGGATTTGATCTAGAGATACTACCAAGTATTTGATAAGACCAATACAATGGGCCCTACCTGAGTCAAAATAATACAAATCATGATATTTACGGGTAATATCAAGTCCTAACTTCTCCATGATGGCTTTGGGAATTAAATTATGTGAGGCTCCAGAGTCCAACATAGCATTATGCAAGATGAACTCATGTAATCTAAGACTCAGGTAAAAGGGAGGGACTTCACTTTCTTCATATCGATCTTCTGTGGCTGGACCAAATATGAGTTCTGGATAGTCATCCTCAACATTAACCATATCATAAATAGAGTCTATTTGCAAAATTCTAGACACCTGATGTTTATAAGTACTATTTTTCACCAACTCAGTCAAGGGCATGGACACCTTCATCTTATAAATTTCATTTTCTAAATTAAAGGAAGGGACTTTTTCTACCTCTTTAATGGGAGGATCTTTCTTCTCTACTTGCTCCTTTTTTGTGCTTTGCTGGTTCTTTTCAATTGCAGCATTAATCGTTGAAGATGTTTTTCTTGAGGAAGGATCGGCCGGTTCTTTCCCTTTCTTCTGAGAATCATTCTTTTCTCTTTTGAATGGGACTAATCAGAACATCTCTGTTTCTCAAATAATATTTCTTTTGTTGGGCTGATAAAGAATTCATGTATCCTCTTTGGTAGTCATCGAACTCTTCTTCTAAGACTGTGTCATTGGCCAATATGAAATCTTCGTCTTTTTGAATGTTTGCAATCGCTATATATTCCTCATCTTCTGTGAGAAAGATTGGAGAGCCATCTGCAGTGAAGAAATGATTGGCTTCAATCACAGGATCATCATCCTCATCTTTCTCTATTCCCTAAACATAATTCTGCTGCAATGGAGTCCTGATCTACTGTTGTGGTGTCGCTTGGTCCTGCGTTCTTTGTTCTCTTTGTTTAATTCTGAATTGTGGCTGCTGTCCTCTAAAATTCAGATTTCTTATTTGTGTTTCAGGTCTATCTGAAATGGTTAATCGATCAAACATCTTTTCGACTATTCGGATCAAAGTATCCATCTTGCTGTTTGAAGGAGAAGGTTCTTCTTTCACAGTGACTCTCTTTTCAGCCCTAGTCCGCATTCTTTTGGCTAGCAAAGTAGCTTCTACGCTCACAACTATCTTCTGCATGTCTTCTAGCGTAGCGGGATCTCTCTCTTGTAGCTGATATGCCATATCAGCATCAAAACCATTTGGAAATTTGAGCAAGGCTAATCCCATAGGAGGTTTCAGGTTAGCTGGAATAGCATTATATACAACATTGAATCTTAGACAATAATCCTCTACAGTTTCACCCACATTTCTCTTAATATTTTCATATTCAGACAAAATTTGAAGTGGGTTCTTCTTTACCTCCCATCATTCTAAAAACTGTGTATGTAACTCCTACAAAGTGCGGATAGAGCCTACTGGTAAACCTCTAAACCACTTTCTAACTTGACCTCCAAAGCTTTGGACAAACAATATTGTGTTTACATTCTTTGCCTCTACCTCATGAAGATCAAAAAATTTTATTCATCTTATCAACATGTTGTTGGGCTGTGGTGCTTTGAGTGGCATCAAATATAGGAATTTTACTTTGATAATTAGCAGGCATATCATTAAGAACCTGAGGTAAAACCAAGGGTGCACACCGAGCAGCCATGAATCTAGGTGGATTTACAACAATGTTTGTGGTACTAGGATTTAAGGGAGGTGTTAATTGAGGAGATGAAAGTTGAGAATTGAATGATGGGAATGCTGATGAATTAGGAGGAGGAAAAGTTGTTCCTGATGACTTAGAAGGCTCAGGGATATCAGTTACAGTGATAGATGACTGAGGGGAATTCAAAATATAATCATCAATTGATGTATTTTCCCTTTGAACTTCAATATCCACCAGAAATTATGGATCTAAAACTGTGTCATTAAGTCCAGTTTCAGACTTACTTTTAAACAAAGAAAGCTCAAAACTCTCGTCAAAAGAAATATCTTCTACAAAAAACCACTCACTGGGCCAGGTATGAGATCTGAAAATAGGTCTAGGACTTAGTGATCCCTCTTGTCTTCTGACTATTCTTGGGATAATATTAGGGTTCTCAAACACAGGGGGAGGATTTAGATCTGGATTAGCCCTTGTGTATCTTCTTGAAGCCAGTGTGGTGAAATTTCCACTTTACAAAATTATATTTCAGCCTAGCAAACTCTGAACATCATCTTCTAGAGTCCAGGAATTTACAAGAAGAATATTACTGGGGTGATCTGTCTTTATTCTCTGATACCAGAAATATATTATGACTGTGGATCTTTAGAATAAGTGCTTGTAATTATATTCCCCTCCAAAAGCGCTTTAACCATGTTATTCTTGCAATAATATTCAAACCTCTCAAACAAATCTTTATAGTTTAATGTGATATAGGGGAACACATTTTAAAAATACTTATCGCTTCAGTCATAATATCAAAATATTATAACAATGGCCCTATTCCTTTAAGAACCACCAACCTTCGAACTTATATCATAAAACCATTTATTCTACCAACGCGACATAAATTTCATTCAATGGAGGCCCACGCATCCATTATTTTCCTTTTTATGAATTAAATAAACATTTAATAATGTAAAACCACCGGACCATACCTCGATTTATCGCTCATGCTCTTCACTGCGCTATTGTCTTCAGATCTAACATTCTCTAGATCGGATGATCCTCGTCAATTTCACTTTTTTTGAAAGGCCGAGGGTTAACACATAAAAGTTGCATGATATTGGTGGTATTTGGGATCACGTGCCCAAATATTATTGGATCACATTTTTTTGGCATGGTTTCGCTCCGAGCCAAAAGCGGCGTGACAAAGGTGGTATTGGTTTCTGAAACCCACTTTTGGTAAATAAAGTGCGCTTAACTCGGGTTTTTGCTATAGTTTGGCACTTTAACTCCTCACGTTACTCAATGGCTAGGTCCCACTAATATTACTCCATCGGCCATAGAACAAATCTCTTTACTTCAATAACATAGATTCTAAAGAATCATCGCATTTTATACAACTTGGGTTTAACCTTAGACAAAGGTTTCCATAGTCTTCATTTACATAGGGTCTGACTATGATTTTCTCCTCTACAGGGCCTCTATTCTACCTCCTTCAAAACAGAATAAACACATTCAATTTAAGTGCTGGGAATATGAGCTCGCATATAGTCAGATTGAGTCCCCAACAACGGCGCCAGAAATGTTATCGCCTGATCTGAACCTTAGGCTGAAAAAGGAAAATCAGGGTAACCTTTAAACCATGCTCAACCTTGTAGCTAGCCCTATAAGGTTAGGAGAGGGCTCTCTCCATGAAAATATATCCAACAAAGTACAATTATGAAACTTATTTTAGGCTAGGTATAATAATGGGAAAATGTTTTAATGAATGGGATTTTCAGGGATGTATGTAGCAAATGGGACAGTTTAAATCAGGGAATTAAATTAGGGATACAGGTTATTTCATGGGGCAAGGTAGGTAGGAATTTCAGCAATTAAATTTAAATAATGATGAAATGGAAAGACTGGTGAGGAGCTTAAAAGGGCATAGAAGATGGATCCTTTTCAAACAGAAGAAAACACAAAATATTGAATGATTTCCCAAGGCAGAGCATAAAAAATGGATTCTACCCATCTATCTTGAAGGAATTCAATCGGAAATGTTTATGGATGAAAGGTGAACATAACAAATTTACATATGAACACAAAGGAGAGAACAAATGCTAAATTTTATACCACATGGATCCCATAATAAGAGCTGCATATCTCATTAATTCCCTGTCCAAACTATTACAATGGAGCGCAGAGTGTCCTCCTTGATTTTCCACACTATTCCCCTACTTACTGAACTACAGAGTGCTTTAAAAATGATTCAAAATTACATTAAATAGACTAGAATGTGAGGGAAGTAGATCCAAAAAAACAGGAGCTATTTTCCAGCTCAAGAAATAAAGTCTGATCATAGAAAAGAGAACCAACAATCTGCCCCTGAAAATAAGGAACAACAATAAATTTCGGGCCATCTGAAGATTTCGCTGTTACACTGGATGAAAGAAAAATAGGCAATCTGAAAAATAGATTCCTATTTTACTGTTGCTGTAGAAGTCTCTATCTCATATTAGCTCTCGGCCCTTTGACTATTTCTTATTATTACTCTCTTGAATAAAAATCCTTTTTTGAAGAAACTGCCTTTGGAATAAATAAAAATGAAATTATGCCCTTTAGTGAAAGAAAAAACCCATTTTGAATGGAGGGAGCGAAGGGAAAGGAGGTGGGGTCACAATCACAATCGGAATGGGAAAAAATGTATAGTGGAGTGTTTAAAATACGCATTGCGATGGTGTAATCGCAATCGAAGGAAAGGAGAAGGGAATATGTATATTAGAACAAGGAAAAAGAAAAACTCCGATGCGATTAGCATAGGTCCGATGGGGTAATACAATAGAAGAGTAGAGAAACCCCTTTAAACAGATTTAAAACAAATCTTACGCATTTACAAATGAAAAAACAATTTTTTCATTAAAAAAAGCGGAGGGATTTTTAAAGTGGGACCCATGGGAATCGCAATCGGAATTGGGGCTTGGGGACAGAGGCGTATATATTTGGAACAAGGCAAAAAAAAATTCGATGTGATTGAAGTAAATGCGATGGGGGGGGGAGTCTTTTGTAAAATGAATTAAAATGAAATTTTAATTTTTACAAAGGAAAGGTCCCGTTTATATGAATGGGCAGAAGATTATGTGGTGGGACCTGAAGGTCCATCGGAATCAGGATATCGGAGGAGAGCAGAGGCAAATGTTATGTGATCGTGCCGATTGCGATGGCACGATGGTGTATGAGCTGTCAGTTTAGAGGGGGCAATCGAAGGTAGAGGAGTAATCGGGCCGAGGCAATCAGGAGGGACTCAATCGAAAGGGACCCTTTGAAAGCGCCGATCACGATGATGCGATGGCATATAGACTATTGGATCGTTGATTGGATCAACGGTCAAGATGTAATCGGGCGGGGTTCAATCGGAGGCATACAATCACATCAGAGTTTTTTTACAAGGGTCAATCGGAATGCACCATTTAAATGTTGCGATTGCGATCGGATTGGGAAAGGGAAAAGGATTTGGACCAGCAGGATTATAATATAAAACCTTTAAAACTTTATTATAAAGTTTAAAGGGGTATGGAGGGGAAGTGGTTTTATTTGATCGCATTATGGATTTATATAAGTCAAAAGACTTTACAAATGATATTAAGCTGTCGGGTAGGGGAAAAAGGGTTTTTACAAAGGAAAACATTAAAAATTTTTATGAAATAAAGTGTATGAGGGAAATGGGAAAAGGGGAGGGGTTAGGTTATAGGGGACTTTCTTTCACTTGGGCATAAATTTCAATCCAAGAGTCAGTTTTGAGAGTGTAATATATCGTTGGAAAGCTCTTTCCAGGCTCTTTCTAACGGACATACTTAGAACATGATTCTAGACTAAAAATGTTGTGGAAAAATTCTTTGAAAGGCAGGGTGGTGACTTTGTGGAGATAGCAGCTTCTAAAGTGTGACTTATTACATATAATGACATAAAATTACATAAAGATAATAATAAAAATAAAGTATCATGTTTTCACCTCAAAACATAGTTTTGAGGTGAAAATTACACCAAACTGAATAAAACATTTCTTTGATCTTCCCAAGTGCTGTGACTTTGAGTTTATTGACTTCCTCATGATCTTGTTGATATTTATTGACACTTGACTCATTAATTTGACCATGGTGAGATCCTAGAACCTAATGAGACCCATCCTATGACCCATTAACATGACTCACAAAGTGAAAGTAACTCATGACCAAAGACAATAGAGAGTAGAATCAACAAGTTTCACATGAGGGAAAGACTGATGAAAAATCACTGCTATCAATTTATCCATGACCTAGCGGAATGGTGAAAATTTATGGCATGGGACTCCTAATATGAAAATGAAAAAGAGAAATTTTGATCACTGATGGCAGTATGACTAGACTGACACTAACAACCTCTATCTCATATTCTTGAACAAGAGGGTATGGAGATCCCTTTTTCAAAATAGGATCCATTCATTGGGAGGTTTCCCATACATATTGATGAGGATGGGGGCAACAACGCTGTCATGTCTAGAGTTTATCTAGCACCTCATGCAGAGGAAGATGGAGCTCTTGCTCCAACTAGAGGGATTCTTGTATCACTGCAAGGAATTCCCCAGGATCTCACATATAGAGATCAAGGCACAACTCATGATCTACATGTGCCATTGATGATAGGGTATGAAACTGTGGAGATAAAAGGAGGAGATAGGGAGGATGAGCAACATCATGTGATGAGGAGCCCACGCCCCTATCTATTTCAGGAGGTTGATGCACCTAAGAGGGAGACTAGAATATTCAGTGAGGGTAAGGACAATTCTATCCATTCATGTATGCCGTCTACTCTTGATGATGATGTCTCATTGCATGGAGGCATTTCACCAGAGGGACCACCAGATTAGTAGATGATGAGGGATGCTTCAATTTTTGAGGCACCACTCATTGATTTCAGAGGAGTGGAGACCTTGGGACAACTTGGTATAGTGTTGGGAGTCTTGGGTAGACTCAAGGAGGAGAGAGGCATTCTCTCAACATCATCTTTACCCACTCTCATTTCAGATTATGCACTATGGTAGAAGGAGCATGGGAGGGATAATAGCCTTCCAACTTGCATCTTTGGCATGGGAGATGTCAAAGAAGAGGATGGCCATATGACAAATGTTATTCATGATAGTTCATCAGCGCTATCACTATGGAGGATAGATCCATATTGGAATTCCCAGCTATTGGTGGAATATTCCAAGGATCTTTTCACTTGTATGATATTGGATGACCAGCTACATGAGGATGGATATTCAATTAGAGATGGGGTCATCTACTATCATGGTAGGATATTATTATCTAGAGCTTCCAAGCTCAAGGAGAATTTGTTACAAACAGCTCATGAGGATTTCCTTTTCAGCCACACTTATTCTATGAGAGCATACCGCACCATCATTGAGGGGTATTTTTGGGAAGGCTTTGAGGAGGAGATATATCAGCATATAAGGAGATGCATGGATCATGTAGAGGAGATACATGACTCTTTGGTAGAGTTAACACAACCACCTATTTTTTATTTGAGAATGAGAGGAGATTCATCTATGAGCCAATCCATTTGCATGAGCCAGACATATGGTAAGGGTATTGTTTGTTTGCATAATGATTTGTATAATGTATATATGCATACCTTAACCATATATGTGCAGGAATTTGCTCAAAGGAGGAACATTCTTCCTTCTAGACTACATGGTCTACTTGAGGCCATGAGTAGTTCTGATGACCACTCCCTAGGAGGACTTGGGGAGGAGGTATCTTATGGAGAACATACTTACCTTGCACCATACATCATTCACTTTCTCCAAAAACATGAGGAGAGTGGGGCAGCAAGCAAGTGGTTGAGAAACCACACTTTTTGTCATTCTCTATTGCAGTTGAGGGTTAAACTGCATTGGTTACATCTGAGGGACCATTGTTCTTCTCCCTTGCTACATATGGCAACAAGTATGTTTATCATTATGGTTCTCTATGTTTTTTTTGTTCTTATTTTTATAGGGAGCATGATTGGGGAGAGACACATTGGTTGGATGTGTCCTTTGGGGAAGAGGATCCCCACATTCTTTGCATTACATGTTCTAAGGTGAGCATGGGAGATGATATGGCCACCATAGCAAAATACTTGTCTCTTTATGAGGTGTGCGATGAGATTGATTGGATGCCTTATGATGATGATTTCCTATTCATCATATGTGGGATGATTTGGGCCAGCATGATTCACAACGTTGGAGGGTAGATCTTTGGAGATCCTGTTTTCTTCTTGCCACTTGGAGGCAACACTTTTGCAGCCTGAGAGCAGCAGATACTCTACACTTATCATAAGTGGAGAGAGGGACAATGTGGGGTAGGCCATTTTGTCTACCATGAGTAGATTTTCAGCCCACCTACATTGCATGAGCTCAAGGTGGAAGAGGATTTTCAGGAGTTTCCATGTTGGGAGGTAACTAACTTTGTATGGATGATTGCTTGGGGATGGAGGATCCACATGGGAATGATGTTTCCCACTATATTTCAGATTCCATTCCTCAAGGGGACCTTTGGAAAACACCTTATTGCCTTCTTGAGTACTCTACTTGTTCATGGTGATAGCTATTTAGCTAACTTGCATGCTTGGGAGAGGCAATACGAAGATTTATTGATAAGGCAACATCTCATTCCTTGGAGGAGCTTATCATATGTGGATGCTACAGTAGGAGGAGGGGAGACTTCTCAGTTCTATCCTTGCAGTTGCTTGAGGACAAGTGTTAGTATGAATCTTAATTGCAAGTGTATGATAAAAGACCACTTTAGTTGTGCATAACAAACAACCCTAATAGAAAATATGGCTGCCAATATCTTTATATCTTCAATTAGGTGACCAAGATAAATGCTACAAAAATCTAGATCTATGCATTAAAATACATTAAGCAGTAAATAAAAACATGAGTTGCTCCATGCATCCAATAGACAAGACAAGAATATGTTTAAAGAATTTTGTATTAATGGCACCTAGGAGGAGAACATAGAAGGATGTTACCAATCCTCCTCAATGGGATGGGTTCTTGTAAGTCCTCAGTACTTTAGATATAAAATCCCTCTCTCTGATGGTGTAGAAAACCTAGACAAAAAATGGAACTCAAAGGGAGCTCACAAGAAAAATGGTAGCAAAATATGACTATGATGGTGGATCAAAGTCAGAACCAAAGTATAGATCTAGAGTGATATTTTAGGCAACAAAAGGTAGTGAATGAATGGAAAAACCCTTCTATTTATAACAAAATATTGAGTTAGTCTAGATATTGGTGCATAATTAAAATATTATTAACCAAATCAAGATCCAACTTTTATGGAATATTTTATTATATTTGTTGGAGGGAAAAAGAATTTGACTTGGGTCAAATCCCTTTATCTGTAAATAATAAATAAATAAATGATTTACTTATCATTTTAATGATGTGGTTGAGTAAAAATCAAATAAATATAAATGATTTAGTCATATTTAACAAGGAATATTATTTAAATAAGGTTTAAATAATTATTCCTAGAAAATAATATGATAAATAATGATTTATCTAATTATTTTCCCTGTTTTGGGTTAAATATAACCAGGAATATTAATTAAATTGTTGTTTAAATAATTATTCCTTGAGGAAAATAAAACAAATGTAGATTTATTTAATATTTCCTCATGGGGTTTAGACCATAAAAAACTTAATAAATGTGGTTTACTAAGTTATTTTTCATAGTGAAATCAATTTTACTTAGGGTAAAATTGGTCTTACATGGTGTACTTGGGTCCATCTAATAGTAACAGGTTAGATGACCAAAAAATGGTGTAACAAATTTTCCCCCAGTGTGCGATCGTTAGGAGCTAATCGTATGACTGAAGTACGTTGTAAGGAATCAATCACTAGACACTGTAGGGGAAGTCAGAGAGAGAGAAATATAAGGTAGACCAAAGCACTGAGAGGACTAGACCCCGAGGAGACAAGACTTACAAGCATGACAAGTCTCTTTTATGAGTGAGTACCTATGCTATAGATGGTGGGGAAGGCATACCTATGCCCGCCGAGACAAAGTACAAAGAATAATGCATCCAGTAAATAAGGGATTGAACTATAAAGTACATGCTGGCATAAACATGAGCCAGATAAAAATATGATAATGAATCCCACATACATACTGTGCCTGGGATAATAGCTAGGACTTATATAATAATCTCTGACTATATGAGATACTAATACAATCCAGATGCCCCTGTAAACAGGAAAGGGCTCTGAAAATCTAACTGATACATGCAATCAAAAAGGCACTGAAAGTGGCTGAGGCTGACATCATCAAATCTATGGAGCTGCATCAAAGGCTGAAATGAAGAGGTCATCCGGGCATATGGGGGGAATACCTGTAGGGCCACCCCCTCATGAGGGCTATAACATCTCACACACACCCAGGGATCACAAGTCCAATCTGTTGCATCAATGAACCATCAAGTATACGGATCTTGATCACGCTGTAAGGAGTTGGAGCTAAGAAACAATCAATTCAAAGGGCTGTAAAGAGTCCATTTACCTAATCTGAGGCACCGAACAAGAGTGTAATTTGGAACCAAGGTACACTGCCCTCTAGGATTGTCTTTTGGAATAAATGATCTGATTTCGACAGAAGGAGGTCTGCCATAGATGAGGAAATAAGGGGTCCTCAACTAAGGCATGAGAGAAAATAGTAGAGCGACTGACAGATGAACATCAGAGCTGATGATGAAATGGGGGGTACTGAGTAGCAGACGAATGACTTCCCTTGTTAGAGCATAAAGGGCATGGATGACCTGCCAGCGATTGACACAATACCATGAGGGATAGGGGATGGTGGGACTGAAGGTCATAATGTGTGACATGAGAGAGGAACCAAGCAATGAAGGATGTAGGGCTATAGCGGGATACAAAGGGACTCAGGATAGACTCCATGGATGTGATGGTGACTCAACTCGAATGCTCTAAACACGGGTGACTCGATGATGCTGCCACATAGTTAAGGTATAATGGGACCGTAAAAACATGAGTACATAATGGTTACTCACGAAAAAAATCGACACGAGCATGGACAAGTATGGAGGCAAAGAGGTGCCCCAAGTACAAGTGTTGCAAGTGAAGAAATTCTATTTTGAGGAGTGGTGAAGTGACGCTTCTTGGAAAAAATGTTTCATGGTGAAGTGTTAAATCACAAAGAGTTATGAGCCAACTATATAAAATAAATAAAACATGCATTTCAGGAGGGAAATGTTAAGGGTAATATTTCTTAAGGTAGAGTGCATTGCGAGGGTTAGGAAGGGGGTGCCCTTCGAAATCCTCTAAGAGGTATGCCCCCTTTCCTAAATCCTTACTAATGATGTAAGGGCCTAGCCATAATGAGTCAAACTTCCCATGACCAAGGACATCATGGGCCTAGTCATACACTAGAACAAGATCACCTTTTTGAAAAGTACGAGGGTGGAATTTTCAGTCATACTGAGCTTTGGTGTGTTTCTTATCTGCTTCGATGGTTTGCAATGCAACACGAAGGTCTATAGAAGCGCACTCAAGCATGATAAGTCTTTGTTCTAAAGGTTGAGTGTCAGGGAGAAGTTCGATGGGTAGATGAAGGGAAGTGTTTTCACACTCAATTGGTAAAACTGCCTCCTCTCCAAAAATAAGGTGGAAAGGAGTGAACTCGGTGGCAGTTTTAACAGAAGTTCTATAGGCCCACAAAGCAGGGAAGAGAATAAGGTTCCAGTTGGTTTTGTGCTTATCCACCATCTGTTGAAGCATGGTTTTAAGGATTTTATTGACTGCTTCAATTTGGCTATTACCTTGGGGGTAATAGGAGGAGAAATATTGGTGCTCAAAACCTAACAGTGGGGATAGCTCACGCCATATCTCATCTTTAAAATGTCAGCCATGGTCAGAGACCAATTGTTTCGGAACTCTGAATCGAGCGATAACATGGTTAAAGAAAAAGAGGGATGCGGTAGCTGCCATGTTGTTAAACATTGGCATGAATTGAGTCCACTTTGTGAAATAGTCAACCGCCATGATGATATACTTGTGCTTACCAACGGATGAAGGTCGAAACTCCATAAAGTCGATGGCCCACTTACAAAAGGGACCAGCTATGTAATATTTCCAATTAGCCCAAGCTAACAGGAATACACAATTTTTTTTCATTTTCTTGTTGCATGAATAAAATTGTAAAGGAGGATCAATAAAACTCCTAAACAAAAAAATAAATCAATGCCCCATGTGAATAAGGCTAAATCTGGACTGCCTTAATAAAAGACCCCTATGTGTGAAAGGGATGAAGACATTTCACTGGTTCAACAGGACCAAATCAACAACGTTGTCTAGATGCAATGAACCTCCTAGATGCACATCACAATTTTAGTTGGAGGCTACACATGTGAATGCAGCTAAACCATTGAGATGGTTTGGGGTTTGGCAAGGATTCCATATTATTTAAGTAAGAGGAGAATAGCATTAGGAGGTTGTTGAATACCATATTATTTCTGAAGAACTTGTCTGTTTAGACATTTCTTATTCTTTTGACATTTAGCTGAGAATAGTGCTACTTAGCACTTGGGTGTTCCTGATCGGGAATCCCACCTCTTCCATGGAGTAGCTCAAGGAGGAGTCTTTCATTTCTTGACCACTATCAAGCTTAAGGCCAAGCTCTTCTTCCAACTCCATTGCATATCCTGTTGAGGGTTTGGTTTTATTTGTAAGCTGCAGTAAGTGGAGGATAGATCTACTCAGATCTACACCATTCTAGTGCCTCTTTTCAGTGGGGAAAGCCTTCTATCCCCATGGAAAGAGAGTATTAGATGAGGAGAGCCCATTTACAGATCTTGGGTTGAGGCCACATCATGTTCTAGAGCCAACGACACAGTCCATTTTCCAGATCTACGTTATTTGCAAGGAGAAAGTTGCAGGGTCTTCCAGCACATCAAGGAGGAGAGATCTCTAGTGATGGGAATCTACCCTTCACTGTGGTGATTCGTGGATTACAGATCTAATCCATGTTTCATTTAGATCTGATCTAAATAGTGATTTATTTGCTTCAAAAATTATGAATCATTTTGCATATCATTTGCATTAGATCTCAGATCTACTCCACGTACATCATTTTCTGTTGAAAACCCCAAGGGGCATTTGAAGAGGAGACTCTATAGTGTACAGATCTAATATAGATATATATTTTTGTACACATATATACTCTATATCTGAAGTGTAATCTACAACTCTTTTCAGCTAATAAAATAATGCTGTCAAACTTGTACAGTCATATCCTATGTTTGTAGCCTCTTATTTTGAGCATTTCTTCATGTAATGTCTTCTTATTTTTGTTCTATAATGAAAGGGCTTGTGTATAACTATGATTTTCTGATATAAATGATAAGTTTGAGCCTCTATGTTGGCCTCTTTCTACCATTTTTCTGAACTGCATTATTTTCTGAGCAGTATAGTCATTTATTACTGCAGTCCATTCTTAGGCCTTTTTCAGCTGTACTAGGTGTGGGAGACCTGTTTAACCCACCTAGGAAGATTTGTTTCTGATATACTCTTAGATTTAGGACTCAGATTATCAAATATAAGGGATCCAAGGGCTGGTTTTCAAGCTTGTAGCATGCATTCCTAAAAATTGTGTTTTTCAAGAATGCCTTGCTAACAGTCCTTATTTGGGAATATTACAAGCTGAGACAACAAGATGGAGGGGAGCTAGAGGAGCTCACGCCTTAGGGGTGAAATGTTGGAAATTGGAATAGAGTTTGACTGGTTCAATGTAATCACCGAAGAGAGAAGGCCAAAAATACCCAGTGCACATGATTTCTGGGTAGTAGCAAGACCAAAGAGGTGGCCACCACAAGGGTCGCTATGGAAAGCATTGAGGACTTGCTCAGCTTCAGCATGCGTGAGACAATGACGAAGGACAGTATTTACATTGCGACGATATAGGTCGTCACCAATAAGGTAGGGGGTCTGGTGTCGAATACGTTGTTGAGAATCATGATCAAGATGGAGGGCGAACTTTTGGGTTTGCAAGTAAGTGAGGATGTAACCATACCAAGGATCATCTGTGGTAATGGCGAACAAGTGTTCATCGGGAAAATCATCATTAACTGGAGGATCCTATGTATCGGTAGGTAATTTGGAAATGAGTTCAACAAGGGCTAAACCTTTCTTAATTTTAGGTGTGACAAATTCAAGATCAAATTCTTGGAGAATAACGATCCAACGAGCGTACTTCCCATTGATGATTCGGAAACTCAATAGGAAGGCCATAGGGTTGGAATTAGTCATGACCTTGGTGGAATGCATGAGGATGTAATGACAAAGTTTTTGGACTGAGAACATGACAGCTAGTGCTAATTTCTCTTCATGTGAGTAGGATACAGGAGGACCTACAAGGTTCTTACTGACATAATAGATAACATGCTCGATTCTATTGTCATCTTCCTAAATAAGGACTCCAGTGACAAAATAGGTGGAAGCAGAGATGTACAGGATGAATTCCCTATCAAAGTCAGGAGGATGAATCAAGGGAGAGGATGTGAGAGCGTGTTTCAGGGCATCAAAATACTCTTGAGTATAGGCATCTCATACAAATGGAATATTAGATCGAAGGAGTCTAAGCAACCCATGCGCAGTGATGGCATAGTCAAGTATGAACCAACGAAGGAAATTAGCTTTGCCTTGGATGCTTTGTAACTAGTGTAAGGTACAAGGAATAGGAAGCTCAAGGATGGCTTGAGCTTTCAATGGGTCAAGTGTTATACCATCTTTAGACACAATGAAGCCTAGAAGATGACTGAAAAGAACATAAAAGACACACTTCAGCGGGTTGAGATGGATATTATACTTGTGACATCGGAGAAAGACGGTACACAGATCGTGGAGGTGCTGTGCCCAATGTTTAGAATGTGCAGTGAGGTCATCTAAATAAGCAAGGATAATATTAGCTAGGTCATGGAAACAGTAAGACATGGCCCGCTGAAAAGTGGCTCCGGCATTTTTAAGGCCGAAAGGCATGACTCGATAGGCAAAGGTTACCCACAGACTAATAAACACAGTCTTAATCTGATCAACACGACGGATAACAATTTGGTTGTACCTGGAGAAACCATCCATGAAGGATAGAACCTCGTGCCCCGCACACTCATCAATGATTTGGTCAATGAATGGTGTGGGTAAGTTGTCTTTGGGACAAGCTTTGTTCAGGTAGTGAAAGTCGGTGCAGACACAGATGGTGCCTTTTTTCTTAAGAATAGGAACCAGGTTGGACACCCAAGTGGTGTATTCGATAGGATAGATAAAACGAGCCTACTTGAGCTTATCGATTTCAGCTTTTACAGCCTCTCATCTGGAAGGATTAATGGGTCTCCACTTTTGACGAATAGGATTGGCATCGGGCCATGTATCGATATGGTGTTCGATAATGGCATGATCAAGTCTAGGAATTTCTGAATATGACCAGGCAAAAATATTTCGGAATTCCTTGAATATCTTGGTGTAAGCCTTGATTTCTTCTTGGGTGCATTGGGTGCCCAAGGCGATATTTTCTTCTACCCCTGGTTTGTCGAAAATGTCAATTTTAATGGTAGGAGAGATATTGGCCATATTTCCTTCTTCGAAAGCATCTGGTGTAGGGATGGGATTTCTAAACCAATCAACTTCATCATGAATGAAGTCTTTAGTTTCCATAGAATATTGGTCATGGGATTGCTGCGGGAGGAAGTACACACGGTAGTGCATATCATCCCATGGAAAGTCAGGGTCGGTCATGGCTTCCATAATGTCTTCATTGGAATGAAATATGGGGTGGCTGGAGGAAGGGATACCACCTGACACGATAGAGCTACCTGACTCATCATCATGTGAAGAAAGGCTTACATGTGCAACATCATGGGGGATGACCGAAGAGTAAGAAGATAAAGGATCTACTGATGATGAGCCCAGGGTGATCGCTGAAGGGAGGTCAAGCGAAATATCAGGGGAAGTCTCCATGGGGGCTTCCACCAAGGGTCTCATGGATGATGATAGGTAGAAAATGGTGGTCGAAGGATCCATCATTTCGACATCGGGGGGGGGAATGTCAATGGGAGAAGGAAAATCCTCTGGTTATACCGAAGCAGAACTCACAAACAAGGGGGAGGTGAGCTTGTTATGCTTGGCCTTGAATTGGCAAAACACTCCCAAAAAGGAATGATACTCTTCAATGCGGGGACAGAGGTGAGTGTAATGGCCATGGAAACCACACAAAGCCAAGGGTGATTTGTGCGCAAGGTTTTGAGTTTTGGGACTGAATCAGGTATAGTGACGTAGACCTTAGGGATATCAAACTCCAAAAATGTCTCATTGACCATGGGCTTGATGTGAGGCAACTCCGGACAAGTATGGGTGGCATCACTGACAACATCACACAAAGCACACTTTAATGGCTGAGGAGGGGCAGGGTTTGTCGGGGTAGTCTTTTCTTTGGTTGCCTTCTTGTTGGCTTTACCCCCGTTACCTGAAGCTATTGAAACAAGAGGAGGTTCCTGTTGAGGTGGCTGAGGCACTGTAGCAACGGGAGAATTCATAGAGACTGGTTGAACCGAGGTCAAAGAAAGATAAGGTTTTGGTTGACCAGGCAAGGTAGCGGCTGGGGGATCGAGGTACCATATGGGAATCCCCAGGGTTAGGTTAGGAAGAGAGAGTGTAGCCATGATAGGTACTATGTACACTTTGGGAAGGGGAGCTCGGAACGATATCTAACCAGAGGGGTAATGGCCAGGAGGGATGGCTCGAATATGGTTAAGGCTTGGAGGAACCATTCCAAGAGGATAAAGTGCCTCATGAATACTAGCTGTAGGTGAAGGGCCAGGAGGAGGAGGTCTAGAAGGATGAATCAAAGGGCTAGGAGTAGGTTGCAGAGGGAGAGGAGGCTGCTGACTAGTCGAAGTAGGCTACTTGAGGGTAGCTCGAGACGATTGCATCATGCAAACATTTGATGAGTTGGGATCAGAGACAGGAGGAGGGAGACCAAGGAATGTACCAAGAAAAGAGGAGTCTTTGTAGACTCTGAGTGAGACACTAGTAAAAGGATTGATAGTTTTCTTATTGGCCACCGAAGAGATGATGGACTCAGGGGAGGTCTGAGACTTCGGTTCGTAATATGTCAACTGGTCAATGGTGACTATATTTCTGTTATGAGGGAAGGACATATTGCGGTGAACTACAGATGGTATATCAGACATCACATAGGTGTAGCTACGAACCAATAGAATGTTGTAATATAAGGGGGCATCAATGACTTCTATGTCAACGCAAACAGCCTTTCCCGCAAGAGTAATAGGACAATTGAAAAACATGCCAATGGGCTGGGAGGCGTGGCCATCCCACACTTGAAGAGTGATTGTGGAAGGATACAACTTAGGTGATCTGAGTTTCTTCCAAACCAAAGCAGACATCACACAAGTGGATTCCCCCTCATCAATGATACACCAGGAAACGTTGGCGTTCCAGATCTTAACTGGGATTTGGAAGGTGATGGAGGTAGGAAGAGGAGGATGTTCAGACCAGTTAGCATCAAATACTATCAAGCGATCATCTGAAGGATATATAGTGCCCATGGCAGATACTAGAGCTTTTGGTTATGAAGGGCATGACTGCAGGAGTTCCAGCGTTGAAATGGTAATAGGAGATTGCGCCAAATCATCTACTATACTATACGAATGGGCAGCTTTTCCAGAAGAAAATTTTTGACATAGTGATCCCTTAGGGATCTTGGTATGAACCTCTGCCTTAGGCTGAGGGATCTGCAAAGGATCATTAGGTGTCAAAAGAGGCCCTGTAGGACCTGAAGAAGGTGGCTCGGGGACAGACATAGCAGGAGGCTTGTTGTACTAACGGGACCGAGTCTGAAGGTTGAGGTCAACGATAACAGGTTGGTTAGAGTTCATCATGAGGATCTGGTAATCAGAGGTACTAGGTGGAGGAGGTTGAGTGGCCACCTATCCTTCAGGTGGTTGGGTAGCAACAAATCCTTGTTGAGGGAAAGGATTAGTAAACATAGCCGGTTGACTAGGTGCAGGACTGGGAGGGATGGAAGGGGAGGCTTGTTGTCCTCGCAAAAATGCTTGAGACTCCCACATCTACTTCATATGTGGTAAAAGAGGACAATCATGCATGTAATGACCATAAACACCACAACAAGAACAAGGCTTGTTCATGCGAACATGCCTGTACTGCTTGGGCTAAGTGCCATGTTGCTGGTTAGTAGTGTTAGGGGCATTATTTTGCAGATTAGGTCCAGAATTACCAGGGGCAGATTTATTTTGAGTGCCTTTCCTCTTATTTTTGGAAGGAGGAGGATTAGTCATGCCCTAATATGAATACACCTACCCTTGAGGGGGCGGTGGCTGCTGTTGCGGGGGTTGAGAATGAAAGAGAGGCATAGCTGCTAATGTTGGAGGAGCTGGAGCACCAGGCTGCGGATATGGATAAAATGAGGTTGGGTAACAGTGTGGTAAATAGGAGTTTTGGCAAAAGCAGGAGGCATGTCGTATCCTAGATACATGCTACCAGGAGGGGGAAAGGTGTTGGAGGTGTTGGCCCCTCCTTGAGGAAAACCATAGCCCATAGGAGGTTGAGCATATGGACGAGAGAGAGCTCCAATGATACCGTCAACGGCATGAGATGCCCCCGGTGCATTGGAACCACCGGGTATAGGAAGATCAGGTAGAACAGTATAAACATAACCAGACTGAGCGTAGATGAGGTCATATTTTAACGCAATTTGGAGAGTGGCTTCTTCGGTTGAGGGAAATGAGATGTGAAATATTTTCCGATAGCAGGAAAGAGAGATCCAAGGAACCAGTCCATGTACACATGGTCTTCTAATTTAGGGGCTCGACATAGGCTCTTTCTTCTCCGCCATTCCTGGACATGATCGGATAGGCGGGTCACAGAGGATTGATGGAAAGAAGTCAAAAGTTCATTACCAGTGTCATAATGGAGGGGAACACCACATGTGGAAAGATCGAACATGATTTGTAGGATCTTTGCTAGCAATACCTTCAAACTTGGGGATGTTAGAAGGGAGCTTGGTTGGCATTGTAGGCCAACCACCATTATAGTGTATAGGGTCATTTATCAACTGGTAAAAATCGGGAAGACTGAGGCTTGCCATGTAGGGGAGCAAGGGAGCAGCCAGGGTAGTTTCTGTTGCGGTCCCACCAGTAGTATTCCCAGCGTTAGGGCCGAGGTTACCACTAGAATTAGGTCCTGAACTAGACATGGTGAAGGTGACAGGAGGAGAACCGGAAGCGGAATCAGAAGGAGAACCCAAAGGACCAGAAGAAGAGTCGGTGTGTGGACTCGGTGGAGGACTAACTCAAATCCTACGCAGAGGAGTAATTCTTCTAACCGGAAACTAAGGATGAAGGCCAATAAGTCTCTAGGATAAATGCCTTGGTGGCGCAATGATGATGACACAAACACAGCACAAAGGGAAGAGAGACCAACAAGGGAAAGGAGGTGTAGGATCAACTGATTACAATGTTGAAACAAGGGTAGAGAGGCGCGGGATCAATTGATTTCAATGTTTTAAAGTATTTTCTTGGAAGTGTTAACCAAGCTCTTCTTCACTTAGGGTGGGTGTGCAAAGTGTGTAAATTTTAATTTTTAAACCCAGACGTTTGTAGAGAAAAAATAAAAAGTGTGTTGTATAACTATAAATAAACTTACAGATAACAGTATATGAAACTGAAATAACAGAAAATAAACAACTAATTATGCAATAATCTAAACCCAAGAAGGCGGGCCTCTCAACAACTAGTTTGTAGGTGGGAAAAAATCTAGTCAAAACACACTGAAATAGCCAGTAGATCTAATGTCGTGAGGGACAAGGATCTAAAGGTCAGATCTGCTGGAAATTGGTGCAAAAAATTAGCAAAAAATCAGAGGATAAATCACTATAAATGAGGCAACGAAAGGCTATATCCTGGAGGGAAGCAGAGGTGAACCTAGAGGAAAACCCAAAAATAACTAAATGAGGTGTTTTGGATGGACAAATAACCAATCTGAAGTGGATTTGAAGGTAAGGTATCGGATCTGAAAAATGGCTGAAGCACACTGAAATTTCAGACAACCTGCAGCAGCTAAAACTCTTCCACCAAAGGTGGGGGGTACTAAAGCCCTAGGGAGCTAGGTTCCCACTTAGTTGAGTAAAAAAAAAAAATTACAGGTCCGAAACGGGCGGAGATGGAGGTAAGACAACCCTGAACAGAGGCTCAGACAAACCTAGAAAACTTTCAGAAAAACTCCCGCAAAAAATCCAGGTCACAGTTTCTGACCTGATTTCTGCACAGGTCATAGGTTCTGGCCTATTTTATATGCCCTGGGGGTCTAGGTCGCAAGTTTTGGCCAAAAAAGTGCGACCTGCACTTCCTCCACTCTCGTCGGCAGATTTCAGAAGAATGTGTCATCTTAGCTGCGGCTGATGCCGATCACTTGCACAATAGGTCCGAAAACACACAGAAGTTAGAATTTTTAATGTTTTAGGGTTTTATAGGTTAAAAAAAAATCAATAAAAGAAAAATAGGAAGCTGAAGAGAAATCCTAGGGTTTGAAGCAGCTAGATATGCAAGGATCTGAAAAATGACAGCGGTCGTAATTGTAAACCCGCGTGGAGTCACCAGTTGTTAGTATGAATCTTAATTGCAAGTGTACGAAAAAAACCACTTTAGATGTGCATAAGGAATAGCCCTAACAATAAATATGGCTGCCAATATCTTTAGATCTGTAATTAGATGACCAAGATAAATGCTGTAAAAATTTAGATCTATGCATTAAAAGACATTAAGCACTAAATAAAAACATGAGTTGCTCCATGCATCCAATAGACAAGACAAGAATATGTTTAAATAATTTGGCATTTATGGCACCTAGGAGGAGAACATAGAAGGATGTTACCATTCCTCCTCAATGGGATGGGTTCTTGTAAGTCCTCAACACTTTAGATCTAAATCCCTCTCTCTTGATGGTGTTAAAAACCCAGAAAAAAATGGAACTCAAAGGGAGCTCACAAGAAAAATGGTAGCAAAATATGACAATGATGGTGGATCAAAGTCAGACCACAAGTATAGATCTAGAGTGACCTTTAGGCAACAAAAGGTAGTGAATGAATGGAAAAACCCTTCTATTTATAACAAAATATTGAGTTAGTTTAGATATTGGTGCATAATTAAAATATTATTAACCAAATCAAGATCCAACTTTTATGAAATATTTTATTATATTTGTTGGAGGGAAAAAGAATTTGACTTGGGTCAAATCCC
The DNA here is from genome assembly GCA_034641835.2 of Pinus albicaulis. Lineage (NCBI taxonomy): Eukaryota > Viridiplantae > Streptophyta > Pinopsida > Pinales > Pinaceae > Pinus > Pinus albicaulis. The sequence goes on along the minus strand of CM076570.1, from coordinate 194,474,362 downwards.
TTTATTTGTAAATAATAAATAAACAAATGATTTATTTATCATTTTAAGGATGTGGTTGAGTAATAATCAAATACATAATGATTTATTTAATTATTTATAAATTATTTAGTCATATTTAACAAGGAATATTATTTAAATAAGGTTTAAATAATTATTCCTAGAAAATAATAAGATAAATAATGATTTATCTAATTAATTTCTTTGTTTTGGGTTAAATATAACCAGGAATATTAATTAAACTATTGCTTAACTAATTATTCCTTGAGGAAAATCAAACAAACGTAGATTTATTTAATATTTCCTCACGGGGTTTCTTGTTTAGACCATAAAATACTTAATAAATGTGGTTTACTAAGTTATTTTTCATAGTGAAAGAAATTTTACTTAGGGAAAATTGGTCTTACATGGTGTACTTGGGTCCATCTAATAGTAACAAGTTAGATGACCAAAAAATGGTGTAACAACAAGCAACATTTGGGAGGGGAGAACTGTAATATTCCAAAATTAACATGCAACTAATTGGAATATTGTTTTTTGTTGTTTCCACTTAGGAGATGAATAAATGGGTAAGGAGGCCCATACATTTCAGAAATAGGAATAAAATCCATGATAATGTGAAAAGAGATCATCATAGGAGCTGGATTTCACACCCTCATGTGTGAAAAGGGACATTTGCATGTGGACAAGGTCAATTTTCACCAAGTAAATAGCGCTGGGATAAGAGGTGGAGATCATCTTTGGATAGTGGGAGGAATATTCCTTGGTGGAGGAAACCCTAATGAGTGGGACCCAAGGTGAGAGGGCTTCCATTTGTATAAAAGGAGGGAAAGGCAGCCATAGCATCTTATGTTATGGATTATTGATTTTATGGTCTGGATGATTATTGTGCATTCTTCAGCTGTTTAGTTGAGATTGTTGTGTTGCTTAGCACCGGGTGTTCCTGCGTGGGAATCACATCTCCTTTATTGAGAGGCCTCTTGAGGGAGCTTTCACTTCATTTATCCACATTCAGGCTTAAGGCCAAGCCACCTCCTTCAGCTACAATGTTATTTCTGTAGAAGTATAACGTTGTGTTGTAGGGTGTTGCAGTGGAGGTTTCACAACACCACTTATGGAGCTTGTTTTTCAGAGGAGGGAGCTTCCATTCCTTTGGGAAATTAGTGAGGATGATTCTGGAGTATATTTCATATCTTGGGACTTTTCCAAATTATTTTTCATCATATACCGTGCAGTCCCTTGCAGGAACTGCGTCATTTCTCACAGTGTTGCAGTAGGAGGGTAAAACCCCTTGGCTTTGAGCTAGTTTCTTAAGGGAAGGGTCATTCCTTATTCCGGAAAGATAGTAAAGGGGATTCTCATCTATTTCTCGTTTCATTCAGATATATGTATGTGGAGCTACTGTAATACTACGTTATTTCAAATCCAGATCTGTAGATCTACTCTTCTGTACTCATGCTTTCAAGAAACACTTGCTGGGTTATCTTTATAATGTGTAAAAGGGCTTAGATCCCCAATTTTCTCAGTGCTTGAATAATATAACTCTAGATATTTTGTTTTATATCATATTGTTGTTTTGGAAATATTGTCATTGATGGCAAAGGAGACAGACAAGGAGCAGAGAGGTAGCAGAGGCAGTAAAAAAGAAGAGTGATAGCAAAAGAGAGGCAAGGAGAAAATTAGACATGAAGCAAAGAGCAGAGCTGCAAAGTGTGTGAGTGTTTCAGATTTAAGCAAACAGGGGTTTGTAGATTTGGGAAAATAGGGGTTTATAATTGAGCCCATATGTATAAATGAAGAATTGTTCTAAATTCCGTGTGTTTTGGTTGTATATGGATTCTGTGTAAATGGATGAATTAGTATCGATTCATGGTAGGTAGATGTTATTGAATACCATTTTTCTTCTATGTAATTACATATCACAATGAAGAAGAGTAGAGGAATCGAATTTGTTTTGAAAAAAATCTCTGTAAATTGGTTCAAGTAGTGATTTTGAGCTCTGTTGAAACAATGTTGGAAACTTTGGTTTCAAAAAAGTGGATAGGTTGAGAACCTCCTAAGGGTTTTCACGCAGTCTTGAAAAGAGGAGAAATGAATCAACATACCTCTCAAAGAAAAGAAGCAATGGTGTAGTTAAAGATGGAATCAGTAGTCAAGACATATAATAAACTGTGAAGTAGCAAGGCTCAAATGTTTTACCAAGTATATAGAACGTAGATCGAATGCAAAACTAATGGAAGCGCAAAGTTAAAACATGCATGAGGAACAACTTTTAAAGGGGTGGAACCTTGAACAAGTGATTAGATAGAACCGTGAAGTAGTGAACAGTAAAGACAGGTTTCAAATCCAAACTGGCAGTATTCGCATAACAAATAGACGGTATATGGTATTGCAAAAGAAAAAATGCGATAGCATCCAGGCGTTGACACGTGGTGATAGTGGTATTTAAAAACTGCCTATTTCACATTATTTTTGCGTGTTAAAGTTCTGTTCAGGAAAAAATGTGATTTTCATCCGATTGCTAGCCATCGGAGATTGATGGCATTCACATCATGAAGATGCGCAAAACTTAAGGAAAGGTGAGTTATGGTTGTTGTGGCTCCCAACTGTCATATATGTTAGTTCTTGGGTTTAAAAACCTAGCGTCAAGGGTCTTATGTAATATTTCAAACCCTTGATTGGAGAATGTAATGTATTGATGTATTATGGTTATAGAAGTGTTGTGATTCATTAGTAACTTGGCTCTAATCAAACTTTATAAAGGCAAACGTTGAATGGATACTCACACAGAAAGTGAGAGCGAAGAATTTATGATATATGTTGCCGGACCATATCATAATTTGAGTTTAATTCAAAGTCTAAATACACTCAGACTTCTATAAGTAAAGTCTGAAAACCTTTGGGAGTTAAGTACAAATCGAATATTTATTCGATCTCATGAATGGGTTCTATGCAAGTCGAACATTATTCAACTTCAATAGAATGGGTTTATTAATAGGGTCTCCAACAGAAATTGAAAGATAAGGAAGGATTATAAAGCTATGGGCTCAACTATGTGTTAAAGCGTTTTTTGATGAGTCTAACCGGCAGTATCGCATGACCACAAGAGTGGTAATTTGTTTTACAAATTGGAACACGATATCGGTGTCCAAGTGACACATTGCAAATGGTGGTATTACAAAACCACAAATGTCACGCATCTTTGGGAAGGAAAGGAACGCTCATGTTAGTAGCATGATTTCTGTCTGATCTTAGCCATCAAAAGATCAACGACAATCGCGTAGTCAATTTTCTCGGGAGTTAACAAGGTACGTGAATTGATATGCGTTGAATGGGTTGTGGGACCGGAATCGCATGTAATGTAATCTAGATCTCAATTGATAAATGAAATTAAATTGCCATGGGCCAGATATGATATTTGGCGCAATATAGAGTCTTGAAATATGTTAACATATGTGGAAAAACGAGTTATACTTCAAGTTCTAAACGCAAGTCGAACCTTGTATAAATGAAACTGTTTGATAGGCGTATTATTGTTATCTGCGAAATATAAGCTTTGGTCTTATGATATATTGAGTTGTATTCCAAAGTTAAAATATTCATTTGATGACTTATGAAGTGGGTTGGACTATGGTTTAACCATAGATTTGAAACAGGAAAGGTTCCCACATATGAAGATTGTGAATTGGGTTTGTAATATGTGGGGTCTAACCATAGTGTTAAGAACAGGAATTCAACTTCTGCACATGAGGCTTATTGTAAGCTTTTAAAAATAGATATTTTAACCTTTGATGGAAAAGCTACCACATACATTTATTTAAATTTCCTAGTTCAGAAAATAAGAAAAGCTTCTGCATGTAAATATTTCTAGATTGTGAATTCATTTGGGGCTAAACTTGTAAAGCAGTTATATATGTAGCAGATACACAATTGCAGTGAACAGATATTGTAGATTTGAAGAGGTGAGCAGTGAAGGTATTCAGATGTGCAGAATCTGAATTTGAAATGCACAGGAATGAAAATGTGGGTTTGTTACACTACAACAACAAAAAATACAAGCACACAGTGAGCCAAGAACTGAAACGGTTGAATGAGATATATCAGATGCAAATGTAAATGTAAATGTTTTAATTGATTTTATATTGTTTGTGATTCAAAGGCAAGTCTCTGTAGGCAAACAAAACTCCACTGTAAAACTGAAATGTATACATGTTGTTATATTTTTCTGAATGACTTGGACAAAGAAATGAGAAGGCAGAAGTCAAGGAGTCATGGTTGTTCACTTCAAATTCCATATGGAATACAAAAAATCAAGAGATGAACTCTATAAATGATATCACATAGATATGCATAGAGAGGTTAGAGAATGAAAAATGAGGAGAGAGGGTAAGAAGAAGGAGGAGCAGATAGAGAAGCTGTGAAGATTCAGAAATGAAATAAGGCAGATATGAAGGCTGGTGGACAACAGTGAAGAAGGAATAGAACAAAGCTAATATCCAGGTAAATCATCATGTTTTGTTTATGAAAAGAGTAAGGAAGTTGGTGCTTCCATATCAAGTTGTAGCTTGATAGATGTCAGTTGTAGCTGGTTGAGGTAGGAGCCTCCTGTAGGTTGTAGCCTACAGAAAATAGTTGGGAGTTGGAGCTTCCTTGCAAGTTGTAGCTTGCAGAATTGAGGTAGGAGCATCATGTGGGTTGGAGCCTACAGAAAATCAGTGGTGAGAGGGAGTTGGAGCTTGCCTTTGCATCACAACAATAATAAGATGTGGTTTTATCCCTTTTTGGGTTTCCACTTATGTCTGTTGTCTATATGCTTGATGTTTATGTGTTGATATGGTTTATCGAATCTTCTTAATACTTGTTGCTCACATATTAAGTTTGTTGTCACATTATGTAATAACTTGATCATGAAATGAAGGTGTAAATAAGTTTAAAGGAAAGTTTTAAGAGACCATGAATGGTTTAAATTGATTCACCCCCCCTCTCAGTTTAAATAAGGGTTCAACAATTGGTATCAGAGTAGGTTCCTTCTGTATCAGTTTAACAACTGGAAGGAGATCCTAGGTCCCCAGGATGGCTAGTCTAGAAGGATGCTCAACTAATAAAGCCCCTCTGTTCACCGGTACAAATTATGCCTTCTGGAAAATAAGAATGAGGACATACATAATGTCTCTAGGAATAGAAGTTTGGGCTACTGTGGAACTGGGATATGCCCCAAAGGAGTCTAACTCAGAGAAATATGCCAAACTAGATTTTGTAGCTAATGAAAAGGCCATGAATGCTCTCTTAAGTGGACTGTGTGAGGAAGAATTTATCAAAGTAATGCACAACAAGACTGCCAAAGAAATATGGGATGCACTAGAAAACATCCATGAGGGAGACAAAAAGGTGAAGATAGCCAAACTTCAAGTCTATAGAGCTCAGTTTGAAAATATAAAAATGAATGATGATGAAGACATTGCCAAATTCTTTTTAAGGGTTGCAGAAATTGTGAATAACATGAAAGCTCTAGGAGAAACCATAAAATAATGTGTAATTGTTCAAAAGATTCTAATATCTTTACCATCAAGCTTTAATCCCAAGGTTTCTGCCATAGAAGAAATAGCTGATTGGGAAAATTTGTCCATGAACCAATTACATGGAAACTTAACAGCCTATGAGATGAGACTGCCACAGAGGAAGTCAAATGTGAGGGAGGAAACCTTTAAGACAGAGAAGAACAAAGAAAAAAAATAAGATACATGCTCCTGCTCTGATGAAGAAGAGGCTAAATTTATCAAAATATTAGATAGAGGCTCAGGCAAGTATAAAGGTAAAATTCCATTTAAATGTTTTAACTGTGGAAGAGTTGGACACTATGCTCCTAAGTGTCCTCATAAGAAGACAAAGAATCAGACTCAAGAGTCAGAGAAAACCATATCAAAGAACTAGCAGAAAGGGAATAGATACAGGAGAAAATCATTTTATGCTCAGCAAGATAGCAGTGCATCTGAAAACTCAGATGAAACCTCAAATGAAGAAGGAACCTCTAAATTTGTATTGATGGCCAAAGAAGAGCTTGAAGGATTCCTTCTAGAAGATGAGGAAGAAGGTGAAGTTGATCTTGAGGGGGAGCTAAGAAGTTCCCTGGAGGAAATCAACAGACTTAAACTAAAGTGCAGAAAACAAAAAGACATTATCCTCAAATATGTAAGAGAAGAGAAAAATTCAGAAGACCTCATTCAATTGAAAGTAGAGCTTGAAGAAGCCAAGAAGGTAAAAGACACTTTACTTAAGAAAATTGAGGATAAAATTCAAAAGCAAGAGAAATTGGAAGAAGAAGTAGTATGCCTGAGGAAGAAATTAGAAAGCACCCAAAGGAAATTGTCAATAAACATTTCTCAAATGACAAGCTCTAATAAGTTGAGTAACATACTAGATGCTCAAATATCTCCTCTAATAAAAACTGGGATAGGCTATGAAGGAGAAACAAGTAAAGTCAAAGAAAGAAATAACATGAATATCATTTTTGTAAAAGCTGTCAAGGATAATGAAGCAGCTCAGAAAGTTCCTACAGAAGTAGAAGCTTGCAATGAAGTAAACAGGAACATGAAGGAACCTCAAATGACAAAGAACAAAATAAATAAACAGTCAACTGAAAAAGGCTCATATACTCCTGAATGTATTAAATTTGGAAGCTATCAAAGGAGATTCTTCCCCCCTATGAAAAATATCACTTGTTATGCCTGCCACAAACTGGGACATATTGCTACATACTGTCATAAAAGGAGAATCAATTCCAACCAGCAAAGGATGCAACAAGTGAAAAGACTACCTCAAGCAAACAAATGGAGAAAACAACCCTTCATCAGGTACGCTAATTGTTTTTATGGGTATTGTTTTTACTGTAAGGAATTCGGTCATAAAGCCAAGGAGTGCAGAACATATGGACAAAGACTGATGTTCAAAACCTCAAGGAGATTTATGAATTATGGAGAGTTCACTCGTACTCATAATTCTGCTAAAAATATGATCAAATGCTGTGTATGCCATAAAATCAGACATATGTATTCCCAATGTCCTCTCAAAGAATGTGGTCCATCTTCTCAGAAAAGGTGCCAAACAAATAGCTGCCTGTAGTGGAAAAATAAGTTGAATAAGTGTGACCTGGATCTAATAGCCCAAGATCAGAAAAGACAATGGTATTTTGACAGTGGATGCTCAAAGCATATGACAGGAGATAGAAGCAAGTTTATAACCTTTGATGAAAAGAAATCTGGAAATGTAACTTTCAGCAATGATAAAGCAGGGAAAATCAAAGGAAAAGGCTTAGTCAGTCTGGATAATGGAAGAGGAAAAGCCCAAGATGTGCTATTTGTGGATGGGCTGAAAGCCAATCTGCTAAGTTTCAGTCAAATGTGTGACAAAGGCCTTGAGGTTCTCTTTAGAGCACAAGACTGTGAAGTAAGATCAAGCACCACAAGAAAGACCTTGATCAAAGGTATTCGAACAGAAAGTAATGTCTATATAGTGAAAGAAGAGAATGATGCATGCCACCTAAGAAAACTTGATGAGTCATGGTTATGGCATAGAAGATTGGGACACCTCAACTTTGACCACATCATCAGTCTGAGCAAGAAGAAAGTAGTCAAAGATATGCCAGCAATAAAGAAACCTTCAAATACCATATGTAAATCTTGTCAATTGGGAAAATAGACCCGCACATCTTTTAAGACCAAAGATGAACTATCAACAAGTAGGCCGCTTCAGCTTGTACACATGGACCTATGTGGACCTTCAAGAACTAAAGCACCAAGTGGAGAATCTTATTTCATGCTGATAATAGATGATTTTTCCAGAATGACGTGGGTAGCATTTCTTAAATATAAATTTGAAGCACTTAATAAATTCAAGATATTCAAGGCATTGGAAGAAAAACAAACAGGATGCAAGCTAAAGTGCAACAAATTTGACAGAGGAGGTGAATTCATAGACTATGATTTTGCAGACCTATGCAATGAGCATGGGATAAAAAAATAGTTTACAATTGCAGGTACACCTCAACAGAATGGAGTGGCAAAGAGACAAAATAGGTCAGTACAACAGACTTCCAGAGCAATGATGCAAGGAAGTAACATTCCCCAAACCTTCTAGGCAGAAGCAGTACACACAACTATTCACATTCTTAAAAAAGCTCATTTAAGACGAAACTGTGACAAGACTCCTTACAAATTATGGCATGGTAAACCAGCATCAATCAAGCACTTTAGAGTCTTTGGAAGCAAGTGTTTCATAAAAAATAATGATGAAAAACTGGGGAAGTTTGATGCAAGAGCTAATGAAGGAATATTTTTAGGATATGCATCCAAGAGTAAGGGTTACAAGTGCTACAAGAAAACACAACACAAAATTGTGGAAAGCATTGATGTAAGATTTGATGAAGATGTACCAAACAGAACAAGAAGTACAAGATGCAACAATCCCCCAGAAGATCATGAAGAAGAGAACCAAGATAATGATGAACTGAGCAAGACAACAGAAGACACTGAATTAAACTCAAAAGGTCCCTCAAGACACACTCAAAAGAATCATCCAGAAGATCAAATTATTGGGGACAAGAGTTTGGGAGTCCAGACTAGAGGACAACTAGCTGAATAGAAAGAAGAAGTATACCTAGCCATGCTATCTCAAATAGATCCAAAGAAGTTCAAAGAAGGCAACAAAGAAAAAAACTGGGTAAATGCTATGAATGAGGAACTGGACCAAATTGAGAAGAACAATACCTGGGAATTAATTCCAAGACCCATTGAAAAAAATGTCATTGGCAAAAAATGGATATTCAAGAATAAGATGAATGAACAAAGGTAGGTAATCAGAAATAAAGCCAGAATTGTATGCAAGGGATATTCACAAATTGAAGGTCTTGATTATGATGAAACATTTTCCCCTGTAGCCATAATGGAAGCAATTAGAATGTTTGGCCTTTTCATGCTACCATGAATTCAAGGTATATCAAATGGATGTGAAGTCTGCCTTCCTAAATGGAGATCTAGAGGAAGAAGTCTACATGGAACAACTTGAAGGATTCCCTTGAACAGATAAACAAGACTATGTGTGTAGATTAAAGAAAGCCGTATATGGGCTGAAACAAGCTCCTCGTGCATGGTATTCAAGGATGGACAAGTACTTGCAAAAACAAGGTTTTAAGAAAGGTGGAGTAGACAGAAATTTGTACATAAAGGCTAATGAAAATGAACTCCTAATTGAAGTAGTATATGTAGATGACATCATGTTTGGTAGCAACAAAGAGAAGTTAACAAAAGAATTTGCTCATGAAATGAAGTCAGAATTTGAGATGTCTATGATTGGAGAGCTCACCTTCTATTTAGGACTTCAAATTCAACAAAAGAACACAGGAAAATTCATCTCACAAGAAAAATACTTAAGAGAGATGTTGAAAAGGTTCAAAATGGAGGACTGCAAACCTATATCAACTCCCATGATCACTGGATGCAAACTATGTGCAAATGATGAATCAACAGATGTAGATCAAAAAATTTACAGATCCATGGTAGGAAATCTGCTATACCTAACTACCTCTAGACCAGCCATTTTGTGGCAGTAGGACTTGTGGCAAGATATCAAGCAACACCAAAACAAAATCACTTACTAGCAATCAAGAGGATATTCATATATCTACAAGGAACTGCACATTATGGGCTATGGTATCCAAAAAGCAAAAGCTTCACTTTGACAACATATACAGATGCAGATTGGGCTAGCTACATGGATGACAGGAAAAGCACAAGTGGAGGTGCTTTTTATTTGGGAAAAAGTCTGGTGGCATGGCTAAGAAAAAAACAAACTTCTATCTCTCTATCTACAACAGAAGCGGAATACATTGCAGCAACAACATGTTGCACACAAGTAATGTGGATGAAACAAAATCTCCAAGACATGAAGGTAAGCATGGATGATTCCATTTCAATCAAATGTGACAATACAAGTGCAATAATTTTATCAAAAAATCCTTTATTTCATTAAAAAACAAAGCACATCCAAATTAAGTACCATTTCCTCAGAGAACAAGTAACACAGAAAGTAGTGAAGTTGGAATATGTACCAACAAAGGAACAAACATCAGAGATATTCACAAAACCTCTTGCTAAAGAACCATTCGAATATATAAGAGACAAACTAGGGGTAGTGTCTGCAGATGTTACTCTCTGACATGAAAATAAAGCATCATTTGAGGGGGAGATACGAAAAGGAAGCATCATTCCAGGGGGAGATCAGTCAACAAATATTGTCACAAAAGAGCCAGAGCTAGTAAGCAGTGCATGGAACAAGTCCTCAAGATCAGATTTTTATGGAAAACAGTTGGAAACCACACTAGGAGATGTGCAACCCTTTGCCATTGATGTCAAAGGGGGAGGAAAATCAAGCAACAAAAGAAAGGGTATTCTAAAAGGAAAGCAGAGGAAGTGTATTGCCATCAATGCCAAAGGGGGGGACTGTTGGAAATATTTTCATTGATGGAAAAGGAGACAGACAAGGAGCAGAGAGGTAGCAGAGGCAGCAAAGAAGCAGAGTGATAGCAAAAGAGAGGCAAGGAGAACATTAGACATGAAGCAGAGAGCAAAGCTGCAGAGTGTGTGAGTGTTTCAGGTTTGGGAAAACAGGGGTTTGTAGATTTGGGCAAACAGGGGTTTGTAATTGAGCTCATAAGTATAAATGAAGAATTGTTATGAATTCCGTGTGTTTTGGTTGTATATGGATTCTGTGTAAATGGATGAATTAGTATCGATTCAGGGTAGGTCGATGTTATTGAATACCATTGTTCTTCTATGTAATTACATATCACAGTGAAGAAGAGTAGAGGAACCGAATTTGTTTTGAAAACAATCTCTATAAATTGGTTCAAGTAGTGATTTTGAGCTCCGTTGAAACAGTGTTGGAAATTTTGGTTTCATAAAAGTTGAGAGGTTGAGAACCTCCTAAGGGGTTTCACACAGTCTTGAAAAGAGGAGCAATGAATCAACACACTTGTCAAATAAAAGAAGCGATGGTGTAGTTAAAGATGGAATCAGTAGTCAAGACACATAATAAATTGTAAAGTAGCAAGGTTCAGATGTTTTACCAAGTATATAGAACGCAGATCGAATGCAAAATGAATGGAAGTGCAGAGTTAAAACATGCATGAGGAATGACTTTTAAAGGGGCGGAACCTTGAACAAGCTGTTATATGGAACCGTGAACAGTAAAGGCGGGTTTCAAATCCAAACCGGTTGTATTCGCATAACAAATAGACGATATATGGTATTGCAAAAAAAAAATATGATAGCATCGAGGCGTTGACACGTGGTGACAGTGGTATTTAAAAAATGCCTATTTCGCATTATTTTTGTGTGTTAAAGTTTTGTTCGGGAAAGAATGTGATTTCCATCCTATTGCTAGCCATCAGAGATCGACGGCATTCGCATCATGAAGATGCATGAAACTTAAGGCAAGGTGAGTTATGGTTGTTGTGGGTCCCAACTGTCATATATGTTAGTTCTTGGGTTTAAAAACCTAGCGTCAAGGGTCTTATGTAATATTTCAAACCCTTGATTGGAGAATGTAATGTATTGATGTATTATGGTTATAGAAGTGTCGTGAGTCATTAGTAACTTGGCTCTAATCAAACTTTATAAAGGAAAAAGTTGAATGGATACTCACACAGAAAGTGAGAACAAAGACTTTATGATATATGTTGCCGGACCATATCATAATTTGAGTTTAATTCAAAGTCTAAATACACTCAGACTTATATAAGTAAAGTCCGAAGACATTTGGGAGTTAAGTACAAATCGAATATTTATTCGATCTCATGAATGGGTTCTATGCAAGTCAAACATTATTCGACTTCAATAGAATGGGTTTATTAATATGGTCTCCAACAAAAATTGAAAGATAAGGCAGGATTATAAAGCTGTGGGCCTGACTATGTGTTAAAGTGGTTTTTGATGAGTCTAACCGGCACTATCACGCGACCAGAAGAGTGGTAAGTTGTTTTACAAATTGGAACGCGATATCGGTCTCCAAGTGACACGTTGCAAATGGTGGTATTCCAAAGCCACAAATGTCGTGCAACTTTGGGAAGTCAAGGAACACTCATGTTAGTAGCGCAATTTCCATCCGATCTTAGCCATCAAAAGATCAACGACAATCGCGTTGTCAAGTTGCTTGGGAGTTAACAAGGTACGTGAATTGATATGCGTTGAATGGGTTGTGGGACCGGAATCGCATGTAATGTAATCTAGATCTCAATTGATAAATGAAATTAAAGTGTCATGGGCTAGATATGATATTTGGCGCAATATATAGTCTTGACATATGTTAACATATTTGTAAAAATGAGTTATACTTCAAGTTCTAAACGCAAGCTGAACCTTGTATAAATGAAACTGTTTGCTGGGCATATTATTGTTATATGTGAAAGATAAGCTTTGGGCTTATGATATATCTAGTTGTATTCCAAAGTTGAAATATTAATTTGATGACTTATGAAGTGGGTTGGACTATGGTTTAACCATAGATTTGAAACAGGAAAAGTTCCCGCATATGAAGATTGTGAATTGGGTTTGTAATATGTGGGGTCTAACCATAGTGTTAAGAACAGGAATTCAACTTCTGCACATGAGGCTTATTGTAAGCTTTTAAAAACAGATATTTTAACCTTTGATGGAAAAGATACCACATACATTTATTTAAATTGCACAGTTTAGAAAATAAAAAAAGCTTCCGCATGTAAAGATTGCCAGATTGTGAATTCATTTGGGGCTAAACTTGTAAAGCAGTTATATATGCAGCAGATACACAATTGCAGTGAAAAGAGATTGCAGATTTGAAGAGATGAACAGTGAAGGTATTCAAATGTGCAGAATCTGAATTTGAAATGCACAGGAATGAAAATGTGGGTTTGTTACACTATAGTAGCAGAAAAGACAAGCACACAGTGAGCTAAGAACTAAAAGGGTTGAATGAGATATATCAGATGCAAATGTAAATGTAAATGTTTTAATTGATTTTATATTGTTTGTGATGCAAAGGGAAGTCTCCGTAGGCAAACAAAACTCCACTGTAAAACTGAAATGTATACATGTTGTTATATTTTTTCTGAATGAGCTGGACAAAGAAATGAGAAGGCAGAAGTCAAGGAGTTATGGTTGTTCACTTCAAATTCCCTATGGAATACAAACAGTCAAGAGATGAACTCTATAAATGATATCACATAGATATGCATAGAGAGGTTAGAGAATGAAAAATGAGGAGAGAGGGTAAGAATAAGGAGGAGAAGATAGAGAAGATGTGAAGATTCAAAAATGAAATAAGGCAGATATGAAGGCTGGTGGACAGCAGTGAAGAAGGAACAGAACAAACCTGATATCCGTGTAAATCAACATGTGTTGTTTATGAAAAGAGTGAGGAAGTTGGTGCTTCCATATCAAGTTGTAGCTTGATAGATGTCAGTTGTAGCTGGATGAGGTAGGAGCCTCCTGTAGGTTGTAGCATGCAGAAAATAGTTTCGAGTTGGAGCTTCCTTGCAAGTTGTAGCTTGCAGAATTGAGTTAGGAGCCTCCTGTGGGTTGGAGCCTACAGAAAATCAGTGGTGGGAGGGAGTTGGAGCTTGCCTTTGCATCACAACAATAATAAGATGTGGTTTTCTCCCTTTTTGGGTTTCCACTTATATCTGTTGTCTATATGCTTGATGTTTATGTGTTGATATGGTTTATCTGGTTTGCTTAATACTTGCTGCTCACATATTAAGTTTGTTGTTACATTATGTAATAAGTTGATCATGAAATGAAGGTGTAAATAATTTTAAAGGAAAGTTTTAAAATACCATGAATGGTTTAAACTGATTCACCCTCCCCCCCCCTCTCTCAGTTTAAATAAGGGTTCAACATGTTGTAGAAACCCTCATTAAATCACGCAGTCACTTGCTTCAGAAAATATGCATGGTATAAGTCATGGGGTTTGGGTGTTTTTATGCCATATTGAGGCCAGGAGATCTGTTTAAATTAGAAAAAGGGATTTGTTTCTAATCCCCTTTTGAATGTGAGGGCCATAATACATGTACTAAGGGATCTAAGTGTTATTTCTCACTGTTATAGTGTAATTTTCTGGAAATAACATTTTATGGTCTATATTGTTTCTTTTCCCATTTTGGGATATTACAGTTTGAGCCTCCATGGTGTAGGTAAAGGAAGATTTAGAAGTTTCCAATGTGTGGAAGAATCCTAAATATTTTCCAAGCTCAACCTATCATGCCTCAATATTAGTAAGAAAGGGAAAATCAATGTGTTCAAGTCACCTACATTCAGTGGTAAAAAAGATGAAAAACATGGTGTTGAGCTCCAAGGTGGAAAAAAAAGGTGATTATAAGGTTTCTTCTATGTAAATGAGTATGTCAAGCTTCAAGAATAAAAGGAAAGGCCACTTCAATGCTTTATGGCACCTACAAATCAGAAGTGGCCAAAGAAGGTAAAATGCATTATCTTGAATTCCATAGTGCATGTCAAAGGAGATTTTTGAAGTTATTAATGTGTGAAATCCCACAGATATGTTTAAATGAGCTTATTATGCTTCAAGGAGAAACAAGAGGGTCAAAATTCATCATCTCAGTAACCTGCAGAGAAAACAGTGCAAAATGGTTTTCTTAGTAAGAAAGGGTGAAAAGGATAAGTCCAGTATTTTGAAGGAAAACACAAGAAACTTTGAAGACAATACTGTGTGCAACCCTCTAAAGAAAATATCAAATGAGAATATTATGCCTCAAGACAAAAATAAGATTCAACTTCATGATCTAACTCACCTACAACAAAATGTCAAAGGAGCACTAGTGAAAAGAATGAAAAAGGTTTTTACACATTAGGAAAGTGGATTGTGAAATTAAATTAGATCATTCGGCTATAAAAGGTCAGCTAACACTTCACCTACCTCAATATTCACTTGCAAAAAAGTTGGGAGAGTCAAGAGGAAAAAAACTATGAGTTTTCAGGTCGAAATTGGCTAATTTTTTTAGGCGCTGCGTACCTGGAGTTGTGCATTGTGCCCCTGGCAATTTCCCTCATGCAAATTTGTTTGGCACTGCGCGCATGGCACAACATGCTGTACATTTGCCCGACTGGACACCTCATTCACCTGGGCGTTGCATGCTTGGCTAGGAGGGCCTCCTACACTCAAATCAACTCAAAGTTTTCTCAAACTGCCTCCAAAGGTTTTTCAAGCATTTTTAAGGGGTAGGTACATGAAATCAACTCCCCTTCAAGGTTTCTGTTATCATTTAATTAAAGTAAGGAAACCCTAAGGAGAAGACCCTACATTTTATGCTTGAAATCGCTCTTTGCCATTCCCTCATCTTCCTATAAGGAAATATCAGTCAAAACAGGGGTAAATTAGGGTGGTTACAGTGGTTTGAAAATTTTCATCTATCAAAACTAACATAATAGCTCTGTCCCTTACACTACAAGAAATTTTACCTTACATTTCCCTCTTTCATTTTAAATTAACATAAGTGCAGGGTGTGGTAAAACAGAGTTTTCACAAATCAGCAGGGGGTGGTCATCAAGTTTTCTAGCCTCTCATTTAGCCTGCTATACCTGCACACTCATTCATTTCATTCCCTTGTAAAAAGCTTCCTTTTTCATCACCACTCCTTTTCCCTCTTCCATATCAGTTTCATAATCAGTACTAGGGTTTCAAAGGCGGAATTGTTAAAATGTCAAGAGAAGGGGAAAATGGTAGTGAAGGAGAAGGCCAAGTGCCAAGGAGACATCAACCTAAAGGTGGGAGGATCAACCGGTTTGAACCACTAAACACAATGGAGCTAAATGCATCTCCCCTAATTGTCCCATGCTTCCAAAATGTAGGCTACTATCAATTTTGTGAGAAGGTACAGTAGGTAAAAAACCAGCCTGAGATGATAAGGTTTTTCATCATTAATTTGCATGAGAAACAATTTAACCTTACAAGGGTAAAATTTGAGCTATCTTCTAATGCTATTGCAAATGCCACTGAGATACCTAGTGTAGGGGAGAAATGGTTCAAATAGGCCAACCTTGACAGGAGCTACTATGAGCCATTTTTAAAACCTAGGTACAAAGACTATAATAAATCCATTTTTCCTTTCTCACATCTGTTGGAGAGATATGTTCCTATGATGAGGATTATTATGAAATATTTTATATGTGAGGGGAGGTACTCCAGGCTTTACTCCTATCACATCAGGTTGCTCATGCACTTTACTAGCCTTAATATGCTGCATCTACCTTGCTACCTCTAAAGGAGTATTGACAAAATGTCTTATATTGTACAAAAGAGAGACCATCCACAGCAAATGCAGAGCCTCTTTCACCACTCTTTTATCAAAATGGTTGTGATGCATCAATTGCAACAAAATGGTCTTCCATGGGAGGTTTTCATTTCCCATGAAGAGTTCACCAATCCACAAGCCCATCCTCAGAAAAATGTGCCTTCATCATCCCATCCTCTTGTCCCTGCTCCTCCATCATATCCTGTTGAACATGTTTCACCATCTACACATATCCTTTCACCATAGGACAACCCTCCTTCATCACTCTCTCACAATGCATCAGACAATGAAGGAAGTGACAATGAGCAGTCAAATGAAAATGAGGGAGAGGGTAATGATGAATCAAGCAAAAACAAAGAAGAAAGAAAAGAAGAGGAGGTCAGTGGAGAAGAAGCCAATGAAGGAGATGATAATGAAGAATCAAACAGTGAGGGCAGTGAGGTTGATGATATCAGTAAAGAGCACAGTGAGGCTCACAGAAATAAGGAAAGCAGTAGTTAGGAGGAAGGCAGTGAAGAACATGGTAGTGAAACAAAGAGCCATGATGACAGTAAAAACAGTGAGTCTCATAGTGGTGATGGCGACAGTGATGCAGAAACAAATGATGAAGAAAGAAGTGCATATAAGGAAGATGAGGCTGATTTCAATAAGGCAACCAGTGCTGATAAGGGCCATGAAGACAGTGACGATACAAATGAAGAAAATATAAAAGAAGAAAACAATGAGGTCAGTGATGAGGCAGAGAGCATGGAAGAGGGAGGAAATGAAGAGGCAGATATCAGTGTTGATGAAGGCAGTGCAGAAACCAATGATGAAGCACCTAGCAGTCAAGATAATTAAAATGAGGTTGATGTAAATGATGCCAATATCAGTGATAATGATAGCACACAAGTCAATAAAGAGGATGAAGGCAATGCAGAAAGCAACAATCATGATTTCCATGATATCAGTGGAGATGATAATGATGATGATGATGATGTTGACACTGATAATGACAACAAGAATATTAGTGATAAGGAAGAGAGCATGGAGACATATGAGATGATCCATGAGAGCAGCCATGAAAGGCATAAGGATAGTGAGGATATCAATGATGATGACAGTCATAATGGTAGCAATGGTGAAGGCACAGAAATGATCAAATTTGTACCT
This sequence comes from Pinus albicaulis, assembly GCA_034641835.2. Taxonomy (NCBI): domain Eukaryota; kingdom Viridiplantae; phylum Streptophyta; class Pinopsida; order Pinales; family Pinaceae; genus Pinus; species Pinus albicaulis. The sequence goes on along the minus strand of CM076570.1, from coordinate 194,456,877 downwards.
TTTTCTTTTACCTACGAAAGAGGAAATAGGCATGTGTTTTCTGCCTCTAAAAGGCAAGGGGCCATGCCTTCTACATCAGTTAAGCAGCTTGAAAAAGGAAAAGAAAAATTCAAGGATGAAAAGGAAGAATATCAACATGAGACTAAGCAAGAATTTGAACTCATTCATGTTGACAATGATGATGAAAATGAGGCAAGGATCTCAAGCATGCTTCTCAAAGGAAAATATGCCCAAATCAAATATTTTCAAGCCAATCTAGCCAGGGCTAGGAATGTCATTCATTATTATGAGGTTGAAAACAAGAAGCTAGAGGCACAAAAGGCCATTTATGAGGTCAAGGCAATCAGAGCCCATAAATAGGCTGAAAAGACCAAGGTTAGGCTTGATGAAGTCTTGGGTGTTTTTGATGAAAGTGAAGATGAAGAAGGGAAATTTTCTAGAAGAATGCCAAGGACAATTGGGTGAAGGAAGGCCTTGGCCAAGGAGAAGGAGCAAGAAAAAACATTGGCAGAGAAACTCACTCCAAGTGATATTCTTTCCAAGGAGATAGAGTATGATCAGGAACCTTGGTTAGAGAGGGCTAATATACATTTGGAGGATCAGCTAGAGAAGACACAAAGATACCATGTCCTTCAGAAGAAGATGGCCAAGCACTATGCCTTGAGAAATCAAACTGCAAGGGCCAAACTCAAAAGAGCCCTTACTAAAATTCAAGCTCTCAAGGAGGCAATGGGTAATAAAAGCCTTGAAATCCTTGCTGATGCTTCCCTACAGGCATCCCAAACACCATAAGCAAGGCAAATTCAAAATTTTGGCAACTTTTGACAATTTTGGTTTTTCATTGTTTTTGAGGGCCAAGGGCGCAGTGCCTCTTTTTTGGGGCACTTTATTGAGGAGTGGTTTAAATTTTTGGATTCATCTTACCAATTTAATCACACACACCAAATTTTAGATCATTTGGAGTAGGTTTGGTTCCCCAAAAGGGTAAAAAACATGAAAAATTCACCATTTTGCCCTATTTTCCGAGATGGCGCTGCACCCTTAGCAGTCTTAGGAGATTTTTTTTTTTAATAGGAAAATTAAGTCCAAACATAAAACCAAGGGTATTTTTTGAAATTATACTTGACAATATTTCCAACGAGCTATCACAGAGTTCATTTCAACATCGGGAAGTCTTTCAAAACTCAGCTGCAAGGTGACTTATTTTTCTGATGTAGGCGTTGTGCCCTTGGACCTCTGTGCTGCGCCCTTTCCAAAAAGTAAAAAAAAGACACAAATTTATGGAAAATAGATATTTTTAGGTTTTTTGGGAAAATCACTCCAAACTTAGGTGTTAGAAGTTATTTTTCATTTATTTCATTAGATATATTGTGTCGTGGGCCTTGCATGGTCTCTTTGCACATAAATGACATTTATGAGTGATTGGTAGTTGCTAAAACCATAGTTGGGGTTTTAATCCTCTAATTCAAGTTAAATAGAGCATGGAGGCCTTATTGTTGTTGGTTGGTTGGATTATTATTGAGAGTAATACATAGACTTTGAGATTGAAGAGAAATTGGCTTTGGTTTTTTGTGGATGCCTTGACTTGCTTGATAATGGAGAAGGCTTACTTGTAGTATTCATGAGCATAGTTAATGGTGATGTGTTCCTTATTTAGTTCTTGTTCTCTTATGTTATCATTTTTTCCATCTTTCTATTGCAGTAGGTCAAAAGTTTTAGGCTAAGAAATGTTGTTTAGAGGCACCTTAGCTATGTTTGTTCTCTACTTCTTTTATGTTTTCCTCTGCTAGGTCAGTTTAGAGAATTATTAGTTTCTCTCTAAACCCACTTATGCTTGTTTATCTTAAGAATGATTCAATGAATAAAATGTCAAATAATTTTTATGGTTAGCCTTGCTCTTTTCTATTACTTAAACATTGTTTTTAAGGTATTTTACTTTGAAGTATTGTTGATTAGGTTTAGCTAAAGAGGTCTATGATTTTACATGCCCTTTTGTTTATCCTAAATAGTTGCTTTGGAGGTCTTTATAGCTTGATTAATGAATTTAGGAGTTCCCTCTTCTTTGAGCTCTCCTATATGTTTATCTTAAATGTTTTCTTAGCTTGAAGGTGAAATCACTAGAATATTTACAAGTTTATTGACTTTTATACTTCACTAGATTGTTGTCTTAATGCTTACTTGCTAGGGTTTAGTCAAAGAAGTTATTGGTATGCCTTGTATTTGATTATTTATTCATGTTTTTTAGTCTTAAAGGCCATTCTTGTTAAGGTATTTGTTGAAGGATTCTTAACTGCCCTTTTTCACCTACTATGTTCACAAATTTGATGTTCATTTCATTCTCATAAGCTTTTAGATCCATTTGACCATGTTAGAATTTCCCTATGATACACCCTTGATCTATTGTTAAACTTTTCACGAAATTTTGTAGACTCCATAGCCCAATGGATTGATCCTCTCTTACTCTACCTATTTTTCTTGACAACCTATCCAACCAACCAAACAAACAAACCCTAACCCCTATAACTAGCCTAAAATCAAAAACCCTAAAAAAAAAGTTACAATCCCTTACACAAACATAGAGAGAGCCCTCTCGGAGTCCAGGAAGTCTAGGTCCTACGACTCCAAAGACTGGTTTGATGTTACCCCTGTTCATTTTTTCTTTCCAATATAAAAAATTATGGGGACCTAACACCATATATGGTAACAGAGGTTGAAATTGACCAGGTCGTTGCGATTTGGACTGAAGCATGGAATACCGGGCTAGGCTCTGATATGCCTATCATAGCCTCCACATCTAGAAAATAGGAAAGCAGGGACAAAGAAGAAGAAAAGGAACTCGATAAGGAAAAGGGAAAGGAAAAGGAAGTTAAGGTGGATCTCGGAGGCACAGATGGCCTAGATGGTACAGAAGTTGAATCCCCTAGAGGTACTAAGCGTAGTGCTAACACCCCCAAGGGCCCGTACAATAAGCGGAAAGGTTCAAAGGTAGTAGGCATGAAGGAAGTCACTCTTACAGAGGATGAATTGGAACATATTTCAGATGTGGTTGCATCTGCCTCCGAGGATAGGTGGATTGTGCTTGAGGAGCAGTACAAGGTTGCAGTAGAGTCATTGCAGACTGGATTGCAAGTGTTGCAGATGAAGACCGATAGCATTCAAGCGAGCGTGGATTAGGTGAGGCTGATTTAAGTGAGTGAGAGAACAAGCATGATCATCAACATGGTAGATAGTAGGATCTGCCCTTTTCCAGGAGCAACAGTTACAATGGAGCTACCTGCATTGCACACGCAGGTGCAAACCTACTCAGAAGTTGGAATTGATTTATTAATTTTTCCTAGTGGTAAGTTGCATTCGATAAAAAAAATCATCGCAGATGAGCTACAGTGTAGGGAGGCGTGTGTGCACCAACAACTTACTGAGGCAGAGAAAAAGGTTGCAGCAAAGACAGAAGACTCTCTCCAGGCTTAAACAACACAACAAGCAGCAGTGGCACAACATGTGGAATTGGAAAACTTGATTGATTGACTTTTTGGTGACATTCCTGAGGTTTTCAAACCTACTTCGGCTGTGACGCAAGCCAAATTCGAAGGTATCGTAGCAGTCTTGAAGGCCTCTAGATCCAAAGTACAACATATCACAGAGTTCTAAGCCAAGCTTCAACCAGAAAGTCCGCTAGAAGTGTGAGTGCAACGCGCCACCTTTGTCAAAGAAGCCTCAACAAGTATTGCAGCAACCGTCGACAAGGGTACAGAGCTTGTGGAGACAACTATGGGCCTATGGAAATCTGTGTAGATGGATCCCCTTGTCAGTAAAATCTCACAGGAACTGCGCTCCAAAGAGCAGAACTTTGATGAGCTTCAAGAGGTGCTGCCAATATTTGTGTCTGCTCAGATATTAGCATGCTTGCAAACGAGCCAAGTATTGTGTGATCATGTTGAAGACTGCAGTGGAAGAAGCATATCATGACCGACCACATGAAGCTGTGGGAAGACGAAGTGATGAAGCTATCGCAAGAGGTAGATGTTGTTGTTAAGAACCTGAACCAGACGTACCGGAGTATCAATATCACAGCAGAGGGGCTGACCTCTCAAAAGTTGGTAGATATAGCAAAGAGTGCAGTCGATTAGAGCACAGGCATCCTTGCACCCTTCGCTACCGCCATCGAGGAGCTGAAGATGAAGATGAAGACCCCAATACCTCTGTGCCTTGGGATGAGTCACAAGATTGTGTTGGGGGGTTGTTGGATCAGGGTCCCTTAGGATTGCATTTTTGAGTAAATAATAGTATCTTTTTGTATTTTTGAGTCATGCGTGATAAGAAAACAGTTAAGGGGATTTGGTGCAGTTCAAAGTCCCTTCATGAGTTTTAAAGGGCTAAAGGGTAAATCTAGGAATCTCAAAACACAGTTTGCAGACCTTAGGATGAGTGCAGGCTAAGATATAAATAGAAGTATAGATTGAGTTAGATAGGACAAATTTTGATGAAAGTTTATGTATGTTTTTAGCTTTAAAAGCGAATCCGTGTAAGTGTCTACTTCTAAAAGGCTCCTGTTGGTTGTGTGCACAAAGACCTTAGTTTGCCTATGTGTGGACCGCGTTGGCTATCTATGTAGGTGAATCTGAAGGATTGTAAAGGGTTTTGAAAATTGTTGATGAATAAAGAAGTATTTTGATAATTCTGAGTAGAAAATGTATCTGTGATCTGTTTTGCTTATAATTTATGCTATCTATGAGTGGATCAGTTGCGTACCTATTTACTGCTTAACATGAATGTTAGTTGCATAGATCTATTATTGTAAAACCTGAATATCACTTAATTAATATTTTTGAAGGGATTGTGAAGCCACTATCTGTGCGCGTGTAGGGTAGCCTGCATAAGTTGACCTAGACTTTCCTAGTTAGGATTTCTAGCTAAGGTTTCTGGTGCATAAGACAATATGTTATTATTATATATTTGTGGACACCTACATCATTTAATTCTCTCTTAGGGTTTGGAAACGTGGTTCCATCACCCCCCCATGCTGCTTTAGGTGAGACTTTTTCCTACACAAGTAGGTCACTGCTGAAAGGGCTAGTAGTAAGAGGGTTTTTTTGCTCACACTTAACTCATAACCTAGGTCAGGACCACTCAAGCCAAAAATAGTCAAGAAGGTTGATTTTCAAATGCATATAGACGAATCATTGTATAATCAGGGAATACAAACAAAATCCCAATACTTTCCTGCTTAGTCAACCTTAGAATTCTGGCCTATTCTTTTGATACCCTTCCCACCCTTTCTTCTTTTATTTTATCTTTCAAGGGGTGAGCGAAACAATCAATGTACTAATGTAATATCCCATAGGGTAAAATGCAGTAATACTGAAACACAATATAAAAAATGCAGCAAATTAAACAATAAATCTATATACACATCACAATGCATAGAATTAGCTGAAACATTTTATTATATGGGAGGAAAAAAGGCAAGTACAACAGTGCTCAAAATATGAGACACTCAAGACAAAGGGATGTCCGAGAATGGCCCTGCAATGATCCCACAAGAGGGACTGTGTAACTGCTGAACTACTGGAAGGTAAATTGCATTGTCCCTACTGCAACTGTTGGGACTACAACTGCCTAAAAGATAGAAAGTCAAATCTAGGTAGAATGGGAACTCCAATGATGCAGAAAATGTAGATCAAGGCTCAATGATGGATTCCCAAGATAACCCAAAAATGTTTTCTCAGATTTGTCAATCTAAGAAAACCATCCTCTTAGGGCTTGACATATATGCTGCTAGGAATGCAGATCTGAAGATAGATATGATGATATGATGGCTACAATGATGCACAATCAGATCTATGTAAGAAGGGTTGATCCCTTCACTAGATCCTTGGGCTAAAAGCTCAAGATCTAGCTCCTCCAATCTCCTCCACTGAAAATAGTTGTTGGATGAACAACAACTTCAGAAAACTGCGCTGTCAGAGATGGAGGCTCAATATTCTACTACTAGATGTGTCAAATCAGCTCTTGAGTGATGGAAACAATAGATCCAATGTGAGGAGGTGATCCCTCACAGGATTTCCAGCTAAAATACTGGAAACTTCCTTCCTCCAATAGATCTACAAGACTAGACTGCGCAATACTTGAAGGGACTGTTGTTGCATGGAGGTAAAACCCAATGGCCTGAATGTCAGATATAGATCTGTTGCTCCTGAAAGACTAAATGTAAAGAAAAAGTGGTAGGATGAATCCTCCACCAATTTCCTAGCTAAATACTAGAAACAACCTCCCGAAGATGTCATCAATGCCTGATAAGGAATGTAGTACAATCCTATTCCTTAGATATCACTCAAAGAAAGAGGAAGGATTACCGCCTGGGAGCACCCTGTCCTAAAAAACACTGCAAAATCTACTAAACAGCCCAAGCCTACATAGAAATGTCCTAAGACAAATCTAGATCTAAACATATCAAGAAATGAATAATTGAAATCATGCCTTCCATTGTGCCTTCACCTTCATTATATAGATATGAGCCTTCCATATCCTAGGCCCACTCCAAAACTACGATGTGCATTTGGAGATAAGTCTCCATGGTTGATTGCATTGTTTCTCCATCTCCTCCATCATGTTCATATGGGGTGATCACCCTCTCCATCATGTGTTCATTAAATGCATCACTTCCTCCAATATCTTATCATAAGTGCTTTATGATATTCTTTGAATGCACTATGATCTCAGTTTACCTTATCAAATATCCTCATGATTTTTCATTTAAGATCCATGTTCTTATTTGACTTTTTCATCCTCCATAATCTATCTCATAAATGAGACATGATCTCCATTAATGGAGTTGCTCCACTACTCCATGATTTTAGATCTAGATATAGAATATCCACATACACACATAAAAGTGGATTTTATTCATCTTTGAGGATTATGGGTCCCTCCACCCTTTTATTTACTTAATTAATTAAGTTTATTAAGAACTCTAATATTCCAAATATCATGTGAAAATTTGGGAATATTACAGTCCTCCACGGAAAAATGTTTCTTGTCCTCAAGCAACAACAAAATTAGATGATAGAGCAATATGTCCCCCTCCAAATGGAATCCGCACAAGGAATGTCTCCCCATTTGCTGCAATGAGTTATGTATGCCCAACACCAAATTTTCATCTCTATAATGTCTAGAGTGATCTCTAACTGTGTAGCTAGATACACCTCATCAACCATAAATCTCCAAGTGACAACCACAAGTTGTCCAACATCTTCCACAATACATGAGATACATAAATATAGATGGTTCCTTCCACAAGAGGAAAGCTCCAACTCACAAAGTATACCTCCATCCCATGCTACATGAAGTAAAGAGAGGCTTTTCATGCCTCCATCCTTAGCCCAGTTGGCCTTGTTGGATCTAAGCATCATCCCAAAATTGTACAAAAGAAGAGGTAGAGATATATGGGTAGACAAATATGTCAAACCATATTCTCCCAATAGTAGCCAACGCAGCAATGATCCCTACTTCCACACCACACCATCAAGATACCAAGTATGGTGTCCATACTCTCCAAGTAAGAGCCATTGGAGGAGTGCCTCTTGCTACCATCCTCCAACACTATCATGAAAATTAGGGGAGTATGTAGGACCGAAGTCCCCCAATAAAAGCCACAGCATCAAGATCTCTTTCTACCTCTTCACATCATCATGTGTATCATGGAGCAACAACAACATACTGAAGGACATGTGGAATGTCATTTCAGCCCAATATAAACAAACTCCATTATCACACATCATGAAAGTATTATGCCATATTAAAAAAAATATCAGACACATAAACATGGGAGATGTCATGTGATGGCCAAAATCTCTCAACAAAAGTGAACATGCCTTCTTCTGATGAATTTTATCATTGATACACAAGGCATGAATTAGAAAAACATGAGCTATTGGGTGGTAACGATACTCACCCAAGAGCAGCCAGCACAACCATGCCTCCTTCTTCATTTCATGAGTGTTTTTCAAGGCATGGATAAAAGAAATAAGAGCCTTTGGGTAGTGAAAAAACTCTCCCAAGAGAAACCAATGTAACCAAGCTTGCTAGCTCATGTCATAAATCTACAAGTGGTCATACAACCCCTCGCTTAACATCCTCACCCACTCATCCCAATGTGAATGATGAATGATGTATTTCATAATCATGGTATCCTCCCTTTGTAGAATACCATCCTCCCCAAACTGATGAAGAACTTTGCACTCCATGAAATACTGAAGCACACCTCCAACAAGATCTCTCAATGAGATTCTCTTTTTACCACAAACCCTCTAAAACCAAAGATTTTTTTGATCTGCTGCAGGTGGAAGTTTCTCTTTGAGCTATGAGATGATCATTGAGAAAGTGTCATCTAGAAAGGAGAAAACATTTATCATCTCAAGATGTCTACAATTTTTCATCTTTACCTCCATTGCTTCATGAGTGAAGCTACCTTCAGAATGCTACAAGAATAATGGGGCCCCCTCATTATCACTATTACTAAGTGATAGTGCTATAGATCTGCATGGTAATACATCGGCTATCTCATAGCAAGGAACAATGCTGATCTCATAACTATTCATTATACATAGGATCATGCTCGTCCCATTTTCTGAAACTCTACACTTCAACTCAAAGGGTTGAATGTAGTCCATCAATGATGAACTGGGATAGCTCTTTTTCTCCTCCTTGATTAGATCAAGGATTATCTGCATTGTGATATGCTATTGCTTCAAATTAGCATTTTGATCTAACCCTTGGTTATGCATGGGACCTGATGGCATGTTCCCATAAGTTTCAATAAGATCTACTCAAACAATATATGATAAAAGTTCATGCATACCTTGGATCAAATGATGTGTGGGAATCTCTTTCCACAACACAAGAGTTCCTCCAACCGGGACAATGGATTCTCCAACTTCTGGTAAGAAAGATGGTTTCTCTTCTACCAATGTACCAATGCTGGAATATTCTTCCTCTCCCTCATGTATCTCATGAATCATGCATGGGAATCTATGTGTTAAGAGCTCAATACTATCTTGCAAAGTTGCAAGTGTCTCTTCTCTAGATGCAAGTACTTCTGCAGCTAGTGGTGAATGTAGTGACCCATTGTCCAGAGTGACAAGATTGAAATCCTCCTTTGTTTCCTTAGGAAATGTCTCTTTGTGACACATCTCTGGTTTTCTCACATCAAACTTCTTCCTCAACTTGTGAAAGAAATCAGAATATTTAGTCACCTTTGCATGCTCCATGTGACAAACCACCAATCATTGGCTTCACCATAAAGATGAAGTGTTGCAATCTAGACAGCCTCTTTTTAGCCACAAGATGTTGCATGAAAAATATATCTAACTCTTTCCTCCAAGCCTTAGCCATTCTTAAGGAAGATCCATCAAATGTAGGTAAATAAAATCTATTATGCCTCTTTCTTCTATTGCTTCTATAGGATCCTCTTTCTTCTTTGATTTGGAAGATTTCTTGGAGACTTAGACTCCCTTTGAATGATCTAGATTGTTCTTTGTACTCTTCAACATATATACTAAGAGTATCACGAGTCTCAGGTTCTCTTCATTATTCATTTCTACACCTTTCACCTTCTCCAAAGAAAGTGGGCATAGTGGATCTATGAGGAGATCTATGATTCTCCGGTCTTCTTTTCTGTTGATAGGAAGTGCTTTGACCTTCCTCTTCAAATATTCTTATTGGATCCTCCTTTTTCCTTTCCATATTTATTTGATTGACCTCTTTGGAAAGATATTGCATGGATCTAAAGAGAGGAATGAAAAAATTACAATCCCCCTTCATGATAGATCTCATATATCTGCTTCTTATTTTGATGCAAAAGATGAAGTGTTCACAAGCTGAGCCAAAGATCATGCTCTGATACCACTGTAATATCCCAAAAGGGAAAATGCAGTAATACTGAAAAACAATATAAGAACTGCAACAAATTAAACAATAAATCTATATACACATCAGAATGCACAGAAATAGCTGAACCATTTTATTATATGGGATGAAAAAAAGAAAGTACAAAAATGCTCAAAATATGAGACACTCAAGCCAAATGGATGTCCCATAATGACCCTGCAATGATCCCACAAGAGGGTTTCATAGTTGTTGAACTGCTAGAAGGTAAACTGTGTTTTCCCTGCTACAACTATTGGGACTACAACTGCCTGAAAGATAGAAAGTCAGATCTAGGTAGAATGGGAGCTCCGATGATGCTGAAAATGTAGATCAGGGCTCAATGATGGATTCCCAAGATAACCCAGAAAGGGTTTCTTAGGTCTGTCAATATAAGAAAAACACCCTTTTAGGGGTTCACATACATGTTGCTATGAATGCATATTGAAGATAGATCTGATGATATGATGGTTGCAATGATGCACAATTAGATCTATAAAAGAAGGGTTGATCCCTTCACTAGATCCTTGGGCTAAAAGCTCAAGATCTAGCTCCTACAATCTCCTCCACTGAAAAAGGATGTTTGATGAACAACAGCTTCAAAAAACTGTGCTGTCAGAGAGGGAGGCTCAATAGCCTACTGCTAGATGTGTCAAATCAGCTCCTGAGTGATGGAAACAATAGATTCAATATGAGGAGGTGATCCCTCATAGGATTTCCACCTGAAATACTGGAAACTTCCTTCCTCCAATATATCTACAGGACTAGACTGCGCAATCCTTAAAGGGATTTTTGCTGCATGGAGGTAAAACCCAATGGCCTGAATTTCGGATATATATTTGCTACTCCTGAAAGGCTGAATGTGAAGAATAAAGTGGTAATATGAATCCTCCACTGGTTTCATAGTTGAATACTAGAAACAACCTTCTGAAGATGGTACCAATGCCTGATAAGGAATGTAGTACAATCCTCTTCCTTAGAGATCACTCAAAGGAAGAGGTGGGATTCCCGCCCGGGAACACCCTGTGCTAAACAACACTGCAAACTCTGCTAAACAACCCAAGCCTACATAGAAATTTCCTAAGACAAATCTAGATCTAAACAGATCAAGAAAAGAATAATCCAAATCATGCCTTCCATTATGCCTTCACCTTCATTATATAGATATGAGCCTTCCATATCCTAAGCCCACTCCAAAAAATGTGTTGTGCAGTGGACATAAGTCTCCATGGTTGACTGCATTGTTTCTCCATGTCCTCCATCATGTTCATATGGGGTGATCACCCTCTCCATCATGTGTGCATTAAATGCATCACTTCCTCCACTATCTTATCATAAGTGCTTTATGATCTTCTTGGAATGCACTATGATCTCAGTTGACCTTATCAAATATCCTCATGATTTTTCATTTAAGATCCATGATCTTATTTGACTATTTCATCCTTCATAATCTATCTCATAAATGAGACATGATCTCCATTAATGGAGCCGCTCCACTACTCTATGATTTTAGATCTAGATATATAATATCCACATACACACATAAAAGTGGACTTTATTCATATTTGAGGATTATGGGTCCCTCCACCCTTTTATTTACTTAATTAATTAAGTTTATTAAGAACTCTAATATTCCAAATATCATGTGAAAATTTGGGAATATTACAACTGAGAATGGGAAAATGGAATATGTTGAGGGTAAATTTCATCAAACCAGTGAAAAAATTCTTTCTCTTTATCATCAGTGTCAGTGGTACTCAGAAGAAGTATAGAAGCCATAAAATACGAAGGATAATTATAAGTAACTAAATGAATAAGGTAGGAGGAGTGATGGCATGAGATTAAAGGAATAATGGTGGATAAGTATACTGTAGGTCTGCAGAACAAGTAATTAAGAAAATTTATTGTTTGGTGTTCAGGCTAGAGGGTGATGAGATGATTTTCCAAGAACACTAACTCATCTAGTTTGAAATCATCATTGATACCAAAAATAAAGGAGAGAAATGACATCAAGGCCTCGTAGAATGGCTTAAGGGTTTGAGTAGATATAGAAAAAATCAATTTCATCTCTAGGTTAGGGCTTTTAAACAAGGTCTTGAGAAATTCAATCTTATCCCCTTCAACCCACGTAATGAATTCACTATCCAACCTCTTGTCTATGATATCGATGCCCTAGAATGGGATACCCAACATTTTAGTGATTAATCCCTCATTTGGCTTCAAGAAAAATGTACGGCTATTCTTAAAATACAATGCTTATTGTTCTAGCTCAAAATGTTCGTCCAATAGTGATATCGAATTAGTATCGAAGTGAACTGGAGGCATGGTAGCATGTAATATTTTGGTCATCAACAAACACAGGTCATTAATCTTCATGGAAATCAAGAGAGAAAGGCTTCTTTTGAGAGTGAGGATATCAGCCAAGCACACCTTGGTGTCCTAAACCCAAAAAAATCATTTACAAGGGCCTCTTTACTTGATGGTTCAGCCATATTTTCTTAAAGTAGGAAAATTGTAGTCATAACAAGAATAAGGGAAGGGAAATTATAGACTGGAATACTATAAGATTCAAGAAATTTGACTCGAAATCGGTAGTCGAGATAAAATGGGGCCTGATTATAGGAACCACCTCCTTAATTGTTGAGGTGTCTACTGATTGTGAATATTCTGGGATTACGACCAATCATACTCTTTTTCATTGTTTCCTTCTGTTCATTAAAATAATTTTTAATGCCTAGGGTTTGTGTCACTAAATATTTAGGTCCAATACTTTTCAAATTCTGTCGGATCTCCATATCCAATTGTTCGACTTGTCACTCAAACACATCTGCATCTATATCATATTCCTTCGTCTTCACCCACTAATCTACCTCAAGCAGAGTCAGGCCCTCTATTTCAATATTAGTAGAAGTGGGGAAGTGTGTCCGCACGTTATGTATCTCCTTCGTGCACCTGAATTTTGGATTCATGTGAGACAACTTGGGAAACTGTCTCCATCATTCCTGTAGATGGTACTGACTGTGAGATTTCCTCAATTAGCACTGGACGATTTTCCAGTTTCTCTACCTTGAGTCTTTTCTCGTGAATGTAGGTTGATAATAAATCCTTGTTTTAAAATAATGAGATGATTTCCAAGGGTTCATAATGCCACAATCATCCTGAAAAAATCCAAAATAGGATATCTCTTTTTCCAAGGAATCAATTGCATTTTTTTTAGCGATTAAAGTAGAAATGGAATAAGGATAACTAAAAAATTCTCCTTTCTTTTTAGAAACAAAATGGGATTCATTGAATACGAAATTTTGTCTTAAAAATTCATATGTGAACAATAAAGGTGAGACATACTTACGTAGCCGAGTACGTTTCTTGTCAAATGCATATAGACGAATCACCATATAATTGGGGAATAAAAAACAACTCCTAGTACTTTCCTGCTCAGTCAACCTTAGAATTATAGCCTGTTCTTTTGAGATCTGCCAAGCCTTGCTTCTATTATTTTAGCTTTCAAGAGGTGAGAAAAAATATCAATGTACTGAGAATAGGAAAATGGAATTTAGGGAAAATTGCATCGGACCAGGGAAAAACCTCTTTCTCTTTATCATCAGTGTCAATGGTGCACAAAATAAGTCTAGAAGTGAGAAAATACGAAGGATAATTATAAAGAACTAAATGAATAAGTTAGGAACAATTACAACACAAGTTGAAAGGAATAGTAGTAGATAAGTCTATTGTAAGGGCGTGGGCCAAGTACTTAGTAAAATTTATGGTTTGGTGGCCAGGTTGGAGGGTGATGAGGTAGATTTCCAAGAACACTGACTCGTCTAGTTTGGAATCATCAGTGAGACCAAAAATAATGGAGAAAAGGGACTTCAAGGCCTGGTTGAATGGCTTAATGGACTTAGTAGATACAGGGAAATGAAATTTCATCTCTGGGCCAGTGCTTTCGAACACGATCTTGAGAAACTCAATCTTATCCCATTCAACCCACGTAATGAATTCATTATCCAAAAACTTGTCTGTGATATCGATTACCTCGGATGGGATACCCAACATTTTAGTGATTACTCCCTCATCTATCTTCAAGAACAATGTACAATTGTTCTTATAATACAATTGTTGTTGTTCTAGCTCTAAATGTTCAGCCAATAAAAAAATCGAATCAAGATCGAAGTGAACTAGAGGTAGGGCTGCATGAAATATTCCAGTCTTCAGAAAACATAGTTTGACAACCTTCATGGAAGTCGAGATATTAAGGGATCTTTTGAGGGTGAGGATGTCTTCTAGGCATGCCTTGGTGTCCTAAACCCCAGCCAACTCATTTACAAGGGCCTCAATGGTTCAGTCATAAAAACTTAAAGTAGTTGAATTACAGTCATAACAAGAAAAAGGAAAGGGGAAATGCCTTATCTATTGATAGGAATGAATTCATTAACGGAATACAAGATCTATAACCTCAAAACAAGCATGGATGCACTTCCCTAGAGAGCATGCAAAGGTAAAATCAAGAGGCAAAATGTCGAAAAGATGGTGGCATTAAGGTTTAATGGGAGATTAATAAATAAATTAATGCAGTGGCTAGATGTTCATCTTTCATTGGTCAGAACACCAACCATGACAAAAGGGACCCACCCATCGCATGGGGGCAGATAGTTAAACGGTGCGCAGGTTTCGGTGCAATCACCTTTGATCTGAGATTGATCAACAATGATCGCAACATTGGGTCACCATGGAAATATTAATGAGCGGACAAGTTTGGGTGCGATGGGACATGGTATTCATTAGATTGATAAAGCGTAAATGGTTAGGATTCGTTAGGTGGTAGGCCTGATTTTAACGCGTGTGCTAGGTCAGATACGAGCGCACTACTGAGTCGTCGAATCTAGCCTTCAACAACAATCGTGCAGGGAATTGAGTGTACTTTAATTGTGTTGATACTTTGGGAAAGTACTAAAAGCAAATAATTATGGACTGTGATGAGAAATGTGGGTTGTTGATCTCCCGATGGGTGAGATCTGCTCCACGACCCTATTCATTCCTTAGTGTCACCCACTTTTCCTCTATTTAACACACATAAGAGAAAATATTTGTAAAATTTGAGAGGGGAGGGGTATTTTAGCCCCTAAAATTGGCTCCATATGGGGATGGTCCTCCCATGTGGGGAACCAAGAACGCTAGCCAAGTGCCTTACTGGTTGGGCCATGGAGTCAAAACTAATTGACGACGTAGATTCTCCGAGGAGACAAATTTGTACTGATAAAAAATGAGGAAAATATTTATGATGTGATAGGTTAAAGGGAATAATTAATGTATAAATGACGGGAACTAATCAAGTAATACAATGACATCCGTCGCGATAAACGTGATTATTTCCCCAACTATTTGTGATGAAGGGAGCTAATTGTGATGGCGAGCAAAGGGAATAGTAACAGAGACTAACGAGGTACTCTTCACAAGAAAGTGGACAGAATTTTGTGTCTGTTGGAGGCAATGGAATATTTCTTGGCTCGTTTAAATGACCAACAGGCGTTGCTACTTGGAATTTACTAGGGAGTTTAGAGTATTCGACCGCGGGAATCAGTTGGAAGTGTTCATCTTGGGGGCTCTTCCAACACTTTCAAGGAGATAATTCATGTTTCAAATAGTTATATTTTCCAGGGTACTAAACTCAATTTTGACTTGAAATTTTATTAATGTATAATTTTGTATATGTTAGTCATCAGTATTTTTCACATGTTGATGATGACCAGTTTCTTAAGCCAATTTTTCTAGAATCTAATCTCCAAACTGTCAAATCTGTCATCTAGAAAACATCCCTAAAATTTTTTTGTCCTCCTACCCATTCCAGTCAGCGTATGATGAGAAAAAACCTAGTGGATAAGTCCTATCTAGTTTCAGTCATATAATCTTGTCCATGAACTGTCATAGCTAAAGGTTATCTGTTGTCATTTACCCTCATTCCCAAGTCATTCATTATCCAAGTGTTGATAAAATTTCAGCCACCCTACCTCTGGTCATATGTCATTTTAAGATCTAATCATATCAAAGAAAATACTCAAAATCTATCAAGATCGCCCCTAAGTTAGGTAGTGGTGCTTTAGGGAATCCCTTCCTTGGCAAAAAACATCCTGAGCCAGAAGCCTTTGTTCAGTACCAGCCAGCCCTAAATTAGCGCTTAATCTGCAAAAACAAATCTTGATACACCCATAGGTCACGGCACTAAGAGGTCTTGTTGTCTCAGTCCGGAAGAAATTCTACAAAGATCCAGAAACAAAAGAAGATAAGCATCTTCACAGTCTAAAAGAATATGCTTAAGATTGGGAAAAATCTCCATAAGACACCAAAGGAGCTTTCCAAGGTTCAAATTCATATTTTTTGCATCTCTGCAGGGTGCAAATGAATGAAAAATAGTATCCAAACAAGAGCAAAGAGACAAGTCCAAATAAGTCTCTCATGCTGAATAAATCTGCCATCATTAAGCAGATGGAGAGCTGCAATGAAAAGAAAACAGGAGTACATGTTTCAAAATCCAAACTGATATAATGTTGATCTACAATGTTTCAGTGTCTCCTTCAGAAGCAGAGATGCACAAGCATTCCAGAAGACATCATCAAACTGAACATAAGAAGAGAGTTTCTTCTCGTGTTGTCTTGAGCCTGGGATAAGAATACTAGTCAGAGAGCAAATCCAATAAACCTCTGCAAACACAGTCAAGAAAGGTTAGTAAGTAATGACTAGCAAGAAAATACTCCACAAATACAAGTCATGTGGCTCTTGGTTTAAAAGTTCACAAGGATATTCTGACAACAGGATACATATCTCAGAACATGCCTCTTATAGCATATTGTCAAATTTTTCACTTTATTACTTATTGTGATATACCAAGCAGAGATATGTATTACAAAGAAATATGACACAGTTTGAGAAATATATGAAATAGCATGACTGTGTTAACCTCCTCCAAGCAAGAGCAGATGGTTTGGAAAATTTATGCTAACCTCCTCCTTTAAAAGAGTAGATGGTTGGGAACATAATAAGACCTCCTTCATTGAAAAGTAGATGGTCAGAAGATCAGTATAACCTCCTTCATTAAAAGTAGATGGTTGGAAACAAGATGAGAAACTCTTTCATGTAAAAAGGGCAGAGAGTTAAATTGTCAAAGTGATTTCTAGAATTGTCAATCACTTCCTTCCAACAGATAGGAAAAGGATGCATCAACACTCTCTAATATGGTTTTTGAGCAATTTTCCTTTTAAAGGACAGAATTGACAAATAGTGAAAAAGCAATGAGGTTTCATAGGTTAAACACCTATTTCACATCAAGCAAAAAGATGACTTTTCTGATGTTAACAAAACCCTATTTCCTATGTTCATAAAAACCTCCTTCAAATTGTCATAAGGGTGAAACTTGGGATAAAAAACCTTCATCCAAATAGCCAAAGAAAGAGAAGCTTGGCTAGGGTTGATAGTAGTTCTTTCATATGTATACAAAAAGGATAGCAAAGATTAGAATAAATCATAATTGTCAGAAGTTACATTAGTGTTTTCAGGGGTCATTTCCTTCATGAAAAGCAGTGAGAAAGATCTTATTTTAAAGAAGGCCTCCTTACTTCAAAAGGTCATGGATACGAGTGTCTTCAAAGGAGATGGCCATAGCACTATTTCTACAAGTCTTTTTCAAATAATAGGTCTTTATCGTGTTTTAAAAAGTAAGATAATATTGAAAGCAGTGATTGATGTTTTTATATAACAAATTTTTTTTTCAAAGGGCATCAAAACCCATCCAAATTAGCTGCAAAGGTATTTGAGCTTTTTCAAATAAAAAGGAGGAGAAGGCCATTTAAAAGGGCCCATTAGCAATTTCCAAAACTCGACACAAACTCTCCTTAGCCTGCTCACTGAAGAAGGAAGTGTTTTTCGGGCATTTTTCAAGGTTTTAAGAGTTTAAACTCTACGCGGCGCATCTGTGAGCGCCCTAACACAAGAGTTACACTGAGGCACAGTGCGCCTATAGCTGCGCGTGACATGCCTATGCCTGCGGTCATTGGGCGCCCGAAACCAACCCGACACCTCCTCTGCGCGGCGCTTTCTGCTGCAAATGGCCCGCTCATCCACCAGTCTTCAAAAAACTCTTTTGAACACTGCTCCAACGATCAACAAGGTCCACAAACTTATTTCCAAGGTATTTCTTCACTTCTTGGTAAATTTTGAAGTTAAAAAGGGGTGTTTCTTTCTGTGTTTTCAAAGAAGAAACACTGGTAAAAAGAGAAAGCTCTGTCAAATTAAAAGGGTTTCATTGTTGTGGTTTTCAAAGGGATAGAAACAGTGAAAAAAGAGAAGACTAATGTGCCATTTTGAAAAGTGTTCTTTGTGCTATGAAATAACTAAAAACACCCACAGTTTCTAGAAGAAAAACAGAGTGTGTTTGGAGGTCTTCAAATCAGTTTTGGGAAGTGTCTTAAAAGTGTTTACAAAAGGCATTTGTTTGTTAAAACTTAGAGAAGAAACAATGGTTAGAAGATTAAGAACTTTGTCAATTAAATGCAGTCTTTAAAAAAAACGGTTTTAAAAGGAAATTTATCATCTAAAAACACAGAGAGACAGTGAAAGGGAAGAGAGGGTTAATGTGCAAATTTAAAAGTCCTTTTTATACTATGTTATAGCTAAGGTTAGACATAGTTGATAGAAGGAGAAAAAGAGTTAGTTTGAAGAGGTTTTCAAATCATTTTAAAAGGGTGTCTTAACAATGTTTGCAAAAGGCAGTTTGTTTACTAACAACAAAGAGAGAAACAGTGATTAGGAGATTGGGCCTTTGGTCAAAATAAAAGAAGTATTTTTTTTGTGGGTATCAAGGATTAACACAGTGATTGGGGAAGAGGTTGTATCAATTTTAAAGGAGTCTTGATTACCTTTCAAAACAGTGACAACAAAGGGGCAGTGTTTGAAGGGAAGGGTTTTTGTGCCAAAACAAAAGGAGATTTCCTCTTCAAACAAAAACCACAAGCATATCTTGTTCAAACCTTTTGCTCAGACATAGTGATAAAAAGCGATTTTGGTTCTCATTTGACAAATACTTGTTTGCTAGCATCAAAGAAACACAATGGCTTACAAGGGGGAAAAGATGTGGTGTTGAGAGAATATTTCAGAGACCATTTGAATCAGCTTGTCTTGGTGAGTTAGTAAAGAGTATCCGAAGAAAAATTCCTCCTAGGCAAGATAGAAAAAGTGGTCCTCACAAAATTTATGAACCTTTTTCAACTGAGGAAGTAAATTCCCATCCTTCAGTGCTTTTTAAATTTCATGAAGTAGGATGTTTGGAGTTTTGTCAAAAGGTTCAGGAGGTAAAAAGTTATCTTCCCTTGACACATCTATTTACTTTAAGGCTACAAGGGAAACATGTTCATCTAGCAGGCTTAGACTTAAAGCTTTCTCCTAGATCTATTTCCAGAGCTACCAAAATTCCATATGTCGGAGAAAAATGGTTTAAGCAGAGCTACCTAGACTCAGATCAATACAAACCATTTTTGAAACCAAAGCATCAAGATGCATGCCCATCTATCTTTCATTTTTCCTATTTGTTGACTAGTTATGCTCCCCTCATGAAGATAATCATGAAATATTTCACATGCGAAGGAAGGTTTTCCCGGGTTTATGCTTACCATATCAGGCTACTCATGCACTTCACAAGAACCCAATTGCTAAACCTACCCTTTTTCCTCCATAGAAGCATTGAAAATATGGCTTCTACTGTTCAAAAGAAACCTTCCTCTCAGTAGCAAGCTTGGCTTTTCCATCATTTCCTTATCAAGATTGTCATTCTCCATCAACTTGAGAAAAAGGAAATTTCCTGTGACACTTTCATTTCACATCCCGATTTCGCCACTACTTCTTCATCCCATGCATCTCCTTCACCTTCCACTCATCATATTTCTCCTTCTTCTAGTAAACCCACTCCTAAGAAGAAAAAATATCCTATGATTGATCAAGAAGAAGAGCATAGTGAGGAAGAACAACACAATGAGGAAGAAGAGCATAGTGATGAAGAAGAGCACGGTGAGGAAAAGCAGCACAGTGAGGAAAAGTAGCATAGTGATAAAGAGAAAAATAGTGAAGAGGGGAATAATAAAGAAATGGAACAGTTTGATGAGGAACACAATAGTCACAAAGATGAAGATATTGGTAGCCCTCACAGTAGCAAGCATGATGAGGATGAAGCACAAAACATGGAGGATACAGAGCCTAAAAATATTGAAGAAAGCAGGGACAAAAGTGAACAAGGCAGTCCTCAAGAAGACATGCAAGGTGACAGTCAAGGCATTCATGAGGAGGGTCAAAATAGTCCTCAAAGGGACACTTTTGATGAAATAAAGGAAAGCCCACCAGCTGGAAACGATGATGATGGGAGTAGCAAAGGCAAAGACCAAATAGAGCATGTGCTAGCTACCTCTCCTAGGTAAGGGGCCATGCTTTCTTCTCCAAAGGTAACAAAGCCTCGAACATCAAGAAAGAAAGTGGCTCAAATTGTAACTACAAATGTTACTAGAGCACTCCGAAGAAAAGGGAAGTTGCCCAAGAAATCCATTGTTGAATTACCAAAGAGGAGGAGGACCAAGAAGGCCACCCAAAGCAAGGGAAAAGAGAAGGAAGAAAGTAGCCATGAGAAAGAGAGGGATTTTGAAATAATTCAGATAAACAGTGATGACAGTGACAATGAGTCTAGAATATTAGAGTCTCTCTTGCTAAATAGAGAAGAACAAATTCATGATCTAAGAGCGGATCTAGAGAGGTCTAAAAACCTCATTCATTTTCTACAAACACAAAACAAGCAAATGAGTGTCCACATGCC
This sequence comes from Pinus albicaulis, assembly GCA_034641835.2. Taxonomy (NCBI): domain Eukaryota; kingdom Viridiplantae; phylum Streptophyta; class Pinopsida; order Pinales; family Pinaceae; genus Pinus; species Pinus albicaulis. Next base: position 194,436,113 of record CM076570.1, on the reverse strand, counting down.
AGTTTATGAGACACGGGCTATCAAGTATCAAAAAGAAGCCTCCAAAGTGCAAATTAAGTTAGAAGAACTCATGGGTGAATTCAATGATAGTGAAGAAGAAGATCAGCCAAGAAGGAAGAGGCCAAGGACTATGGGGCTCAAAAGAGCTTTGGAGAAGCAAAAAGAGGAAGAGGCTGCCCTTTTCCAATCTTTTCCTCTTACTACTTTATTCACCCAAGAAATAGAAAACAATAGAGAAGCATGGCTTAAAAGGGTGAATGAAAACTTAGAGAACAAGTTGGAAAAGGCCAATAGAGATTTGAACCTTCAAATAAATATGACCAGGCACTATAAGAAGCTTAATCAATTTGCCCGAAGGAAATTGAAGGCTACACAAGAAAAGCTCAAGGAGGCTCGAAAGAGGCGCCTGGCACAAAAGTGAAGAAAGGAATATCAAGGCTTTAAATTTTGGCCTCCACTTCTCAGCATGCTTCTGAAAACCCATGAGGGTCACGCTCGCCAAAATTGGGCATAATTCGACAAGTTTTGGTTTTTTGACATTTTTGGGCTTGTTGCAAAAAATCATGGGCATCGCCATTTTTGTTTGAAGCATCCTTAAAGGATGAAAATGGTATCATTGGATGCCATAATTTCAGGGGCATCTACTCAGCAAATTTGAGATCAATTGAAGATGTTTTGGTCCCCCAAAGTGGTGAAAAACAGTCACTTTTTCAACACTCTGCCCCGCATATCAGCAAAGGCTAATTTCTGGGTTTTTCCACAGAGGTCAGATTTCCACAGGCTTCCAGTGATCAGTTTGGGGAAAAAAAGAATTTTCAAAACCTAGACATCTAGGGCTTTCCAAAGAGCCATCACGAGCCTCGTTTTGACATCGGGAAGGCCTCCAAAAGTTTCCCACAAGACAGGGGATGTTCTGCTACTATATTTCTGAAGTAATTTTGTAAAAAATGCAGTTTTCTGAAGTGGCTTTTCCAAATGTGCGTTTAGCCTTTTTTGGCCATTTTCAGTTGGGAAAAGTCAATTTAATTTACTTTTTTATCATTTTTAGGATATTTTTTTAGATATTTTGTAAAATCATATATTTTTGATGGGCCAATGAGCTTGCTAGTTGCACTAGGAGGTTCTCCTTCATCTTGGCCTATATATTCCAAGAGACTTCATTGTAAACAAGGCTGAACTTGATGATATAGAGCAATATATGGTTATACAAGCTCGGAAGAAATACTTGTCTCATGCATTGGATAGTTTCTTGAATGTTTTTGGATGATGAAAGAGGACTGCTGTTGGATTCCTTGACTTGGTAAAATGGTATAGTGTCCCTCTCTGTTATGTTTCTTAGTTTTCATACACATTTCATGCTCTTTGCTTGCTATAAGATAGTAGAGAATATATTTGAGACATGCCCTTGGAGGCACCTCAGATTTCCTGTTTCATTATAGCTTCTATGTTTTCTTCCTTCTTAGTCATATCAAAGAATTCTTAATTTCTCTTTGATCACTGAAGAAATTGTTTGCTTGTTTAATTTATGGTTGTTATGAATTCTAAGTATGATTCACGGTATGCCCTGCTTACTCATGGCTAGTCAAAGCTTCCACCTCTGAAACCTTTCTTTGAATGTTTGATTGTCCTAGTTGAACCAAGGAGGTCTTGTATCGATCCTGCCCTTTGCCTAAAACTCTGCAATCTTAGTTCAAAGTGCTCGATAACCCAAAATACTATGTCTAGGGGTTTCCTCTTAGTAGCTTGAGTTATTTTTTTGTCTTAATTGTCTTTCCCCAAAGTCTGATAGCAATTTCCTAAAGTTAGAGAGTCATATATCTCTATGTATTGCTTGAATGTTTATTTCTATGCATTTATTAGTTTGTAGTTACATTTATCATGATTAATGGTTAGCCCTACCATATAAATGTTTTATATTGAATTATTTATGTTTGAAAGCCTTTGTTCTTCACAAAATTAGTCTCCATACCACTTCATTTTACCCAAAGATCCATTTTACCTTGATCAAATCGGCCCTTCAACATACCTTGTATCACCATCTGAGGCTTTCTCAACCTTTTCGACCCCATAGCCCAGTTGATCTAACAATATTTTTATCTATCTTAGTCTTTGATCAGTTCCTCCCTCAAAAACTTAAAAACAAAACCAAAAACCTACTTCATAACTAGCCTAAAATCAAAAACATAAGAAGCAAACAATTATACATCCCTTACACAAATTAGAGAGAGCCCTCTCTGAGTCTAGGAAGGCTAGGTCCTTGGGCTCCAAAGATTTTGATGTTACCCTGTCACTTGGCTTTCCAATCAGCCAAATCACGGGACCCTAACAGTATAGACCTTACATTTTATAGAGTGCGGGGGCTCCATTAAAACATTTTGACGGACTTGATGTTAAACAACTTTGTTACTTATGCCTATATAATTAAAAGTGATAGATTATATAATTAAAAATTTATGAAATGAAAATGTTTTACTTTATTAAACTTGAATAATGAATGGTTGAGGTTTATTTCTCGTCTGAAATTATGTTGGATAAATTTAGGAGATAAAGGAGTAATTTCATACTGCTTTTATTTTCCCTTTTATCATGAATAATTGTGAATTATTATTTACTTCATTTTAGAATACATATTTATTTCCCCGCTACATATATAAGTGCATAATAAATTATGACTTTGCCATAGATGACCCCATAGGTTTCCCAAATCCAGATTTATACGGGTTAGGTGATGAACCATAAAATTTAGAGGAATAGGGGGAAGTAGGAGGAATTAGTGTCTCTTGAAGATTGAATATAGGTGTATGTAACAAAAATTTCCAATGACGGGAATGATGTGTTACAACAACCTAGGTATCGGGACAGAAAACATCAAAATGCAAGGTTTTAGGACACCCTTGCACAAAATTTACCATCGAACGTTGCTCCGCTGCCAACGAGCATCCATAGCCCTGACGGAGTCATTCACTGCCTCACTAGTAGGATTTTCCTTAGCTTCTGAATTTTCCATATCATTAAGGTCCATCGTGTACTAAATTCATTTATTTCATTTATTTTTCCTTCACGACATGGCGAGAAGAACCACACTTGAGCTTTCTAATTCCACTAATGTCGCTTCGCTTCCAGTGAGCGTCCATAGCCCCAACAGAGTCATCAACATACCCCTCTAAACCAAATTGTAAGGGGATGGGTAGATCGTGCACTAAATTTCTCAATACCACTAACCTTTCTCCCCTACCATCGAGCATTCATAGACTCATCACAGGTTGTCAGCATACCCAATCCTAAGAAGGAAAGCTAAAGATTAGTAAGGAACAAACTATGATAGTACTTTTTCGTGGAGGAGAATACTTTTTATTTATAGGCCTGTGTTAAGGATGGCTACAATGCAAAAGGGACTCACAGGACTGATAAAAGAATGCATAGATTACCTTCTAGGACATAGGATAAAGAGATTAAGTGGGATTTGAATTTTTTTTGTATGGAATTTGCATATCCTTAATGTTGCTTATATTTAAGAACCCCCCTGGGTATTGTAAGCACATATATGATAGATAATTTAGCACTTATTTAATTCTTTATGGGGGAATATGACTTTATGTGTTCTTATTCTTTTATTGTTAATGATATACATGTTTCTTTATACTATGAATGATGTTACAAATATACAAAGATTCCAATTATACGGACTTTAAGCTTTACTCCTATAAATACAAGTTGTTATTTTATTAAACACTTCTGATTATGATTATTTCATTTCCATGTTATTTTTCATTATTATTATAATATAATATTATATTATATTATTTATTATTTTATAATATATCTAAATATATATAATTTTTTTTTTCATTGAAAAGTTTCAGTAGGTAACATAATGTTTAAGAAATTGGTTGTTTATGGCACGACCAAACTATTATCCTTTAAAGTTCTTAAGCGAGAAAGAATTTTCTCCCTCAATTGTATCAATGACAAATGGTCCTCGCCACAGGCTGTCAAAATTACCATGTTTTCCTGGTTCCTCATTTCTCTTGTCCCATTTGAGGACCCAGTCTCCAGGGAGGAAAACTATATTCTTAGCCTGTTTTTCAAAGATCTTTTTAACCTTAGACTGGTGTTTATTTATCCTTTGATAGAAAAAATATTTTTCTAATTGGAGCTGAATCATTTTATTGATTTTCCACTACTGGTTGTTGGGTTCTTCATTTATTACTTGTAGGCTTATCATGAGCTTAGTACCTAGGTATAATGGGAAAACAACTCCTAGACCATAAACAATATGAAAAGGAGAAGTACTAATGGATTTTTTGGTATTGATTCTATCAGCCCATACTGCACATTTTAACCCCACATGCCAGTTCCGCTTCTTCGAATTTAAGGATTTTTTCAAATTTTCAATGATATTCTTGTTAGTGAACTCATCAATCCCATTTCCCTGAGGGTAATAAGCCATTGAGTGTCCCAACTTAACCTCATAATTATCACAAAATTTCTGAAAAGCAGTTGAACAAAAAATCTTAGCGTTATCAACTATGATCTTATGGGGACAAATGAAATGAGAAAATATGTTTTCTGTTAAAAAATCCATCGTAGAATTATCATTGATCTTCCTCAATGGTGAAACTTCCATCCACTTTGTAAAATAACCAGTTGCGATGATAATCCAACAGTGATGGTCGTTGGAAGGGGGATGGATCTCTCCAATGAATTCTAAGCCCCATTGTTAGAAGAGCGCTTCAGTTATGATTGGCTTGATGGGTAGTGTGGAAATTTTTTAATTTCCAACAAAAATATGACATTGGTGTCAAGCCCTCCCTTTCCTACTCACGTCACGAAAAAGGGTGGGCCAATAGAGGCCACTCCTTAAAATTTTATGGGTCGTAGCTTGCCAGAAATAGTAGTCGTTGCACACTCCATTGTGATGCTAAGAAATTAGATAGTTGACTTGGGATGAAAGGACATAATTAAAAAGGATACCTACTGGATCTTTCCAGTATAATTTTCCATCGATAATATAATAACTTATAGATTTTAACTTGAGTGAAAGATTTGCAACCTTGCTCAAGGAATTAGGTAGCTACATATTCTGAAGGTAACTAATAATATCCTTGTTCCACTCAGCCGATAGAAAGTTGGTATGAATGGCATCAAGACTTGACAAAGGTAACAACAATTGTGACTGCTTATCCTATCGACGATTGATCACTGAAACTGAGCTTTCAAGATCAATTAGGTTGATGCCTAATTCATCAAATTTTGCCTCGATCAATAACATAGCTAACCCTTGCCCCTTAATAATTTTAATAGGTTTTAGTTCCAGATCATTTTCTTGAGTTTTGGTGATCTATTTTCCTCTTCGCCCTTCAGTATTATGTTGCATGAGTATATCCCTTATTGTAGGGTGCAGAAGATATACTATTGATTTAGCTTGCAGAATGTATTCTATGAAAGCTTTAAGAGTTTTGACTAGGGAATATGTCTTCTTTTCTATGATGTTATATTTAAGTTCCACATTTTGGAGAGATTTACTAAAAAATGCAATAGGTTGTTCATACCCATCTTGGTTTTTCTGCAGCAAGACAACAACAATAGTATGCGCTGAGGAAAATGGAAAAATGATGAAATCCTTTATATAGTATGGGATAATATTGACAGGCGCTTCCATAATATCTCTTTTAATTTTTTCAAAATAGTTCTTTGATTCTTCATCCTATTTGATATCATTACCCTTTTTCAGCATACGAGTGGTTGTTGGGCACAAGCCAACTTGGCCTAGATTTTGGCTAAGACTCTGCATTTTGTGGAGCAGAGTACGAATTGGAGTGCACCGTGGAGTGCATAGTGGACCGCATAGTATAGAATGTTAAATATACCACGTGGTATCATAGGGGCTTCGGGGAGGGTCGAAGCCCCTCCTTTTGTAAAATGCACAATGTTGTAAAGCGTTTTGGGTCATATTTTCTTGTTTTGGGGAGCCCATGGTATTTTTTTGATGTAATATTATGATGTAATAGTCTATGAGGTCTTGTGTTACAGGTCAAAAAACCTCCTCATCAACTCAGAGGAGAAGATAAGTATGGAAGGAATAAAGAGGCCTAAAATAAACCTACTTTTGCCAAAGTAACGCTCCCCTATAACAGCAAAAGTGCATTATAACGCACCTCATCCATGAAAAGATCATGTTAGTGGCTAGGGCAACGCTCTGTCTAGCCTAGAGGGCAGTGTTACCCATGTTTTGAGTTTGAAACAAGAAAACCCACGGAGAATGATTTGAAACTCCATATTTTTCTCATAGAGAGTCAGTGCAAAATAGAAACTGCAAGGCACTAATCTCTTATTGGGTCTTTCCAAAAACAACTAGACTCTCAAGAGAGGCAAAAACATGGAAAGTTGAGGAAACATCTTGGTTTTTCTATTTAGAGCTGGTGGAAGGAAAAAGGCAAGGTTTTCTCTCTCCATCTCCTATAAAATGGAGCTGTAGGCTCTTGGTCCAAGGTCGAAGGTTTTTTGAATACATGTGAAACAGAGCGTTTATTGTTATAGTGTGAAGGTAAAAGATCAAAGAGTTTCATTGATAACTTGTTGATTAAGACATCACTACATTCAAGAGAAAGAGAAAGAGAGATTGGAAGACTGAGGAGGGATTGGTACAACCGACGGTTGTAATCCTCCTTTTTTATAAATCAATAGAACTGTATCTATTTTGTCCATTCAATGCATCAGTATTGTTATTGTTCTTCAATTACTTATATAGCATGAGATGAATGGCTTAGACGTGTATTGTTTAATGTTTATCATATATTAACTTAATTGATAGGAAATGTATATTGTGGTAGATATTACATGAGTGCTTTGATTGATCACAGGGTTGAGATTTGGAGCTGGTGAAGAAGGATCGCTGCTTCACTGCTTAGTGCTCTCCAAAAGACGTCAAGATCTAGAAAGAGGTAATCTTCTATCTTACTCCATCAAGATCATTTAAAGTTGATATGAACATATATGCTTCCTCTTTGTGAACTATACAACTAATCTTACTGTCTGCCTCGGGCACCGGAAAGCCCTGAGAGGGATATTCGAGAACCAACAACCCAAGAATTTTACCCTATAGCGGAATTGGTGACTCCACTGGGGAATATTAACCCCAAGTTTCTAGATTATTCCTTTTTATTCCTCCTTATTTCCTTTGTTCACATATCCTTCTGACTAGCTTTTATGCCTAGTAGACATTTCAAAATCTCACAGAGTTCAATCATGTTCCCTTTTGGCCATATGAAGAACTCTACCCTGGCTAACGTTGTCTTTGTTAGTATTCTAGAGCATCATAACGCAGCCTAACTTTGATTACAGTGTCTTAGTATCTTCATTAACGCGGTCTTTACTCAGAGCCAGTGCGTTACTCAACCAAAAAATTTCTATTCACACCTTTGTTGTGTTCCTTTTGGCTGCAAAGTTTTTTGGCCATCAGAACCATTCCTTGAATGAATCCCTATGCTTGTTTACCAACTGGAATTTCTGTTTTTTTGTTCTTGTTTGAAAAAGTTAGTGTCAAATACATTTTCTTTCTAGAAGAATTTTATTTTTTAGTTTTTCTGCATCTAGCTGGATTAATTCTGAAAATTTCAGTTAAAAGACTGTTAAGACGAGATAAATAGATGTCTGAATATTTAAAGTTGAAATGTGTTATTTGAATGTTTGTTGCACGAATGTTGAAAAGAAACCTCTCATTGTAGAAATACTCTTCATTGAATTGAACATTTAGAGCATATTTTTGCATGGTTTTCTGAGTCAGAGTCTCATCACATTTCATACATCCACTCCCCCTCCGCAAGAATAATAATCAAGTACTCTAAGAATCAAGCGATAATAAAATCAATCACGTTACTTTTTTTGAGCTCACATCAATAGTAGTTTAGGCTAGGATCTTGGGTTATGAAAAGTGAGAAAATCACCCAAGATCTCAAAACTTGAAACTAGAGTCATTAACGAGCGAAATCCTACTGCACTCATATTATCGGGACCACTCCTTTACGGGAGCTAAGCACGAGACAACACTTGGGGGCAAAAGAAGGTAGCCTGCCTTCGACTGCATCTAGTGGGCATTCTATATATTTGGGTTCCCTTCAGGGATGTCGAAACTAGATCGAGGATCTAGGTATTCTGCCCATATAGCATGCTATCCTAGACCGTGACCCCACTGATGATGTTTGTGATTTAAGGTATCTTTAGTGGCCATAAATTTTAGGGACTTATATAAGGTGACTGGGACGGGCTGTCGTAGTACCTAAAACAGATGAAACTACTTTGTCTTCGGTCTTCAGGAGGGTACTCGTCTTCACGAGAGTACTTACACCTATCATCTGAGGTTCGGGTGAAGCTCTAGAGTAACTATAACTGTACTTTCGACCAACCCTCTCTGTATACCATTTTGATACTGGGTTTCATCTCCAGCAAATGGTAGTACTGAGATAGGGCACCCTATTCTGGCTGCTTATTGATTGATTTTAGAGAGACCTTTTTTCTTTTTTTCTTTTTTTCTTTTTTTAGGTGTGTGGTTACTATCATTGAGACTTTATAATACATCACAATTTATTAAAATTTGTTAAAAATAAACATGTCACCATGGTTTCATATGATCCACATCGTCTATCTCGATAACAGTAAGGTCTACCTCCTTTGACTCCTGAGGAAGAATTGAACCTTGGTGAACCCGTGCCTTCTACGGAAGAGCAGTCTCCATTGATGAACCCTGCTTTTCACATAGCCTCATATCATACAGAATTTCTGGAGGACCCTTTCACGGAAGGTTTCATACCTCATTACAATCCTCCACTCACTGATCCATCGGAAACCGTGATAATTTAGATTCCACCATGCCAAGACATTTCTTCGGCCTCATAAACATCCATTTCGCAACCGAAATCCACAGGGTCGATACCAATGGTAACCATCCCAGGTTCGCCACAATCCTCCCCACTAGTTTTTAGTTCTATGCCATCACTTGGTAACCCCAGTATTCAACTTATGCCTAGTCCCAACCATATATTCATCACAACTATGAGTAACTCACCGATTCCTTCGGGATCTACTCCTACCGTGACCATGTCGATACCTATGGTTTCCCCTCCCATGAGTGGGACTACTTCGGTTCCTTTTAGCAACCCTTTCATTTGGAACCCTTCGCTGAGTTCAAAACCCTTGGCCTCTATACCAGGGAACATTTCACTATCCCTGCAATCGTTAGGACAAATCGGACAACCTATTGTTAACACTATTTCCTTAAGTTGTTTAAATATTGATGTAGGGTCTATGCTGTTGCTAAACTATGCAAGTAGTAGCATGCCTCCAGGAAACTCTATTGCGTCCATATGGACCAACCCACCCCAACCTCCATCTGGTCTGGGGGGGCACTTTTATGCTAGGGGCAACCAACCATTCGCCCCACAATACAATATGCCCTATGGACAACAACCATATATCCATACACCTCCACCCATAGGAAATTTTTATCAAAGTCCCACTTATCCTCCTGGTAACATGTTGATGGGCAGACCTTATGGTCTAAATAGTCAGCCGAACCTTCCTTGGCTAGATTTGGGGGCAAACCCACAATTTCCATTTTTGGCAGCTTTATACATCCCCGACATCTATAAACTGACTAATGACCCCATCAATCACAACTCGCTCTAGCCTCCAGTACCACACAAGATTCCTTCTAACATCCCAAAGTTTGATGGGAAACAAGGGGAAGACCCAGCCGCACACATCACCACCTTTCATTTATGTTTTATCTCTAATTCCATGGTGGATGATAGTATCCGACTTCGAAAGTTTCCCCGCACCCTTACAGGCAATGCTTCCAAGTGGTATATTGAATTACCACACGCCGCCATCAATACTTTTGGTGCTTTAGCTATGGAGTTTCTAAATAACTTCCAATTACCGATCAGATACGAAACTAGAACGAAACTGTTAACCTCACTGTGCCAAGATACTGCCACCCACATCTCCGATCACATTCATGAGTGGAGGCGTAGGAGGAGGCTAGTCAAAGCACCAATCCTAGATCATCTTCTGTCTAATTGGTTTTGTAAGTCTCTCTTACCCCACATCTTTAAAGACATTGGCCTATCCGCTGCAGTTATAGAAGATCAATGCCTTCGTCATGCCCAACATTTAGATTTAATCTATTCACAATCTGGCACATTATATGATTTACTCCCCAATGCCCCAGGTAACCCAAATTCTCCTGCTACTCAGAAACCCGAAACCCATGCCGACGGTCTCATTGGCACAATGTCTGGCATAGCCACAAAACAGTCTTAGGGGAAAACCTCCCATCCATCCTCAGCTGCCACTGCCCCTAACCAAACGACTACTCTTCCTACTGCTGAGGTCAACTATGTACAAACTTCACAAAAACCTAGTGGAAAGAATAAGAAGAACAAGAAAAATACAACTTATTTGGAAGAGAAGTGTTGGCGAGTAGTCAGGTCTCGCGGACAAGACCCAGGTTCAGGAGTTGTGGCCAACAAAGAGGTCCGATGTAGTCTAAGATCACGCCGGCATTTTCACCCTGCTCCGGAGATCAGTGAGTCTCACCCGAGGCGTGCCGCAACCACATGCAGAAGGGGATGAGATCAATGGCAAGGAACAAAGTCACAACTCATGATGGACAATGCATCGATTATATAGACAGAGTTATATACGTAAGAGCACTTAATAAGCATTCAGACATTTGCAAATAAAATTTTAAACCCGCATAAACACATTACAGGCATGTAAACATCTTATTGAGACAGCAACCTTCCATTGTATTAATCTCTTAGCCAAACACATGATTACATGGCATTCTCAATGATAGCTTACAAATCTGATACAGATGGTATGCGGAACAGAAAGGTAGAATAGAGAAGATGAGGAACCATAGGAAGGTCATGCATGATTCTTCCGTAGTCGCTCTGTGCGTCTTCCCCTGTCACGAGCCTCGCAACCTCTTCAGCATCGTCCTCTTCCAGCCGGGTGACTGTTATTTATTCACCCGCTCTCGCGACTATCAGTTCCTCTATGTATTTTCTTCAGCTGCTCCTAGCTTCTCTCCTGTTATCTGCGTGTTCCGCTTTCTGTCTTCTGTTGTGTGTTTTCTTCATTTGTACTTATGCGTGTTCTATCTTCAGCTATCTCATGCTTCCGCGCCACCTTGATAGCTCCACGACTCCTGGTAGTTGCGACGCGGTCGCGATTGCCATGTGTTTCCATGGCACAACTCAAAAGGTCAAAATTCAAAATGTTCTAACCAAGATTTCAAAAACAATAAAAAACAAGGGCCCCAACAGGCCCCGACCACAATTCCTTGACTCGTCCCCGAGTCAATCACAAATAATAGTCTCCACTTCCATTGCCCCGCTGGCTCCCGTGCCCTGTTCTGCTGTGCCTTCGTCCCGTGCCCTTTCCTGCTATGCTCCTCCAAGCGGTTGTTAAAACAAGGGCCCCAACTTCGGGACCCTGCGGAGCGCTGTATCTTTAAGCCCGCTGAAGTACGACACTGCTTGCTGCCATTCCTGCATTAGCGACTCTGCTTCTTCAATGATCCTGGTGGCAGCGGCCTCCTCTATAGTCGTCGGGACAGCCTCGAACATCGTGGTGAGCTGGGTCTCGGCCTTGGCATCCAGCTGTTGTATGGATTTGGCACTTGCTTGAATGGGCGGACGGATTTCCCGAATGACCTGTTTGGCCGCTGCCGAGTCGGCCTCAGTCTGTTGCATTTGAATCTTAAGCTCATCCGCCTGGGCATAGAGCTGATCTAACCGTGCTGGGTCTACGGTCTCTTGAATTTCCCTGGAAATCTGTTGTAGCTGGGCAGAGATGGGCTGCATTTTGACAGTGAGGGCGAGTGAGCACTCCTGCAGACTTCGCAGGAGGGCATAAGCCTCGCCCGCTGTGGAGTGAAGAGTCGCCTGCATACGAGCTACCTGAGTCTGCTTGGTAGTCACTTGTTCTGAGTAGACAATCTGTCGATCGGGAAGGGTGGGCCGTGCGGCTAACGCCGCTTGGAGTTCCTGATTCTCCCTGCATAGATCAGTGAAAGTAGTCCGAAGGTGGTAAGCCTGGACTACTACATTGTCCTCCGCTATGTTGTCAGGAAGTGGGGCATGGTGAGCCCTTACAGCGGGCCATAGGTCGGAGAACGCCTGAGCAGCAATGGTGACCTGCTCCTGTAGGTAGGTCTTCTCCCTGGTCAGTTGATCGCGCTGTTTAGTAAGCGCTGTGATCTGGTGGTGCTGCTTAGTGCACCGCTGCTGTAGCTCTGAATAAATCTGTTCAGCCTTTAGGGCCGCCCACTGAATGAGTAGGTACAATTGGCCTGTGCCCCAGGTTTCTATGTTGGGGTTGCCGGGGGTGCCCTGCTCCGGCAGTCGCTCCTGCAGAGGTTGCCCACTGGCCACTGATCAGTTGGAGTTCTCAGGAGGAGGGACCGGTGTCTGCTGCTGCATTGAGGTGCCCATATCGGAATCTAGCCGGTCTTGCTGAGTGGTTTGGTCTGGGGGAGGGTCAGCATGCTCAGGCGGAGCCTCGACCGAGTCAGCCCCAACATTGGCCAGCCGGGTAGATATAGTAGAGACAAGATCCTGGGGTGTGGCCACGGGGTCAACCGGCAGTACTACGGCCTCAGTACTGGAGGTGACTTCAACCCTGTGGTCTCCTCCAAAAAGTTCCCAGATGAGAGGGTCTGATACAGTGGCCAATGAGTTTGATGGAGCAGAGGAGGTGGCAGGTGGACGGCCGGTGGAGGGAGCGGTGGACGGGGTGAAAGAGGTATGGGGGAGGCGAATGTTGAGGAACTCTGATGGATCGATCAGGGGTTCCTCCGAAATCAATGTCCCTGTGAGTGGAGTGGATGGTGGATCATCATCAGTAAGGTCCACCACTGGATCTGTGACAGCAGTGCGGGCAACTCGGATGGAGGGGGGTCTGATGGATCGGGTCCCGGGCCCGTTTCACCCATCGGGGTGATGATAGGGCTGGTAGAAGTGAATAAGTTGGTGATGATAGGGCTAGGTGATGATTATGGTATGATTACTGTCTACTTATGGTAATTTATGATGCAAATCTGAGCGATCCTACGGAATGACAAAAGGACTGATGGAAATGACCTGGACTGACACTGGCACGTGGATGGATCCTACAAGGAAGACATGCTGGACTGGCGCCGTGACACGCTGGACTGGTCCGCCCCGACTACAGTCGGTTGTGGTGAGGTACCCGCAACTGACCGGTTATTTGACAGACTGCCTATGAACGGAAAAGACTCCCTACGCTCATCTCGGTTGCAGGAGATTTATTCGACTAAGCTACTCTACGGGTTCTCTCGGTTGCGAGAGTTATTGATGAGAAGTGAAAGGTACCTACTCCTGGTAGGGTTTCAGGCGTGCGCCATTCACCCACCCAGGGAGAACTGTACCGTCCAGCTGTGCCAACCGAATGGCTCCTGAGTCGCGGATCTCGATGACAAAGTAGGGTCCCAACCAGTGCATCTGGAGCTTGCCTGGAAACTTCTGGAACTGGCTATCGTATAAGATAACTTTGCCGCCAACTTGGAAGGCTTTGGTTTTGCTGTGGCGGTCGTGCCACACTTTCTGCCTGGCCTTCTGAACCTTCTGGTGGAATTCCGCCAGGAATCGGGCCTCATCCAGCTCCTGTAGCTCCTAGAGGCGTTCCCGAAGTGACTCCTCTTTTGAGAAATGAAGAGACGTAGCGATCAGAAGACTAGGTACAGTGAACTCGGAGAGAATCACAGCTTCCCGGCCATACACCAACTGGAATGGTGTCTGATTGGTCAAGCATTTCACCGTGGTCTGGTAGGCCCACAATGCCGCTGGGAGACGCTCGTCCCAATCGTCGCGCTGAGCATTGCAAATTTTAGTCAAGCCTTTTCCAAGAATCTTGTTAAATGCTTCCACAGTACCATTGGCCCGCGGGTGGTATGGGCTGCTTTTATGATGCTGAATCATAAATGTGTCCAGTAGTGACTTGACCGTGGCATTAATGAAATGTGTACCCTGATCACTGGTCAAGCTCTGTGGGCAGCCAAACTGGCTGATGATGTGTTCAAAAATGAACCGGGCAGTGGTCTCTGCCGAGTAGTCGCGTACCGCCGCTGCCTCAGCCCACTGAGTGAGGTAATCCGTGGCGGTAATGATGTGCCAGGCCTTGGAGTGTCTGGCGACCGGGGCGATGGGACCTACGAAATCGACAACCCACTTTTCGAACGACCGCAACACATGCACTGGGTGTAGCGGAAGCTCGTCCCGGTGCGAAGGCCTTCCCGTCCACTGGAAAACATTGCAGCGCTTCACATAGGCCTTACAGTCAGCATGTACCGTCGGCCACCACAGGCCAGCTTGGAGCACCTTCCTTGCGGTGGGTTTCGCACCCACATGCCCTCCCGCAACACCGCTGTGACATTCCCACATCACCTCTTCCTATTCGTGGTCAAGAACGCATTTGCGCAACACCTCATCGAGGCCCAGTTTGTACATCTGCCCCGCGATCAATTGGTAGTCGGCCGCCTGGACAACCAGGTGGCGTTTCTGAAGCGGGGTATAATCCTGAGGGCATTGTCCCGTGGTCAGATAAGTGGCAATGTCAGCCAGGTAATCTGGTACTGCTTCGACTCGGAAGAGGTTGGCATCCGACAGCTGATCGTCCAACAAGCCCTCATTCTCTCCCGTCTCCAACCTGGATAAATGATCGGGACCGAAATTCAACCTGCCGGGCTTGACAATCACCTCAAACGTGAATTCTTGGAAAAGTAGAAGCCAGCAACAGATCTGTCCTTCCAACACAGGCTTATTCACCAGATACTTCAATGCAGAATGGTCCGTAAATAATGTGAATTTTCCGCCTAGAAGATAGTGGCGGAAATTCTGGAGGGAGTACACCATCGCCAACACCTCTCGCTCGGTTGTTGTGTAATTCTTCTCCGCATTCGATAACCGATGGCTGGCGAAGTATATGGGCTGGTCAACTGTCGTCTCCCCGGGTTGCGCCAAGATAGCCCCAAGTGCAATACTGGACGCATCAATATGCACATGGAACTGCTTATCCCAGTCGGGATGAACAAGTATGGGTGCCGTCGCCAACTTCTCCTTCAAGGTGTCAAGTGCCTTCCTACACTCCGTCGTCCACTGGAACACCTCTGACTTCCGCAACAGTTTCTCCAAAGGGGCCGTAATCTTTGCGTAGTTGCGAATAAACCGCCTGTAATATCCTGTGTGCCCGAGCAGTGCCCGCAACTGCTTCACGGTCTCGGGGGCTTCCATGTGAACGATGACCGCGACCTTGGCGGGATCAACGCAGACCCCTTGCTTGCACACCACGTGGCCCAAGAGTGTGCCGAATGGAACTGCAAAAATACATTTCTTCAAGTTCAAGGAAATCTGCAGCTGACGACACCGGTCAAACATAATACGCCACAGGGAGGCGTGTTTCTTCAACAGGTTGTAGACGGTCCATTTGTCCATGTAGACCTCCAGGAACTTGTGAATGTACTCCCGGAAAGTAGCAATGACAATCCGGGAAAACACAGCCGGTGCGTTCTTCAGACCAAACGGCATAACGTGGTATGCGAATGATCCCCACTCAGTGGTGAATGTCGTCTTTGCTTTGTCTTCCTCGGCGATGCGCACCTGATGGTAACCCGAAAACCCATCAGTGAAGGAATCAACTCCGTTTCCCGCAACATGATCTAGAACTTCATCGCTGAAAGGAGTGGGAAACGGATCGTGGATGCAGGCATTGTTCAGGCTCTGGTAGTCTACGCAGACACGAATCTCTGCTTTGTCCTTCTTGTTCTGGATGACAATGGGACTCACCCACTCTGCTTCTTCTACTGGAAAGATAAGACCTGTAGCCAGCATCTTGTTGATCTCCATCTTGACCTTTTCTTTGATACGTGGGTTCAGCCGGTAGGGTCGGTGCTTCACCGGCCTGGCCCCCGGTTTCAGCGCGATGCGCATTTCGCCCAGGTCCCCCTTGATCCCCTTCAGGTCCGCAACTGAGGACGGGAACAAGTCTTCATATTCCCAGAGGAGGCTGAAAATTTCTTTTATCATTTCGTCATCCCAGTATTCTCCCACCGTTGCGAGCTTTGGTTTCTCGTCTGTTCCAATGTTCAACTTCTTCGTCTTTAGTGGCTTTAAATGGAATTCTTCAGTCGTCGACTCTTTGCTGATGCTCCACTCGCCTTCCCTTTTGTCAAAATAGAGATGCCTGAGGTCCTCCAGACTATCGTCATCCGGATCGCCGTCAATCCGGTGGCAAACCAACTCGCACTTGACCTCAGGTCGTGACACAACCGAGCCCCCGTCGGGCTTGGGATGGCGGAAAAACAAGACCTCCTTGATTTCCTGTAGGGCCTGAGACTCCTGCGCCGTCTCCCCTTCGAACAAGAAGCACCGAACGAACTTGTCTGTAATTTCCTGCCAAGAGCGGGTTCCCCATTTCCGCTCTTCCTCCAGGTACCAAGCCTGGGGAATTGTACCCAGGGAGTGGATAAAACTGTGGACCCACAGCTCCTCAGGGTACCGGGTGCTACGCCACTGTTCCTCGCAGGCCCGCAAATGGTGTCGCGGGTCAGAAGTTCCATGATACTTAAGCGTACTGCAAGGTCCTTCGTCCTCTTTAAAGCGTGCCCGCAGAGCATCCGCCACGCACTCCCATCGCAACAGAGTGTTGCGGTGATTTTTCCACCACCGGGCCGACGTGGATTGCAAGGCCACATCCAAAAGTGGCATCCGACTTTCAGCTGGGACCAGGTCTTCCACCTTGGTAATAAAAGTATTGACTGCCCGCATGTTCGACAAGGTGGGATATCCGCGGATCTCAGTCCCTACCCACCGGACTTGGGTGCTGGAAGCACATCTCCGTGTGGTGGTCTCATACCCCCCTTGCTGCCAGTCTTCCCAAGCGAGTTCGGATCCGAGCTCCGAGCTCTGCACACTCCGCCAACTGACAGAGCCAGTCGCGGTCGGGTTAATATAGTCGTCCCGCTTTCCTGCGGTCATCTGATAAAGGTGGTCCATCATCTGAGCATCCTCCCGATTGTCCACCGTTTCCGTATATCGCGGGCCCTGATACGGGTCGAGGGGCTGGGTGACCCGTACCTCCCCATCCTCAAAGATCATCAGCTCCTTTTTAAGGTCGATGATGGCGTAATTCTCAAAAGCCCAATCAATGCCGAGTAAGGCGAGATAGGGATCCTTGTCGCCCATGATATCAATAACCTCAAAATCGGTGTATGTCTTCACCCCCGCAACGTCGACCTCGACACCCTCGAGCCGGCCGATTGGCAGAATGAAATACTGGTTCGCCATCCTGAGTTGGATTGGTGAGTAGGCTAGCCGTGGCCTTCCAAGAGCCTCTCATGTCTTCCGTGGCAGAATGTTGACGTCGGACCCCAAGTCCAACATGGTGTCGCTGATTTGGAATCCCGCGACCTGCGTGTTAAGCCGGAATTATTTTCCTGTTTGTTGCTTGTTCCGCTTCACGCGCTGCACGTATTGAGGGCCAGCGTCCACCGGGTCTCTAATTCCTGTGCGCCCCTGCAGTGCTCCTTCCAAAGCATGCTTGAGCTGCTGCCGCAGCGCAGCGTTGTCAACAATCTTGAGGAATAGCTGGAGCCAATCCTCGACCATAGTACCTGCGACGTTCTGCGCCCCAGACTCCGGCAGCATGGGCTCCTCCAAACCTCCCTCGTTCCGCAACTGGGCGAACGCCTCAACTGCCTCCTGGAAATACTTCTTCTGGACTTCGGGCCTGATCAACTTCTTCGGGGATGCCGGCCGAACCACTCGTGCTGGCTCCTTCCCGTGGGCATCCTCTCCAGTCTTCTTTCCGCCCCTCGTCACGATCACGACGTTCTGCAAGTCTGGGGTTGCGGTCCCTCGCGGTTCTGAGTTTATCAGATTCGCTCCCCTCTGCCTCGCCCGTTCTTCCCACTTCTTGATGAGCTCCGGACAGTCCTCTGTAGCGTGGGCGTTGACCCGGCACTGGGAACACCAGGTTCGTCACGGGAGGGGACATTCTTGAGCCACGTGACCCTCCTGGTCACAGTTGTAACATTTTACCGGACCGCGTCCGCCTGTGCGGCCTCCCCGCATGCCGCCGCCTCTTCCCCTTGGAGCCTCGTTCACCCTGTAGGAGGGATGATCCAATCGATCTGCAAGTGCCTCGAGCGCCCTGCACTACTCGGTGTTGTGAGTCGTGGAAACACAAAACTCACAGTACACATTGTTCGGGACCGTGGAGTACTTCTGTAATATCGGGCACATCCGAGGAGGATGCCCCAGCGTCCGACAAATCTCACAGTATTCTGTGGTGGAGGAACCCGGTTGAGGTGGGAACCCCGCGTAAGTCTGTTGCGGCTGGTAGACTCCCTGCGGGTTCATTGCCATGCCGCCGCCAGGCGGTGGACCCCCCTGGATTGCCGCGACCGAGGGTCTTGCTCCTGCGCCGCGCAACCGAGGACACTCGGTTGCGACGTGGCCCTCGACCAGGAAATGAGTACACCAAACATTCAGTCGCGCTGGTCTCACTGGCTGAAGATCCTTGAGCTTTTCAGTCAAGCTGGCAATCTGGTGTTGCAACCCTATCAAAGAAGGATCTTGCGGGGCCGTCCCCCCCCCGATATTCCTGGGGGTAGCCCGCCATGGCTTCAATCTTCATGGCCTGCTCCAAAGCGTCCTGCAAATTATCAATCTTCTGCTGGGTGAGAGGGGTTCGTGTCAAGGGGAGCAGAGCCTTGATGAACCAGTCCCTCTGGTGGTTTGGATTGATCGAGTAGCTAAGTTTCCCGATCACGTCCTTGAATCGCCGCATCAACTCCCACGCGGTCTCACCTTCCTTCTGCTTAATTTCCCATAGCTCTGACAGGCCCTGCTGGTCTGTCTGGGGAAGCTTGAATTCACGGACAAAATCCCGCTTCACGTCCGCAATTACGGGGTTAGGATGAGCCTCGGACCACTTGATAAACCATCGCAGAGCCCTCTCTCTGAGCGTGGTTTGGAATTCTATTAACTTCCCTGCATCTGGCATCTGGCGAGCCCTCCAGATGGCTTCGCACAGATACCAGTGCTGCTCTACATCATCATTGCCTCAGCCAGAGAACTCTGGATACCGGGTGAAAGATCCAGCCATGTGTGCTTGCGAAGAATTGACTAGAATAAATCCTCCGGGTCTTGGTTGCGTAACGGTCCCACTAGGAAAAATACCACTACTAGTAACGCTGCTGTTATCAGACGTTACTGACACTGATGAACTATTGTATGACTGACTCAATGCTTGTAACTGAATAAAAATATTACTTAAAGGATGATACAGTACCAGGGGAAGGTCGGGATCCTGGCCATGCAGAAGGCGGGAAGTAGGGCTGCCTGGAGGGGTGGGTGCCATCTGATCTTGAAACATCCGCTGCATCACGCCGTGCCATTCATCATCAGAACTCTCTTCGGGCTGCATCTTTCCATTATCTTCACTCGTCATTATCTCTCTTTCTTGCGTCGCTGGGCTCCCATGCACCCACTGCACTTCCACCGCTGTCCCGTCTTCTTCCCGAGTATCCAAACCCATAGTTCCTGTCCTCTGAGGCACCTCCTTTTTATTTTTCCTCTCGATCTCCCTTCTCTTCAAATCTCGCATTACCCTTCTTCGCCACCTATCGGCGATCTGTGCCCGCCGATGCGCACGTCGCTCCCGCAACTTGCATGCGGCCTCAACATCCATTCCCCGCTCCCCACTTTCAAATTCTACACAGTATCAGTCCCCTCAACCCTTCCCCCAGCACGGGTGGTTTACACTTCCATACTCATTTTGTGGAATTCAATCAACCCTTCATCCACCATCAGAGCTTTGATCCACAGCGGAATCTTCTTCAGCAGCTTCCCTCTTAGCCCTGAGTGGAAAAAAGCCTCGGCTTTTGAGAAGGATTGGTAGCACTCAGTAGCAAACTCCACAGTGTATCCTTCCAATGTGGTCCTTACCCAAAAATCCACCACGCGGGTCAGTTCAGTGTCCACCCGGTGCAGTGCCACCAGATCTTCGTGCGCCCACCTGCGGTTTATCTTCCGCAAGCCTTCTTGGGGCACCGTCGCTCGTAATCTCTGCAACCAATTGTAAAGGTCAGTAGGGAACCTTCCCTAGAAAATTTCGTACGTATCACTGGCTGAGTCAGAGAAAAGGACGAGCTCCTTGATCACCGCCTCCTTCTTCTTGGTCAGCTCTGCTTGCTGAGCAATGAACTGGTCGAGATGATTATCCCACCATCGTCGTATCTATCCTTCAAAAATCCTCGATACCATGATCTAGGTACCCTCAGAACATGCAGGTCCCGACAACGGAACCATTTGTTGGCGAGTAGTCAGGTCTCGCAGACAAGACCCAGGTTCAGGAGTTGTGGCCAATAAAGAGGTCCGATGTAGTCTAGGATCACGCCGGAATTTTCACCCTGCTCCGGAGAGCAGTGAGTCTCACCTGAGGCATGCCGCAACCACATGCAGAAGGGGATGAGATCAATGGCAAGGAACAAAGTTGCAACTCATGATGGACAATGCATCGATTATATAGATAGAGTTATATATGCAAGAGCACTTAATAAGCATTCAGACATTTGCAAATAAAATTTTAAACCCGCATAAACACATTACAGGCATGTAAACATCTTATTGAGACAGGAACCTTCCATTGTATTAATCTCTTGTCCAAACACATGATTACATGGCATTCTCAATGATAGCTTACAAATCTGATACAGATGGTCTGCGGAACAGAAAGATATAATAGAGAAGATGAGGAACCATAGGAAGGTCATGCATGATTCTTCTGCAGTCGCTCTGTGTGTCTTCCCTTGTCACAAGCCTCACAACCTCTTCAGCATCGTCCTCTTCCAGCCGGGTGACTGTTATTTATTCACCCGCTCTCGCGACTATCAGTTCCTCTCTGTCTTTTCTTCAGCTGCTCCCAGCTTCTCTCCTGTTATCTGCATGTTCCGCTTTCTGTCTTCTGCTGTGTGTTTTCTTCATTTGTACTTGTGTGTGTTCTATCTTTAGATAT
The DNA here is from genome assembly GCA_034641835.2 of Pinus albicaulis. Taxonomy (NCBI): domain Eukaryota; kingdom Viridiplantae; phylum Streptophyta; class Pinopsida; order Pinales; family Pinaceae; genus Pinus; species Pinus albicaulis. The sequence goes on along the minus strand of CM076570.1, from coordinate 194,415,011 downwards.
CTCATGCTTCCACGCCACCTTGATAGCTCCGCGACTCCTGGTAGTTGCGACACGGTCGTGATTGCCATGTGTTTCCATGCCGCAACTCAAAAGGTAAAAATTCAAAATGTTCTAACCAAGATTTCAAAAACAATCAAAAACAAGGGCCCCAACAAGAAGTCAGACCATTAGAATAATCCTAATCCAAAAAACGCTGCTAAAAATGACAAAGGGAAGGAGAAACCCATGAAATTTCCTTGAAAGATCTGTGCGGAGGACCACTTGACATACAAATGTCCTCGACTGTAGGAATACACCGATTTTATCGCAAACAAAGATTTTGGGTGAACACCTGTCGTTCTTCATAATCCTTTCCCTAATCAACAGTAGCAACAACAACACATGGTTGCAAACCCTCCACAACCCCCACAAAGGGGAAATGGTAGTTCACATCCTTTCGGTGAAGGATCATCTACCATTTATGGCATTGAAAGTGTTGACCTTCAAACACGAGCCAAGCTTTATGGAAATCCTACCATAGATGCTCAAGAACCTGGTACTAGTTATAATCCACCGCCACCCAACGATCTGCATATCGAACGACCTACTACTGATCCCGTAATTCGTCCCCCCAAAGGGAAACTTCGACGCACAACTCATAACCCCTCTGCACGTGCAGCCCAAAACTACAACATTGTAGAAGATTTGGCGCAGGCACCATCAGCCATGTCTGCTCTCGAAGTATTGCAAACCTGTCCAGCACAAAGGAAAGCCTTTCTTTTGGCCATTGGTGGAATAGACCCCCAGGATTCCATGCTATTTATTTTTGATATGGAAAAATCTCAGACTCGCCTCTCACACCAAATCGCATTCCAAGTGCAAGTTGTGTCAGAAGGGAGACCAATCCTTCGTACTGTCATTGACGAAGGTGCTTCAACCTGCGTTACGTCACAGGCTTGCTGGCTCGCTTTAGGTTCTCCTACTTTGTCACCACAGTCGAATTCCCTCAAATCTTTCGATGGCCACACATTCCTCCCAAAAGGATATCTTGCTAGCTTTCCTATCACTCTGAGTGGGAAAACGATAACCGTGGATGTTGAAGTCGTAGATCGCCATCTCGAATATAATATTTTTCTCGGTCGCAGTTGGTCTTACGGCATGACCGTCGTTGTTTCTTTGGTCTTCCGACTCATCCTATTTCCATTGGATGGGAAAATAGTCACACTGGATCAGTTATCCTTCTGCACCCCTAATTATACCACGTTACCAAGTAGCACTGTACCCCTAATAGGAAGCTTTCTTGATTCTTATGTCAGTATTGATACCGGTCTTCTAAAGGCATCTTCCCTAATGGGTTTCTTTCCTCTCCCACTGCCAGAGGTTCCAAATACAGTTTCAATGATATCCACCACTTTGGATGGATTTATTGACCCATGGATCCTACTGACACCTTCATACATTGATTCCTACAGAGATCAGATGCCACTCTCACCAGCCGAGTTGGCTTACCAAGCCATCCAAATTACATCTGAACCCTCCACTAATATGGTTTCAACCAAAGGTACAAACCTCCCTCCCATCACAGTTCTCTCTAAAGATCTCCTCAATGAATTTTTTCCTATGGATGAAGCTATTTGAGAGATCATGTCTCTAGAAGAACGACCTTGGGGAGAGTTTCACCATTGCGCTTCGATGATCGACTCAGACGTGATAAATACTCAAATCCCATCCTTTGATCCACCTGAGATGGTTCCCTCCACTTACACGACTGTTCAAACTATCGATTCGGAAGGGAACATGGGTAATCCTTATAATAAAATACTCATAGATATCTCAGTCAAAATGGGTATCATGGAAAACATTCAGATTGGAGCAGATTGCAATCTGGAGGAAATTGAGTGCTTCACATCCATTTTCAAGGAATTCTGCGATGTGTCTGCTTGGTCTTATGACGAAATGCCCGAGATAGATCCATCTATAGTTGAGCATGAAATCAAAGTTTATGAAAATACCAAACCAGTTCGAGAATGACTAAGACCTGTCCACCCGTGCAAAGTGGCCTCCATCAAAACTGAGGTAGAAAAAAATTTAAACGCTGCTTTCATCTATCCTGTTCCTTTGATAGAATGGGTTTCCAATCCAGTTCCCATAGACAAAAAACAAGGCACGATTCGAGTTTGTGTTGACTATCGTGATCTGAATGCTGCTTGTCCTAAAGACAATTGTCCTACGCCGTTCATAGATCAGATCCTCGACGATTGTGCCGGATGCTAATATTTTTCCTTTATGGATGGATTCTCGAGCTATAGCCAGATTGTGATTAAAAAATAAGACCCATATAAAACTGCCTTCATTTATCCTTAGGGCACATTTGCGTATCGAAAACTCCCATTCGGTCTGAAGAATGCTGGAGCAAATTTTCAGCGGGCTATGGACTACGCCTTCCACGACATTCAAAATATTGTATAGGCTTACTTGGATGACCTCCCAGCCAATTCCAAGAAATGACTTGATCACCTTTCTCATTTAAAAGAAATTTTTTCCAAGTGCAGGTTCTACAATATATGTCTGAATCCTCATAAATGTGTATTTATGGTCGAATCCAGGCATATTCTAGTTTTTATTATATCCAATCATGGGATTAGGGTTGATCCCGATAAGGTTAAAGAAATAGTGGAATTTCTAGTGCCACAATCCATCCTGCAACTCCAACATTTGCAAGGGAAGGAAAAATTTTTACGTCGATTCATTGTCAACTATGCCGAGATGATGAAAGGATTTATGTGATTATTAAAGAAGGGAAAACTATATTTGTGGGATGACCAAGCTCAAAGGTCATTTTATGCTTTAAAACATGCACTTGTTTCAGCCCCACTCCTTAGTGCCCCCGACTACTCACGCGACTTTCTCCTCTACCTAGCAGCCTCACCATCCTTGCTTGGAATGGTTTTGGTTCAAGTTCACAATGAAGATAGTGAACATGTGATATACTACTTTTAAAAAGCTCTAATCATATCTGAACTATGTTATTCACATGTGGAGAAACTTTCTCTAGCGGTAGTTTTTGCCGTCACCCGATTCTGACACTATATATTGCTGCGGCAGACTACTTTTATTGCTTTGGAGAACCCCATGCGACACATCCTATCTCGACAAATTATTGGATGAAAATATTCCAAATGGATTATAATCCTCCAACAATTTGATTTGGTCTTCACGGCTACCAAAGCAAAGAAATCTCTAGTCTTCACTGCATTGCTATTGGACCTTCCTTGAATTGACCCAGAAGAAGTAGCTCATGATCCATTTCCTGATGAATTTGTATACTTGGTCGATTCTTCAGACCCTTGGTATGGAGACATTTTGGTCTACCTACAAACCCAATGCTTCCACCCAACTCTCACATGCGACAACCGTCATCGTATTTGCCACCATACAAATCACTACCTTGTACTGAATGACACTTTATATCATTGTGGTATCGATACTATTCTCCGACGTTGTCTCACCCTTAATGAAGCGAAACGCATTTTGAATGACTTCCATGCAAGGGCATGTGATGGTCATATTTTGGGCAAAGCTATTGCCCAAAAAATCTTGCGCGTAGGTTATTATTGGCCCACTTTGTTTAAAGACTGCATTGCAGTGGTCCAGAAGTGCCATCCATGTCAAATTTTCACGAAGAAAATGCGTGCTCATCCTACCCGTCTTCATATGGTTATCTCCATTGTTCCTTTCTCTAAATGGGGAATTGACTTCATTACCTACAATCCCATTTCAGAAAATGGACACAACTACATTGTGGTTGCGGTCGACTATTTTACGAAATGGGCGGAAGCCATTCCAACTTTTAGGGCTGATGGCGAAACCACCGCTCTTTTTTTGTTCAATCGGGTAATCTATCAGTTCAGCATACCCCTATATATTTTCACAGATCATGGATCACATGTTCAGAATCACATGATGACCTAATTAACCTCCATGCTAGGTTTTTGATAGGATCAATCTTCGTCCTACTATCCTCAAGCTAATGGTCAAGTCGAAGCCGTCAATGGCGTCCTCAAAACCATGATTCGTCGATTAGTCGGAAACCATAAAAACACATGGCATCAGAAGTTGTATTCCGCGTTATGTGCATATCAAACGTCAGTCAAAACTGCCACAATCTTCACACCATTTCAACTTGAATTCGGCCTAGAAGCAGTACTCCCAATTGAGTGTGAAATTCCATCACTCAAACTGGCTGTTGAACTCATGCCTGGTACTATTTCCACAGAAGAGCGCTTGCTCTCGCTCGATCATTTAGACAAAACTCATCGAGATGCTACACTAGCACTTGAAGCTCACCAGCGCTGAGTCAAAGCTCAATACGATAAATCTGTCAAGCCTCGTTCTTTCCAAGAGGGTGATCTTGTTCTACTCTATGATCAGAAACATGACCTCTTAGAGGAAGGAACACTCCAACCATTATGGCTTGGTCCTTACATCATCACTAAGGTCCTTTCAAAAAGAGCTTACAAACTTCAGGACTGTAATGGAATTCCACTTGTGGAGCCTCGTAACGGGCTCTATCTGAAGAAGTATTTTTCCTAGTTCACCACTAAGAATATGCTTTGTAATTTTATGTATATAAGTTTTACCTATTGTTTTGATGTCTCTGGATATTTTTGGTTTTGTAGATGTTTTTTCTCATATACAATCTTTTTCTTTCACATAGATGCCGTCATCCTCCTTATGATACGTCGGATATGTAGACGGTGCTAGTCATCACACTAGAAACATTGCTTTAGCTGCTTGGGTTCTCTACACACCTAAGTCGACACTTCTTGGTTCTGGGGGAATTTTCCTAGGTAGCGCCACCAATAACGTTGCCGAGTACATGTCAGTAATCCAACTCCTCACAGAGGTTGCATCTCACAACATCTCCAATTTAGTGGTTAGGTTAGATCCCAACTCATAGTTATGTAGTTAAACAATCATTACCGTATCCGTCATCCAATCTTGTTACGTTATTTTTTAAGGGTGCGACTTTTAGAACGTCAATTTTGAACCATTTCATTTGAACACATTCCTAGAGAATTTAATGCATTGGCCAATTATTTAGCAAACTGTGTGTTAGATTGACATTTGTCGCATTTGTTATAAAAGATTTACACATGAGTATATATATTTTTTTTCATAAAAAATACATAAAAAATTAAAAAACACAAAATCACCAAAAGCATGTATGTATATATATGTTGTGTCTAGTAAAATAGTTACATCAAAAAAAAAATCTCTCAAAACTTGGGTTTTTTACAAAAATTTGGCTACAATAAGCCTTGCTATGACATTTATACAACTGCCCTGCCAGCTAAGCCTGACGCTCAAAACAACATACAAATGCCCTAGCTATCCTCCTCAGAGGCACCAGGTATCTCTCTGGTACACCTACAGTATGTCGCTGTAGACGAACTGGAACCTCCCGCATAGGAAGAGGTGGTATACCCATGCTCAAACCCTCCAAGTTTCTGGAGAGTTCATGAAGGATCTGGGTGTCATCATCTCCGACGGCTTCCGCATCCTCCACCGCTACGCCAGCCTTAGGTAGCTGCAGTCCTCTCCATGCATAACAAGGGGCCCCAGCTAGGCAGACCGGTGCCACATCTGTGTCAAGAAAACAAGCTTCATGTCAAAACATTTTTTCACCCTATTTAAACAAAAAAAAAAAAAATTCATAAACATTCAAAAGAAAAAAAATACTTCCTAAAGTACACTGATCTTTCCTTTCTTACCATTGAGCCCCCACTGTGTGCTAGGGGGCAGAACTAGCTCTGGATCTCCGATGAGGTTCATCCCTACATAGGGATAATCCGCAATCATAATGATCTGGGAGTTAAGCCAATCAAAGAAACCATCATCAAAACAGTATCGGACTGGACCCTCTCTAGTCCGCGGGATCAAAGCTGCCCATCGAGCCTGTCTTGGCTTGCATGGGCCTAATTCTGATGTAATCATCCTGGGTCTCATCACTAGAACCTGCTCCAGTAGGAAAGAAATGATCAAGGTGTCGTACCCAAACTCTCTTTGGGTACGGGTCTTGCATGCTGTAAGCTCTACCCAGACCTGACAAACAACTCCGTCACACCATTCAAAAACTTGAGGCTGCATGTAATCTAAGGCTAGAAACATCTGGGCCTTGGTGGCCACATGCTGACTCTTGGCCCCTGCCAAGCGAACAATCATCCATAGTAGAGACCTTAGTGGTCTCGAAGCCACCTATTCAATAGGCATCTGGTTGCTAACTGCCTCTGTGTTGCATGTACAATGAGCCAAGATAAGATCAGCAGTAGAGCGAGGATCCGCTCTTGACCCCATCAAATTAGGCCTCGGTCCACAACACAACAGGCTAGTCAAAAAATAAATATCATCCTTCTCAATTGAGAGCTCATTTCCCCCAATATGAAAGACGTGGTGACGCTCGTCCCATTGCTGAATTAGCCACCTTAGGAGGTCCTCTTGACCCCTCATCAATTCTAGCCGTGCATATTTTAGCAAACTACACCTACGGAGAGCCATCAAACTGGAAGCATCAGTGATCATATCTCTTTGTTCGCGTTCATGTTCTCTCTCTCGCCAAATACTCATGATTAATAGCTGAATACCTGCCAATACAACATTTTCAACTGATTAGAAATTTCTTGGAATGCTTCAAAATGCTTATCAAACAAGTTCTTAAAACATTCTTTGTGCCTAACGTGGGCTATAGAGAAAAACAGAGCGTGCTAATGCGTTCTTCCTTCACGGGAGGTGCATTTAACGTGGGTCCAGCACTGCTGGCCCGCGTTAGCCGCTAAAATTTTTTAGGGCCTACCAAATTTCTCATTTTGAACAAGCAAAACTTCATAAAAACAAAATAAAATGATAGCAGGAGGTTCCAGCTCTTACCTAGATCTCGCGAGAAGAAGAATCGTTGCCTGGTTTGACCGCAATCGCCAGCTGAATTTTTCACACTTTTTCACCCTAGAGCTCCTTCACAGCATTCAAAACAGTGAAAATGAAAGTCTTCTAACCTTCTTATAGCCATTTCTGGGGCATGACTTTCTTAGCTAGTCTGCAAAAAGTCATGAATTCAAGCTGCATATGTGTCACGACTATTGATTTTAGTTACCGATGTTCTGATGAGTGATCAAGATCTATATGTAGATATAAACATGTTCGACCCGATATCTAGCATTATTTTTATGGTATTTTTCTTGCTCGTTAATCCGAAAAACCTTGAGTTCTTTTCTTTGGACTTGTTAAACTTACACGAAGTCAATATCGAGCATTATTTTTATGGTATTTTTCTTGCTTGTTAATATGAAAAACCTCGAGTTCTTTTCTTCGGACTCGTTAAAATTACACGAACCAAATGTCAAGCATTATTTTCATGGTATTTTTCTTTCTCGTTAATCCGAAAAACTTGTAGTTATCTTCTTCAGACTCGTTAAAATTGATATGAAGAAGCACTGAGCTTTCTTTTTAGGGACTTTTTCTAGCTCATAAAACTGAAAAAACCTCGAGTTCTCTTTGTCAAGCTCATTAAAATACCACGATAGAGAATCAAGAGCCATTATTTTCCTCTTTTTTAAAGCTCTTTAAACAGAAAAAGTGACCGAGTTTTCACCGCGTGATTCGTTAAAATTTCACAGAGAGCATCAAGTTTTTCTCTGTTGGACTCGTTAAAATTTCACAAAGAATACTGATTTTACTTCATCTCCTCGTACTCATAACAAAATGAGGTAGACATCCATCGAACATATATTTCTCACTTTTCCAGCTTTGATGGACTAACTTATGGAAAATGAACTGTTTCGGGCTAACTATTCTCCCTTTGTCATGCCAGGTTATCAAGACATGACAAAGGTACCTCCCGGGAGTTGTCTTTTCTGACATTTTCAGACTCTCTAAATATGAAAAATTCATCGAGTTTACTTTTCTGGACTCGTTAAACCTAATCAGACGGGGAAAAATTTGGACAAAATGGATACTACCTCTGTTACATTTACAAAAGGTCGATTTGGCAGAAAAAATCTTAAACATGGCACCTCCCAGAAAAATATTTCGCAGTTATTCGAACCCTACCATCTATGAGTTTAGCCTTCATCTCCCAGTGTTCCTACACTGGTAAAATCCTAAAAATACTCTTTGGTGTTCATTAAGCCTCAGCTACCTAGTACCCTGTTACAGTGCCTTCTATTGTTCAAGAAGATCTTGCTATTTACTACTCCTCATATCAACCAAACCGCTCATTATGCCAGAAATTATTTGTCATCAGTTATCCCCCCTTGCTCTTCATTATTTCCATCAAAAACAAAAATCATCTGTTTTCCGTTTCGTGTTGACTGATGCAGGACACCTCAGTGCCTACCTTTCAATAAATCTCTTCCTATCGACTTCAACATCTTATCTAGGAGGTTGGTCCAGAAACTCATCAGTACCCAGATACTTGCAGACATCAGTGGCAGGTGATCTTGTGTTTGATTGGGGGTCTCCATAATTTGCCCCCAATCGAATGATTCTACGAGTGTTCGACTTCAACTCCTTTTATTCACACTCGCTAGATTGTACTGTGCATCTTAGGGACCATCATCATTATTGGTGGCCACCTTTGCATCTGTTAACAATTTTCATTATCAACTGGTAATCAGACGATTTATGACATGTTCGATGACAATTCCTTCATTCACATGTGGAGAAATATGCAGTTTAAGTGAAGCAGCGACCAAGACCTTGGGGCAAAGGTTACATCATTACAGCTGTGTTTCCTTACCCAATTTGCGATATTGTTTATGGAGACAGCTTGTTCAACTTGATCCTATTATGACAGACACTTCCACATTATACTTATTGGTGGACATATTCTTTATATCTATGTACTAGAGAAATCATATTTATTAGCTACTGAGCATGGGAATCCCCGACTCAAGACAGATACTATATTTTCTGACATATGTTGTTGTTTCAGGTTTTCCTCAGTCCTCCAATCTCTTTAGCTATACTACACATTTTATAAAGTATTTTAGCCATCATCTTCGTCTTTGGCCTCACACTTTAGGGGGAATCTGTTACAGGTCAAAAAACCTCCTCATCACCTCAGAGGAGAAGATAAGTATGGAAGGAATAAAGAGGCCTAAACTAAACCTACTTTTTCCAAGGTAACGCTCCCCTATAATAGCAAAAGTGCGTTATAACGCACCTGATCCATGAAAAGGTCGTATTAGTGGCTAGGGAAATGCTTTGTCTAGCCTAGAGGGTAGTGTTACCCATGTTTTGAGTTTGAAACAAGAAAACCCACAGAAAATGATTTGAAACTCCAGATTTTTCTCATAGAGAGTCAGTGCAAAATAGAAACTACAAGGCACTAATCTCTTATTGGGTCTTGCCAAAAACAACTAGACTCTCAAGAGAGGAAAAAACGTGGAAAGTTGAGGAAACATCTTGGTTTTTCTATTTAGAATTGGTGGAAGGAGAAAGGCAAGGTTTGCTCTCTCCATCTCCTATAAAATGGAGCTGTAGGCTCTTGGTCCAAGGTCGAAGGTTTTTTGAATACATGTGAAGCAAAGCGTTTATTTTTATAGTGTGAAGGTAAAAGATCAAAGAGGCTCATTGAAAACTTGTTGATTAATACATCACCACATTCAAGAGAAAGATAAAGAGAGATTGGAAGACTGAGGAGGGCTTGGTACAACCGACGGTTGTAATCCTCCTTTTTTATAAATCATTAGAATTGTATCTGTTTTTTCCATTCAATGCATCAATATTGTTATTGTTCTTAAATTACTTATATAACATGAGATGAATGGCTTAGACATGCATTGTTTAATGTTTATCATATATTAACTTAATTGATATGAAATGTATATTGTGGTAGAGATTACACGGGTGCTTTGATTGATCACAGGGTCAAGATTTGGAGCTGGTGAAGAAGGATCCCTGCTTCGCTGCTTAGTGCTCTCCAAAAGGCTTCAAGATCTAGAAATAGGTAATCTTCTATCTTACTCCATCAAGATCATTTAAAGTTGATATGAACATATATGCTTCTTCTTTGTGAACTATACAGCTAATCTTACCATCTTCCTCGGGCACCGGAAAGCCCTGAGAGGGATATTCGAGAACCAACAACCCAAGCATTTTACCCTATAGCAGTTTGAAATTCTATGTTTATAAGAATTTGATTTAGGATGACTGAGTCTTCGTAATATGTATTTTGTAATGAAGGGAAGGCTCTGCAGCTTAGTGCGCAGGTCAAGATTGGTTGTATTCAAAAATTCATCATAAAAAAGTAGTTTTGCGGATGATATTCTGGTGTTCTTATGTGTTTTCTATATATATTTTCTTAAAATTGTTTTTTCAAAGTGGTTATTAGAGTCGCATGTCACGATAGAATTTTAATGGTTTATGGATTTATATGGCATATTTCTTTGATTAATTTAATGTGGTGAAGTAATTTATAAGTGTGAAGAGTAAGGAAACATAATAATACCACATCTCCTAGTCCCTCAAGGATGCATAAACTTGGTTCTGCATCCACACATAGTCACTTTGGGTGAGACTGTGATATTCTTGTAGCTTGTTGCCGAAAGGGCCAGTGATCAAGGGTTTTATTGGTGCACAGTAAGATTGAACATGGGTCACCCCAAATCAAGCCAACAAATGGTTCCTATTCCAAGATTGGGATATTTTTAAGGGATATGTGGATGTGGCACCTGTCAAAGAAAGAGATTCAATATTGGATAGACTTGAAAGAGCAAGAATTTTTGGATCAAGAAAATATAAATCCTCATCTAACATCCAAAGCATGGCTATGTTGTGCTATGCAACAACCCCCCCATTTTTATTTTCAAAATAGTCTAAACTTTTGATAATAGAAATAGGGACCCTTCTTAAAATTGTATTTTTCATTTTAAATAAAAAATCAAACTCCAAAAAACATTGTTGCTTTTATTAAATAAAAACAAAAAACCAAAAAAGAAATTAATAAAATATCCTTGTGATTACCCTATCGCAAATCGCATCCCGCATAATCTTTTCTCATTGAAGGTTAAGCAACAAAACAATGAAATCCCGATTTTGCGATCAACAATTTGAATTTCGCAAGCGACATCATAAATCACATATCAAATAAACAAAAAACAATTCGGTGAGGTTCAAAAAGCACGATGCGATGGATTTGACAGGTTTAATAAAGTTTTTTATGAGAAAATAGATCATGTCAGAAACGATTAAGTATGTTTTATCATCCTAATGCAAACAGTTATTGATTTGTTGCGATTAATTAATGATATAGCTGCTTCCCAGAGATTTTATTTCAAAATTGGTCATTTCAATATATCTTTCATCATTTGATCATCACTATGTCTTTAATAGGGATTTTCCTTCAAGGTATGTCCATACGCAAAGTAATGTAGAAACACGGCAAACAGACTGTTGCAGAATTGGAATACACAAAAATGTCGTCTACAGTCTCAGATATTGTTTGTACTGTAGATGGAGGTGCTACAAAGTGGCAAGCTATATATACTATCCTCGAAGATGAAGAACCTTAAGTAGTGGAGGTTAAAGAAACTGATGTTGATGCAAGGCCCTCAAACTTACAATTTAAAGATATTTGATGCTCCTTCCTTAATAGAATTGCAGCAAGGGCCAACCTTTTACCACATCCCGACATGATAAGGTGGGTGCTTGAGAATTCAATAATTAAAGACAGACAATTCAAAACCATTAAGAATGATATCTTAGGTTATTTCATAGCTGAAGATTTGAAAGTCATGTCCAAGCTACCTGACCAACAAGACATCTATGACAACAGGTTTGTTGAAAAATTTTCAAATAATAATGAAGACCCCTTCAAAAAAATTCAAGGTTGAAGGAAACTGGATAACAAGTTTAAACATGAGAAATCAGGTACGTATCCTATCAGTTCACTTGCAAATCCCTACAATTTCGCAACAACAATGTTATGCAGATTATATGGTCTCCCTGAGAACACTAAGTTCTCTATAAATTGGCTTCCCCTAATTGATTCCTACCTTAATTCTCACATCATGAATTGGGAAACCATTCTTTCCGAAAATCTAGCTAAAGAAATTAATGAATATCGTTAGGCAAGAGCTTATTCTTCCAAACCCGTCCCCCAATTTTTCATTATCGCATATGTTTTTGATGCCATCTATTTCTCTACCAGTTTTCCAATTATGGGTTGGAAATGGACTCCCGAGGACCCTACTCGTATTCATTTGAGTCATAAAGAGATATGGGAACACAATTATGTACCAAATTTCCACAGGTTGTGTTATGGGGTTGTATTACCAAATTACATCAGTTAATGTTTAATAGAGAAAGCCCTCGGTTCACTAGGGAAGCCTTTATAGATCTCTAGATAACAGGAAGATGTTTCATTGAAGAATCATTTCCATATATCATATTATTCGGAAGCTCTGCTCCTCCACATGTTCTTCCTATTTATGTTTCAGATAAACTAATGGCAAGAGAAGTGGCTTACCAAATTGTTGGCAATGGACTCACTAAAAATCTGAAAGATAGCAAAAAATATTTATGGCCAAGTTTCCCAATTCAGTGTGGTTCATTCTCCCTCAGAAATTTCAATCATGTGGCGAAATAATGTTAGAAGACTAAGCTTTTGAAGCTTCCTATTTTACCATCAAGGCAATTTCACCGAGAGAAAATTGCTAATAAATTTATTGTCAGTCAAAATAAAACCTATTGTACGCACATATGATAAATTTTAAGACATTTTGGAGTCTGTTGGAACTTTCAAAGAAGTTCAAAACTTTGTCAATTTGAATCTAAACCCAGAGGAATCACAGAGATTCAATGAGTATAGAGAACAAAGACTCAAACGTATTCCAAAAAATGTCTTAATTACTAGGTATATGACCGAACCAAGAAAAGAAATCAGAACAAAAGAATCATATTCACATAATCAAAGTGAACTAGATAAATTCTGGACTTCAGTTAGAAATACATTGATAACTACCCCAGAGGTATCATCTTCATAGAAAAATACAGAATTTTAGACTCCCCATGGTTAGATAGTTTCAGCAAAAGAGATCACTGAAATTCATGGGATAACCTCCCAAGATACAGAAGTTATTCCTGCATTTCCTACTGATGAAATTATTCTGAAGGTAATTGACATCCCTCCATTGGATGTATTCTATAGCCCTCTTCATAAATATGTAGTCAGGAAGTAGAGAAAAATAAGGAGGATTGAAACACACCTAGGTAATGAGGTTATGGAAGTTGTATGGAAAGACACCCTGTCAAACCCAATTGAAAATTTAACTTGGCTATCACAATTTGCTGGAGCATATACTACTACAACAATGGACAAGGCAGCTGAAGAATCCATTTTAGTTCAGGAGAAGGATGATAAAATGATGCAGCTACAACAACAACTGGATGAAGAAAGGAACAGTCTGAGTCAAAAGGTCAAGAAACAACTCTTCAAATTTCAGCAAGATATGGAAATACTTAAGATAAGTCATGAAAATGACTTATCCAGCAAAGAAACAATGATTAAATAATTGAGAGAAAATCTTACAAATTATGAAGGCATTCCTACTATAGAGGAATTCATTAAAGAAGCATTGGCATTAAATGACTTACTCTCAAAAAAATAATATTTGTTTATCTTACAAATATTAGGCATAGTTCCACATTTGGAAATCAGTGAATAATTGACTAATACAGTCATTGACCAGAGAATTGAGTTTAATGAACTCAATGCCAAAATTTTTGACTATATTGAATGGCAAGATTCAGAGGAAGGGAGAAGGTCAAATCTCCCAAAGATCAAAGAAACTTATAAAGATATTCTCTTTACTGGCTAAGATGCACAAGTAAAACAGGCAGAATTGGCAATAGCCAGAGCAACAGGCATATCAAAGAGTATGATCAAAATGATCAACCACATGTTGCATACCTCCAGTTTAATTAAAGAATGAAATCACAAATCTATTCCTGATCTCAAAATATTAGAGCAAAGTTGGAAACATATAGGTCAAATACGAGAAGAAACAATTGCACAGCTGAAGAAGACTGATTGGGAAGCATACTGGAAACTCCTAGTTAAGCCCCATAGTCAAATAATGACATTGAATTGTTCCATAGATTCCAACAGAAAATGCAGCCACTTTTACTTGATGCTATATTTATTGGACAGATGAAGACACAGTTTGGGAAGTCTTCACAAGTTCAACCAATGTCTGATATTTGTGAATAGAAAAGCAGAGCTGGTAATAATATATCATCGAGCATGATCATGAGTTAGTTTGTTTTGATAATTTCAATTTTAGCAAATAGATACTAGGAATGAGGAAGGTTGTTTGAAACCACCTCATAAGATATTTTGTATAATCTATTTTTGTAAGTAATTAATGTAGTATTTAAACCCTTCTCATGCATTTAATGAAAGGTCTAGGATTTTTATTAAGAAAATTTACAAAGAATGCTTTACTGTAAGTTTGTGGATGTCTTGATAAAATAATGGAACATGGTATTTTCATTATATATCATTTTCGTTGATCATTGTTGATGCACTTTTGTATTCTCTGAATGACTTATTGATAGAAGATTGATTGTGGCCTATTATCGCTGATCAGATGAACAGGACAACACACATCTGGTACTATTATCATGTATTCTAACCTCTATTTTAAACATTAGTGATAAATCTAGCTTTCATGAATTATGTATGAAATCAATTATTTTTTATTGAAGTATCAGTAGCACTATTGTACGATATAAGAATAGAAATTGATTTGTTTTATATATGATCATCAGAACATATGAAATATGTTTTACATCTTATTTTGATTAACTATTTTTTCAAAAGGGTTATCTTACAAAAGTATTAATTCTATTAAGTCTGTGATTGATCTAAATCACCATAGACTAAATAGATATCATTTTAGATCGTGTAAAATCAGCATTATCCCAGGTTAGATTAGATCCGATTTAATTCAAAGTTTTGCATATTAGAATAAAGTTGTTTTAGTTTTTATTTATTCTTTTTGCAAATAATTTGAAGGAAACCCTACAATCATATAAAACCAAAATTTGGGAAACCGGTCACATTACACCCAGTCGGAGCCACTATCTCAAACAGAAAAGGAACTACTTTAAGTTCTGGATCGTGTGGTTATCCCCCTTGTTGTTGCCACAGATTTCTGAGGCCTCAACATTTTTGGCAGTAGAAGGAGGGCCTGACTATGAATGGCATACAAATCTAAACCTCAAACTACAAGCCCTCATAAGATTCGATCTCCCCAAAAGAATCCTACATCTTCCTCATCAAACTCTAAATCACCAACTTAGAAATTGGAAATTGTAGAAACCTTCCCCTCATCCCCTGAAATATCTCGACAATCATTTTCTTCATAATTCACTCCCAAGTCTCCCAAGGTTTAGTCTTTAATTCAGAAATTAGAAGCTTCTAAAGAAAGCGTTACTTCCTTATTTAAAGAAATTGGTATATTAACCCGATCCAAAAGCGAGAAACTTGGAATTCCTCCTTTTGAGTTTCCAATTGAATCATATCACAAAAAAGTTTATATATCCAGATCTAAGTCAGATACGAGTGAAGTCACGTCATTTTTCCCTTAAGTTACTTCCTCACATCCTCTTACTCAATCTACATCTTCTTATTCTTCCATTTCCTCTACTCAAACAATAAGTACTATCACAAGTATTATTGTTTCAGTTGTAAGTTCTACCTCCATTCCCCCTACTTATGTATCTTCGCTAGCTTCAAATCCAATTATGGCTAATTGGCCTTGGACTAATCCTAGTTTTGTATTGATTAAAAATCCAAATCCTCTTCCAGATCATCCAGAAAAATGGCTAACTAAATATAATCCAGATGATGGTCTTCCTGTTGAAGAACATATCAATAATTTTATGTTAGCCATGACTCTTAATGGAGTTGCTCATGAAAATATTGTAGTAATATTGTTTCCTTATACTTTACAAGGATCTGCAGGATCCTGGTACTTTTCACTTCCAATAGGATCTATTGTAGATTGGGCAAATTTTGAACAAGTTTTTCTTACGAAATTTGGAGATGATAGAACTATTGCATCTTTAATCAATGCTCTTTCCAATCTAAAAACAAATTCAGGTGAAAGGATCAAAGTTTTCAACTCCGGATTTAACAAGTTATTAAACAAAATCCCAATCACTTCCAAACCTGCTGTTGATGTACAAATAGAGTGGTATATTTCCTCTTTGCCTTCCAATATAGCTATTTTTGTATATAGAGATGGTAAAGCTACCCTTTTAGAAAACATGAAAGAATCTCTCGCTGTAGAGAAAAGAATCTTAACATTAGAAAAGCGATCAGAGATAGAAGATAGGAAATCAAAGAAAGTGACATTTAGTCAAGATTCCAAAAAGAAAGTCTCGAAAGATCCATTTGATATTGAAGGTCTTAAAAAAATGTTAAAGACTATGTCAAACAACATGATTGAGATAAAGAAACGGGTTGCTAAAACATCAGTTCCTAAGAAATAATATCGTCCATTTAAGAAAAATCCCTCTTCAACATCTCAGCCTCCAAATGTCATTTCAAATGCTGAATTTGATCAAGATATTGAAGATGCCTCACCAACCGAAGAAGATTTAGAGCCCGAAGAAGAAGTTGAACTAAATGGGTTATGGGATTTCATTCTCCCCACATAAGAAGAAAGAGAGGGCATGCCTGTATCCACAAGAATTAAATCTTCTGCTAACTCAACTATACCAAATCAAAAACATAAATCTCCCCCCACAAAGGAGAAAACAATGAGTAAGAAATCTAAAAATGTTCAAACTGATCGTATTTCACTAGATCCTCTTAAAACTTCCAAAACTTTAATAGTTTTAGATACATTGGAATATAATATAGTTGAAGATATGAAAAATACCAAAGAAAACATTTCATTACATGAAATGACCAAACTCAAACAACAACAGAAAATATTACTCGGAGAACTCAAGGCAATCCTTGTAGATCCTATACAACCACCAGTTATAGCCCAAGCTTCTAAAGATATTGGAAAACCTCTGTCATATTCAAACAAAGTAAATCCTAATGATCTTGTTTTAATCGGTGATAGATCTATTTCTCACACTCTTCCTTTACCTTTGACTTATGAGATTTTCAATAAAAATGTTCATAATTGTCTTATTGATTCAGGAGCTTCTTCAACCATCATGCCAAGAACGGTGTGTACAAAATTGAATGTGTTATGTAACCAACTCCAAAAATAGAAGAAATGAGATATCAACGCCTTAGAAATAAGCCACTTCGAGGGGGCAACCTCCAATACATTACATGAATGATCAATTCTTGGATGATACAATTTACAAAACCTCTTTTCTATATATAGGAGTCCATGGGGCCATAATATAATCCTAGTGGGCCACAATGTAATCCTAGCCGACCTAACAATAATAATTTAAGGGCACAATAATAACAATATGGGGGTTACAGGGTACAATAATAACAATAAGGGGGGCTACACTAACATAATAAGGGGATATACTATTAATATAGGGACTTAACATGCCCCTCTCCTTCAAACAAGTGTTGTCCTCAACGCTTGATTATTTCTTGATGCTTCTGTATAAAATTTTCATCCTCCCATGTGAAATATTCTACAGGAAAGTTCTTCCACTTGCTGAGATACTCTGAAATTGATCGTACTTGTCGAGTTCTTGTTTCTATGACTGCTTCATAACTTCTTTCGATGTGATGTTGATCTTCCCGTTGTTTCATTAGATTCTGCACCAAAGTTGGGTTATCCTTTGAGAGTTGGAGAACTTGTTGTTGATGCTCGATGTGATCTTCCACTAATTTATCATCCATATTTTCTATTATTTGATCCTTCAAACCATCCAACTTAGCCTCCATTTCTGCTTTTAAACCATCTATTTCATCTTCGGTTGCTCTTCGTAAGATCGAAATTTGTTTCACTTGGTACCGTAATTTTGATATCTCATATTGCAATTCTTCCTCCTCATGCGTCATAGTATAGCCTTCTGAAGGCTTAATGGGTGTTGAATTATTTTTTGGAGGCATAATAGAACCCATTACTGACAAAAATTCTCCAATTTTCCCTTGGAATCAATTCAACTTGATTCTTCAAACAAGACTTATGCAATTCAGAAAAAAAAAAAATACACACCTTTTACTAGCTTTTAGGAGCTCGATATTGAAATTGAATTATATCTGTAATTGAAAATCTTAGATATCTGAAATTCAGCCCTGTAGTAGCCCTCTGAAGCGTCTTTCAAATGCCACAGGTCTGACCTGATTTTGATTCTCCAAGACAAAGTTGTGTCCAATCTCCCACAATGACCTAATTCTGGACTGGTTCAGTAGAGCGAACTTGTACGACTTGCCACGTGTCACTGTTTTGTCTTTTGTCTCTGAAATTGATAGCGAAGAAACTACAGGCTGTGTACTTGTGACCAATTTTGACGGCACTCCAATCCAATATTCAGAGAGAGAGTTATTGAACTTTTCCCACGATCACCTCTTTGAGATGAAATTCAGGAGCCTGAAAAAGCACTACCTTCCACAGATCATATCTCCAAAAAATATTGCGAACCAAGTTCTGAAATTTTTTGACGAATTTCCTCAGGATTTCAGCTTCGCACCATATGAATTTCAGACTCTGAACCTTCGTACAAAAAATTTTATAGCGAAAATGCCACGATGACCTGTTTATGAGCCTGAAAAAAAACCTGACTTCCACAGACGATATCTCCGCAAATATTGCGAACCAAGGTCTGAAATTTTTAGACAAGCTTCCTCAGGATTTCGGCTTCGCACCCTAAAAATTTCAGCTTCTGAAACTTCATAGAAACAAATTTATAGCGAAAATTCCACGATGACCTGTTTGGAGCAGCGAAACCCTAGAATCCAAAGCTCTGATACCAAATGTTATGTAACCAACTCCAAAAATAGAAAAAAATAGATATCAACACCTTAGAAATAAGCCACTTTGAGGGGTAAACCTCCAATACATTACATAAATGAACAATTCTTGGATGATACAATTTACAAAACCTCCTTTCTATATATAGGAGTCCATGGGGCCATAATGTAATCCTAGTGGGCCCCAATGTAATCCTAGCCGACCTAACAATAATAATTTAAGGGCACAATAATAACAATATGGGGGTTACAGGGGTACAATAATAACAATAAGGGGGGCTACACTAACATAATAAGGGGCTATACTATTAATATAGGGACTTAACAGAATGTCACTCCTCAAAAATCTATTGTACATATAGTTCAGTTAGATAGAACAAGAGTCGAAGTTATTGGAGAAATTTTGTCGGTGTCTATTAGATTATCATCTAATCCAAAGGTACTGCAAGTAATCGACATCTTGGTTGCAAATATCGCTGAATTTTATGGTCTATTTTAAGCATGGATTGGTCTGAAAAGTTACATGGATATTTTTCTACCGATTGGTCACACATGTGGTTACCATAAAATGGTAAACCAAATCAAATCAGAGTTGATCGCGAAAAATTTATGAAACATACAGTCACTGAACTTGAAGAAACAAATGAACCTATAACTTTCACTAATAATATTATTGGAAATTACTCAGCTGGATCGTTTCTAGGATCGTTCAATGCCCAGATTTCACCTTTTTCAATAAACACTGCTATTTCTCAAATTGAAAACTTTTCTCAAACAAACGCTTCTAAATGTATTAATCTTAGTAACAAAATTCCAAAACAGTCCTTATTTTGGACTTTATACTTTGATGGTTCAAAATCAGAAGATGGTGTAGGAGCAGGTTGCATTTTAATCAATTCGCAAGGAGAGAAAAAAATGCTAGCTTACAGACTCGAATTTCAATGCACGAATAATACCGCTGAATATGAAGCATAGATAGAAGATATGTAAAAAGCTATTAGTTTAAATGTTAAATATTTGCAGGTATATGGAAATTCTGAGATAATTGTTAGACAAGTCAGAAACACATTTCATTGTATTTCTGCACATTTGAAGCAATATCAAGCCTTATCTCAAAGCCTTACATCCCATTTATCTGCATTCAATATCTCTACAGTTCGTAGATTACAAAATGCAAGTGTTGATTTACTTGCTAATGTAGCATCTAAGCTTATACCATCTGAAGAATTTAGCCTAGACAGATTTTCAATTGAGTTAATTTTTAGGCCTTCCATTCCTGACAACGTAACAAATTGGAGAGTATTTAATAATGATATAGATATAGTAAACTTTCTTACATCACACGGATCTTACGAGGGTCAAATTGTAGATG
The DNA here is from genome assembly GCA_034641835.2 of Pinus albicaulis. Classification (NCBI taxonomy): domain Eukaryota; kingdom Viridiplantae; phylum Streptophyta; class Pinopsida; order Pinales; family Pinaceae; genus Pinus; species Pinus albicaulis. Next base: position 194,394,693 of record CM076570.1, on the reverse strand, counting down.
AACATGAACATGACTTACAGATTGGAGATAAACAAAATGCTAATCCAATTCCCAAATCTGTAGTCAAAATGGAAGATCTCTATGATTTGAAAGATAGGTTTAAGAAGACTACCAATTCAAAAACCCAAAGTTTTGCTTTAAAATTTGAATTGATTAATCTTGGTACACTAGAAAAACCTCAAAAAATTAACTTAGGTCTTAGTTTAAAACCCGAAGAAAGGATATCATTCATTAAGTTGTTGAAAACATATAAAGAGATATTTGCATGGGATTATTCAGATCTCAAGACATATGATACTTCTATAATTCACCATACAATACCTATGATCTCAGATGACAAACTTGTTCAGCAAAAACTTAGAAAGATCCATCCAAATTTACAAAGTCAAATTAAATCTGAATTAAACAAAATGCTCAAAGATAAAATTATTTTTCCTGTTAGACATTCGAAATGGGTGTCAAACATGGTCCCATTTAGAAAGAAGAATGGAGACATTAGGATTTGCATAGACTTTAGAAATTGAATAAAGCTTGCCAAAAAGATAATTTTCCCTTGCCTACCATGGAACAAATATTACAGTTAGTTGCAGGATCTGAATTGATGTCTTTTCTCGATTGATTTTCAGGATACAATAAGATTATGATACATCTGGATGACAGATTAAAGACAACATTCAGAACAAAGTGAGGAACATACACATACCAAAAAATGCCATTTGGGCTGATTAATTTTGGTGCTACATTTCAACGTGCTATGGATATAAATTTCAGAGGACTAATTAACAACTCAGTTGTTATATAATTAGATGACATTACTATTTAATATAAGCATAGAAACAATCATGTTAATCACCTAAAACATATTTTTGAAAGATGTAGAAAATTCTTCATTTCCTTGAATCCTACAAAATGTTATTTCGCCTTATTAGAAGGTAAATTATTAGGGTTCATTGTCTCCAAAAAAGGAATTCATATTGACCCTAATAGGATTCAGGAAATCGAAAAAATTCCTCTACCACATAATAAAAAAATGATGCAATCATTTTTAGGACAAATTAATTTTGTAAAAAGATTTGTTCGTGATTTTTCCCAAATCATCTTTCCCTTGCAAACAATGATCAAGAAAAATTCACTTTTTAAATGGAGAAAAGATGAGAGAAATTATTTTTAGTTGATTAAGAAAGCCATCATCAGAGCTCCTTCTTTAAAAACTCCCAATTTTATTAAGTCATTTGTATTATATACATTCTCTTCCGATACATCATATGCAACAGTTTTGACACAGCCAAATGATCAAAACATTGAAGCACCGATTTCATTTTTCAGTTCTAACCTTCAAGGTGCTGAGTTAAATTATTCAAATGTGGAAAAACAAGATTTTTCTATGTTTAAAGCTTTGAAACATTTTAGAACTTTTCTCCTAATAACACATACTAAAATAATAGTACCTTACTCAGAAGTAAGGCAATTATTAATCCAATGAGAGGTAGGAGAGAAGAGAGAAAATTGGGTTACCGCACTTCAAGAATATGATGTAGAGATACATCCTGCTAAAATTGTTAAAGGTCAAGGTCTTTGCAGAATGTTAACTGGAGCCTCTCATTTACCAACAGAAGAAGATCAATCAAATGAAATACAATTGTTCGAGATAAGCCTAAACGATTCTCAGTCACAATATGCCGATCTGAAATTTCTCTTGAAAAATGGATATGCTCCATTATATCTTAATTACACAACAAAGTGTGCTCTAAGGCTTAAAGAAAATCAATTTCAACTCATATATGATGTGTTATTTAGAAAAAAATATGATTTTGTACTGTTGAGATGTTTAGAGAAAACTGAAGCTGAAAAGGTAATGTAGGAATTACATGATGGACCAGCTAGAGGTCATTTCGGAGGAAACACCATAGCTCATAAAATACTACATGTCGGTTACTATTGGCCAACTCTATTTAAAAATTCACATGAATAAGCGAGAAAATGAAAAGTATGTCAAACTGCAGCAGGAAGAGAAAGGAAAGCAACATTTCCATTACAACTAGTAAATATCCAACAACCATTCAAACAATGGGGGTTATATATCATAGGTGAAATAACTCCAAACTCTTCTAAACAACATAAGTATATTCTAACTTCAACAGATTGTTTCCAAAATGGGTAGAAGGTATCCCATTAAAGGTGGTTAATACACAAAATATTACAGATTTGATTGATCATATCATAATCACTAGGTTTGGCCTCCCATCAGCTTTGATATTTGAAAATGCATCTTACTTTTCTAGAAATGCCATGATAGACTTTTCTTTGAAAAGAGGTTTTAAATTAAAATACTCAGCTAATTATTATCCACAGGGTAATGGATTGGCTGAATCTACAAATAAAAACCTTATCAGAATCATCAAACGAACTATAGAACAAAATCATAAAAATTGGCACAAAGCACTATTATTTGCTCCTTGGGAAAATATAATCACCCAGAAATCCTCAATAGGTACTTCTCCATTTGTGTTATTTTATGGGAAATAAGTATTTCTACCCACAAATATAACAATACCATCATTTGCTTTAGTGCATTTTATTGATGAAAATCCTTCGTCTTCCCTTCAACTTAGACAAGATCAAATTCTTAAAATGGAAAAACATAGAGAGAAAGCGAAAGCTATACATGCTCATCATCAAAAAATAGTTAAAACCTTGTTTGACACAACATCTACCAGCTCGAACACTTTTGAGATTGAAGACCTTGTTTTGAAATGGGATAAGGCACATGAGGAAAAAGGTAAGCATACCAAATTCCAAAGATTATGGCTTGGTCCATTTCAAATCATAGAAAAAATAGGTTTATCCACCTTTTTGTTGCAAGAGTTATTAGGTAAGAAAGATTCCTTGCTTGTGAACGGTCAAATTCTAAAAAAATATTTCTCTTAGAAAATCAAGTTTTAAATTTTATTTTTCTTTAGGAAAATAAAAGTTGAAAATAACATCATTTTTGGTTGATTCAAAGTTCAAAATTTCTGATAACTTTATTTAATCTTTTGCTTCTATAAATAAGAAAAGTAAAAAGGTAATTATAACTATGAGAATTGAGTAAACCTTATTTTTTTTGAAATATTTTGAAATTTACTAAAGGTATTTACTTTTTGAAAAGACTCTTGATGGCGTAAAATATAGATGTTATGTATCAGTCAAAAAAGGAAATTTTTAACTTAGCAAGGATTCTCTACGAAAAGGTATCAACCGACTCTATAATTATCATCCATAACTCTTAAACGAGCTAATGATTCATCCCATCTGATAAAATTTCTTCGTCAAAAGTATAATTCAAAAAAGAAAAAGAAATATATACAATGTACAAATTCAAAAGAAAATAAGTCTCATCACAAGCTTGTTTATCATGATCATAAAGAAATAATCTAGACTGATATTACCAATACTGCATACCACAACAGGGTAATAGCTAAATTATTATAAGAATCAAAAGACAAGGGGTCTCATTACGAGCTAGCTTGTTCAGTCTAAATTACTATCAGTGAATGACATTGTCATTATCAGGCCACTAAACCTGGACAATGGTTTTGATAATGTATCAAAAAAAAGAAATTGAATTATATGTTAAATTTTATTTTGAAATAAGAAATCAAATTCAGATGGGACCATGAATCATTACTGGTTAAAAGATAACCCTGTCGAGGCTATAAATGCCTATTGGCAACAATGGCTCTATATATGATAAATGAGTAAAAATCTATGAAACCAATTTTTAGAGAATACCTACTTTATCTTTTTAATTCTGAGTACCGACTGATACAGAAACCTATGAGTTATTACTAAAGGAATTAACTAAGAAAAAAAATGAGATAGGTAAATAGATTATATTCTAAAAAAACACTGTTTAATTCATGAATCATACTATTTTTATTTTTATATCTTTTTCTTGTTTTGAAAGTTTAGAAATATTAAACAAACCAATCAGAGATATCTGGTTCTCCCAATTGAATCGTCAATTGTTGTGCTATGCAACAAACCCCCCACATGTTTATTTTTAAAATAGTCTAAACTTTTGATAATAGAAATAAGGACCCTTCTTAAATTTGTATTTTTCATTTTAAATAAAAAATCAAACTCCAAAAAACATTGTTTCTTTTATTAAATAAAAACAAAAAACCAAAAAAGAAATTAATAAAATATCCTTGTGATTACCCTATCGCAAATCACATCCTGCATAATCTTTTCTCATTGAAGGTTAAACAGAAAACAACGAAATCCTGATTTTGCGATCAACGATTTGAATTTTGCAAGTGACATCATAAATTGCATATCGCATAAGCAAAAAACAATTCTCTTCATAAAAAACAAGTTCAAAAGGTGCGATGCGACGGATTTGACAGGTTTCATAAAGGTTTTTATGAGAAAATAGATCATGTCATAAATGATTAAGTGTATTTTATCATCTCAATGCAAACAATTATTGATTTGTTGTGATTAATTAATGATATAGCTGTTTCCCGGATATTTTCTTACAAAATTGGTCATTTCAATATATCTTTCATCATTTGATCATTACTCTGTATTTAATAGGGATTTTCCTTCAAGGTATGTCCCTACGCAAAGTAATGCAGAAACACAGCAAACAGACTATTGCAGAATTGGAATACACAGAAATGTCGTCCATAGTCTCAGATATGGTTTGCACTGCAGATGGAGGTGCTACAAAGTGGCAAGCTATCTATATTATCCTCGAAGATGAAGAACCTGAAGTAGTGGAGGTCAAAGCAACTGCTGATGAATCAAAGCCCTCAGATTTACAGTTTAAAGATATTGCATGCTTCTTCCTTCATAGAATAGCAGCAAGGGCCAACCTTTTACCATATAGAAAAATGATAAGGTGGGTGCTTGAGAATTCAACAATCAAAGACAAACAATTTAGAACCATTAAGAATGATATCTTATGTTCTTTCAGAGCTGAAGATTTGAAAGTCATGTACAAGCTACTCGACCAACAAGACATCTATGACAACAGGTTTGTTGAAAAATTATTTTTAAAGAATATTGAAGACCCTTTCAAAATAATTCAAGGTTGGAGGAAACTGGATAACAAGTTTAAACATGAGAAATCATGTATGTATCCTATCGCTTCACTTGCAAATCCCTACAATTTCGCAGTAGCAATGCTATGCAGATTATATGGTCTCCCTGATAACACCAAGTTCTCTATAAATTGGATTCCCCTGATTGATTCCTGTGTTAATTCTCACATCATGAATTGGGCAACCATTATTTCTCAAAATCTAGCTAAAGTGATTAATGAATATCGCTAGAAAAGATCTTCTTCTTCCAAACCAGTCCCCCAATTTTTAATGACTGCGTATGTTTTTGATGCCATCTATTTCTCTACCATTTTTCCAATTATGGGTTGGAAATGCACTCCCGGGGACCTACCCCTATTCATTTGAATCATAAAGAGATATGGGAACACAGTTAAGTATCACATTTCCACAGGTTGTGTTATGGGGTTGTATTACCATTACATCAGTTAATGTTTAATAGAGAAAGCCCCAAGTTCACTAAGGAAGCCATTACAGATCTCCAAATTATAGGAAGATGTTTAATTGAAGAATCATTTTCATATATCAGAGTATTCGGAAGGTCTACTCCTCCACATGTTCTTCCTCTATATGTTTCAGATAAACTAATGGCAAGAGAAGTGGCTTACCAAACTGTTGGCAATGGACTCACTAAATTTTTGAAAGATAGTAAAAAATATTTATGGCCAAGTTTCCCAATTCAGTGTGGTTCATTTTCTCTCAGAAATTTCAATCATGCGTTGAAAGAATGTCAGAAGATTCAACTTTTGAAGCTCCTGGTTTTACCACCAAGGCAATTGGACCCAGAGAAGATTGCTAATAAATTTACTCAGTCAGTCAAAATCAAACCTATCATACACACAGATGATAGATTTGAAGACACTTTGCAATCTATTGGAAATTTTGAAGAAGTTCAAATTTTTTTCAAATTGAATCTAAACCTGGAGGAATTACAAAGATTCAATGAGTATAGAGAACAAGACTCAAACATATCCCGCAAAATGTCTTAATTACTAGCTATATGACTTAACCAAGAAAAGAAATCAGAACAGAAGAATCAAATTCACAGAATCAAAGTGAACTAGATAAATTATAAACTTCAGTTAGCAATACACTGATAAATACCCCAGAGGTATCATCTTCACAGAAAAATATAGAATTTCGGACTCCCTAGGGTAAGATAGTTTCAGCAAAATAAGTCACTGAAAGTCCTGGGATAGCCTCCCAAGATACATAAGTTATTCCTGCATTTCCTACTAATGAAATTATTCTGAAGGTAACTAATCTCCCTCTACTAGATGTATTCTACAGCCCTCTTCATAAAGTTGTAGTTAGGAAACAAAGAAAAATAAGAATGATTGAAACACCCCTGAGTAATGAGGTTATTGGAGTTGTATGGAAAGACACCCCTTCAAATCCAATTGAAAATCTAACTCGACTATCACAATTTGTTGGAGCATATACTACTGCAACAATGAACAAGGCAGCCAAAGTATCCATTTTAGTTGAGGAGAAGGATGATAAAATCATACAGCTAAAACAACAACTGGATGAAGAAAGGAACAGTCTGAGTCAAAAGGCCAAGCAGTAACTCTTCAAATTTCAACAAGATATGGAAATAATTAAGATAATTCATGAAAATGACTTATCCAGTAAAGAAACACTGATTGAAGAATTGAGAGAAAACCTTACAAAGTATGAAAGCATTCCTACTGCAGAGGAATTCATTACAGAAGCATTGGCATTAAATGTCTTACTCTCAAAACAAAAATATTTTTTTGTCTTACAAATATCATGCATAGTTCCACATTTGGAAATCAATGAACAATTGACTAATACAGTCATTGACCAAATAATTGAGTTTAATAAACTCAATACCAAAATTTATGACTATATTGAATGGCAAGATTCAGAGGAGGGGAGAAGTTCAAATCTCCCAAAGATAAAAGAAAATTATAAAGATATTCTCTTTACTGACTAGGATGCACAGGTAAAACAAGTAGAATTGGCAATAGCCATAGCAACAAGCATATCAAAGAGTATGATAAAAATGATCAACCAAATGTTGCATACCTATGGTTTAATTAAATAATGAAATCACAAATCTATTCCTGATCTCAAAATATTAGAGAAAAGTTGGAAAAATACAGGTCAAATACGAGAAGAAAAAATTGCACAGCTGAAAAAGACTGATTGGGAAGCATACTGGCAACTCCTGGTTAAGCCCCATAGTCAAATAATGACACTGAATTGTTCTCTAGATTCCATACAGAAAATGCAGCCACTTTTACTTGATGCTATATTTGCTGGATAGATGAAGAAATAGTTCGGGAAGCCTCCATAAGTTCAACCAATGTTTGATATTTGTGAACAAAAAAGCAGAGCTGGTAGTAACCTATCATCAAGTATGATCATGAGTTTGTTTGTTTTGATAATTTCAATTTTAGCAATTAGATACTAGGAATGAGGAAGGTTTTTTGAAACCACCTCATAAGATATTTTGTATAATCTATTTTTATAAATAGTTAATGTAGTCTTTAAACCCTTCTCATGCATTTAGAGAAAGGTCCAGGATTTTTATTAAGAACATTTACAAAGAATTATTTACTGCAAGTTTGTGTATGTCTTGATAAAATAATGGAACATGGTCTTTTAATTATATATCATTTTCATTGATCACTGTTGATGCACTTTTGTATTCTCTAAATGACTTATTGATAGAAGATTTATTGCCGCCTATTATCGCTGATCAGATGAACAAAACATCACACATCTAGTACTATTATCATGTATGCTAAACTCTATTTTAAACATTATTGATAAATCTAGCTTTCATGAATTATATATGAAATCAATTATTTCTGTTTGAAATATCAGTTGCACTATTATACGAAATAAGAATAGAAATTGATTTTTTTTATATATGATCATCAAAATATATGCAATATGTTTCACATTTTCTTTTGATTAACTATTTTTCAAAAGGATTATCTTACAAAAGTATTAATTCTATTAAGTCTATGATTGATCTAAATCATCACAGACTGAATAGATATCATTTTAGATCACATAAAGTCAGCATTATCCTGGGTTAGATTAGATCAGATTTAATTCAAATTTTTGCGTCTTAGAATAATTTTTTTTTAGTTTTTTAGTTATTCTTCTTGCAAATCATTTGAAAGAAACCCAACAATCATATACAACCCAAATCTGGGAAAATGGTCCCATTACACCTAGTCGGAGCCACTATCCCAAATGGAAAAGGAACTTCTTTAAGGTTTGGACCAGGTGGTTATCCCCCTTGTTGTTGCCACAGAGTTATGAGGCTCAATAGGTTACAAAAGTATATCTTTACATATCAATACAAAAGTTTCTTCACATTTTTTCTTATTGAGATGTATGAGTGGATATCAATGTTGACCAAATGAAAGGATTTTTTTAAGCGTGATGAACCTCAGTGTGGACTCCTGAGTTGATACAACGACTTAAGAGTGTTGACAACAGGATTTCAAGGGTTGTTGATTTCTACATTGATAGCATCTTGGGAGGATTCATTACTGAGTTCACAGTAGACTCTATTGTGTCCTAATTGGCGAAGAAGAATGACAGCTCTTTAAAGGACTGCAAGGTAAGTATTTTAAATTCCTGAAACTTTGGATTTAGATGCTTCTGTGAGAAAAGGGAGTTTTACAGATGTAATAAAATTTCTAGTTTACTTATGTTTGGGAGAACAGAGAATAAATGGGAGCTAGAGACTGGTGCAACACGAAATGAAAAGAGATACAGAGTAGATATTAGAAAGAGATCTCGTGGGAAATATCCAAAGACCTTTTTATAAACTTATTATAGTCATTTTTTGAGTGAATATGAAAATGAAAGAGAAGAAATCCACCCCCAAGTAACTTCGCATTATTCACCCTTCCAGCCTGAAAGTTCACAAAAGCAAAAATATAGTAATGGCTAGGATGTCTATGGTTTCTCCTCTCCCCCTACTCCCCTACCCCCCATCCCCATCCCCCTCCCCTTTCCCCTTCCCCAACCCCTCCCCCCCAAGAATAGGTATGGTTGATTATATTAAGCTACATGTTTTCATAAGAACTGGATTGGAGGATCCATAGCAGTTTTAGTTTTAATGCGAAGTTTTATGGACCATGAAGTAGATGAATGATGAGAATATAAAGAAAGCGGATCTTTTTATGACATTGTGCGATAGAGCATTGACATGGTATATGAAGTGATGCAGGAGCATCAAAGCTAAATTTTTATTATTCCTTTATGTAATTTAGGGGGTGAGATATTTTAATTATTTATTTAATTATTTTTCTCATTTTTAATTAATTAAGAGAGAAAATATAAATGTGAGGATTATTGTAAATATTCCTTAAATAATTAAGGATATCAGTAGAGTTGAATTAGGTAGATAATATAGGGATTAGGAATTCCAGAAACGAGACTTAGTTGAGTCCAAAATAAGATAAATATAAATTAGATTTTAAGTGAGATTTCTGTGGAGGAAATTATGGAATGGAATAAATTAAATTTATGTATAAATAAGTAGCTTGGGAGGGTGAGAAAAGACAAGTGAGGAAGTGAGGAAGTGAGGAATATAGAGAGTAAGAGAAATGGTTTGAAGGGCTGAGAGCCAAGAGGTCGCCCATTGTAATATTTGGCAAAAGAGTTTTTATATGTTTTTATATCAGTATTTTATTTATATGGCTCTTTTTGGGGTCCTGTGATTTGGCATATTGGCATGCCAAGTGACAAGGCAACATGAAAACCAAGCTTTAGAGCTCTAGGATCTAGCCCTCCTAGTCTCAGAGAGCGATTTCTAAATATGTTTATAAGAATGTGTCTTGAATGGTTTAGAAATTGATTTTAGGCTAGTTATGAAGTGTAGGGTTGTTTGTTTTGTTTGGTGGGACAAATATGTTTCATGAAGTATAGATAGAGCATGGGAATCTACAAGCCATTGGGCAATGGAGTCATGTGTAAGTCCAAATAGTTCTGATTGAGAAGGAAGGGAAACCAGAGGGCAAATCTAACACGGTCAAGGATCTGTTGAATAATATAGGTGAAATGAGATGAACATTAAGGACTAAGAGTGAAAACCAAACCAAACTCTTTCGAAATGGCTTAAAATATTCGGGGAATGCCCTATTTCCTCCAGTAAGCTCACTGATTTGGAATTAATCAATATAAACACTCAAAGAAAAGGAGAAATGCGGACTAAAACCTTCTTAATGAATCATAGGATTCGGGGAATGCCCTATTTCCTCCTATAAGTTCACTGCTGAAAGCTAAATCAACAAAGACATACAATTGCATTCAAAGAAGAGGGAACGCCTTAGACATCTAGGATTTCAATTATAGGGACCTTTAACACAATAACCACAATAAGAAACAGAGGGTATGATTGAAACAAACCTCTCAGTCAAACTGCAAGCATTAATAATCAAAGGGAGATTTCAGATACAATATTCATTGGCAAAGAAAGAGGGAACGCCTAAGCAGTGTTTAACACAACTGAATTAACCATTTCTGAAATAAAACAAACTAAATATTCAAGAGAGCGATTGGACTACCCTGTCATGTTCAGTAGCATAAAACATATAAATAGTGAAGGATAAACAAGTCAGAGGTGCTTCTAAGATACATTGATCTACCTAAACTTTTTATCCTACTGTAAGTCAAAGCATAATGGAAAAAAGTGATAAACAGGAAACAACATTAACAATAAGAGATTACTTTACCAAAACCAGGCTCAAGGATCCAATGGTCCAGCCTCCTTCATCAACAGAAAAAACAGAGACTTCCACACTCCTTCAGAACACCAATGCTTCTTCAAAGCAACAATATATATTACTTTAGAAATCACCAAATGCCAACCTTTTACAATGAGACTTTAAAGAGTCTTTATAGGAAAAATGAGAAAAGTAGGTGAAAGGGGTTTTAATGATCATCAGAGACAGGAGGAGTGCATTCGAATGCTCCATCCTGAGTCATAAACATAACATTAAATCCTAGATAGACTTGGTGACCTCGTTGCTTGTTGAGGTCCCTTTGACATGACAAAAAACACCCTACAGAGTGTCCTTTGGGAGGAAATACTATCTGCAGTGGTACTGTTATCTCCTCTGGAGTGAGTTAAGTGGAAGAATGGGCTTAGATGACTCCCATACTTCTAAATAACTGCTTTTGATAGTTTGTAGTAGCTTCTTTGGTCTAATAACTGCTTGGCAAGCCTTTGAGCATGGAGGTGGGCTATGTCTATGTCATTCAACTTCTGCACCAATAACTGCTCTGTTCCTTTGTACTTAAACCTGTTTTAGATTTGTTTATGCTTTCAATTTGCCGATTGCTCATATTTCTTTTTGTACTGATGCCCTCAAAGGTTTCATTAATCTTCTATGCCTTGTCTTCCGCCACTGGATATGCGATCCTCATCTTTCTAAGTATTCTGCGTGCAGGTGGAGGGTTCCGCTGAGCTAGAGGGTTTACGGAGGGTTTATGTATATGACCCATTGACTGCCATGAATTTACCCTTTTTTATGGTTCCTTTGACGCTGATTCCTGGTCCTAATATTTTATCTGAGCCTTTGTGTCACCTTTGTGACTGTAAAAAGTTTCTCCTTCATCGGCCATGGAAAACTTGCAAACACACGATAAACTGTTATGAAAACCTATGGGCTTGGCTTAGACTGCTTGTAGAGGCTATGGGGGTGGAGGATCAGTGAGGAAAAACATGATTGCAGTAGAAAATTGGGAAGAAAACCCTAGTAGAGCAGCTAACCAGGTTCAGTGAGGGTTTGGGTGCGCTGAGGAACGTGAACCGTTAGATCAGGACGATCTAAAGTGGAGATCTCTTGATGAGCATAGTAGGAGAGAGATGGGAAGTAAATGAATTGTTATCGTGATATAATATGGGCCGTGCGATCTCAGAGATCGACGGGCGGGATTAAAAGTGAAAGTGACGTTGCGGAGGGTAGCGGTATGGCAAAAACCGGGGATGGTTTTCGCGCGACAAAATGGGGGGGAGGCGGTATTCACTTTTGGAACGCGATTCCATACATTGACTAACACATGGATTTATAAAACCACTTATATCGCGTGGGATTAGCGCACTTTTGTGGAGGCTCAAAAATTACACGATATGCAATGTTGACCATCGGATCTGGGGTGACAGATCAGACGGTGCGGAGTGAGCGCGATAGGCATAGAAGTGATAGGGAGAAAAGGAGTGGGCCCAAGTGCTGAGGTCAGCAATCTTGTCACGGAGTAGACTGTGGAGTGGGGGGGCCAAATAGTCGGGTTGAGTTAGGACCAATAGATCTATAGATCGGACGATCGAGATTAAAAGAGAAAGAGGAGTTTTTTGAACAAGAGGAAAACAGGGTAAGTGAATGAGCAGAAAGATGGTGGTCCGATGGAAGTTGATCTTTGTAGATCGATGGTCCAGATTCTTTCGGGACCATAACGTCGGAAATGGTAAAGTAAACAGAGAAAAAAGGTTTTTTGCATGAAGGCTTATGTTCTAAGCACCCGATTGAATCTCGGCGGTCGGTTCTTGTGGATTCGACGGTCGAGATTAGATCGGAGGATCGGAGGAGAAGGGGAAAAGAAAAAAGGGAATCAACTTTTTGCGATTGCGATGGCGGGGGCCAATCATAAGGAAAAGACATGGTTCTGTGGAAAGTGGAAGGACCGAAGGCGGAAGAAAAGGCACTTATCGCATCGAAAGTTTAGAAAAGTAAAGGAACAGCTAGGAAAAACTCCGATTGTGATGAGCGATGGGGCTTAGCACCTGGTCCTAGGCACCGGGCCATATGCAGGGAAAGGGGCTAAGGGCTAAGCTGAAAGGGGCTTAAGGCCTAAATGGAAAATGAAGATTTTCAAGGATTTTAAAGGGTTTTTTGAGGAATTTGGAGGTTCCGATAGGTGGAAAGACAGGGTTTTAAACCTCATAAAGGGATTTCACAAGGCTGGAAGGGGTTTTGAGGCCTTTGGGGCTAAATGGGGGTGATGGATAGATGGAAATTTAGGCCTTGGAAGTAGTTTTTCTATGTAGATAGCAGAGTTTAAGATGGAAACAATAGTGAAAATGAACCTCCAGGACAGGAAAAACATAAGACTTCAAGGATGATATATTTTCAAAAGAAATATATCTCTTGAAGGCTTGGAAACAAATTTAGTCACCATTTGGTATAACAGAATTTATAGGTGGCTAACAGTGGCTCCACATGGGAAGGAAAACTTTCTCTTTAGGTGTCCAAAACCTCAGTAATCTCTGGCTTTCAGTAGTCAGTGCCTCATCCATTGGGAAAATTTTCTTTGCTTTCTTGCTGGTACTTTTTGCAATTTGGAAGTTCCTTTAGTGACCTACAACATGAAAATTCTTTGAAACAAACATCTCTACCTACCTCAAGCTACTTGTCCTAACATTTTATTCCTTTGAGTGCACCTAGACTGGCATCTCTTTACATATTATTTTGAAAATAGAAAAATAAACCTATTTAATGTTACCCTTATTTCTTCCAAGAGTCCAGATTAAACAGTTGGATTCTTAATTCTCTACCTAATCTAATATCTGTCAGGATTAAACAATCTGACATATTTCCATTCTCTATATTCTAAAATAGAAATTGAAAACGCAACCAAACCAGGATTAGACTGTCTGATTTATTGTGGGTCCATGGCATAAAGACAAGCTACACACGAACTGAAACTTTTAGAGATTCAAAAACAAAATTTTGAAGGCTAAAGATATGAAATTAAAAAACATTCCTCCTTCTTATTGTGACTCAGACTTTGAGTGTTTTATAGTCACCTTTCTTCTTTATTTCAGGTCTGGTTTTGATCTTGTTAGAGTTTTTTTCTCCTTCTTGGCTGGTTCAAGCTTTGAGCATTTTAGAACCAGTTCTCGTTCCTTTCTTCTATCCTATTCTGTTCTAATGATAAGCCAAGACTAAAAAATTTGGAAAATCTTCTTCACTATCTTATCAGTAGTAAATTGAAATCTACCCAATCATGATTAGGTTGTATAATTGGACAGTAGTGTTCCTTAAAGTAGTGGCATTCGAGCTTGCACACTTTCATATTTCCTTTATTTTTGGTATGGTTCTATACCTTTCTTATTTTATTTCTTCCCTCTTTTCTATTTTTCTATTGTTTTTTAATTTTTCTTTCCATTTTTATTTATGCAAATGGTATGTACAATGGACTAAAAACTCTGAAACTAAGACTCTTGATAGAAATAGTGTTTAAGCATCCTGCCATTGACAGGACCTCCCAACACTTCTTCATGATTCAATTCTTGCAGGAAAAATGCATTTTTCCCTCTTATGGAATGAATAATGTAGGGCCCTTTCCACGTATTTTCAAACTTACCATGCTTTCCTTTCTCTTCCCTCCTTGAATCCCATTTGAGAACCACATTTCCAACTTGGAAGTCATTTTTTTTAGTCCTTTTGTCAAATAACCTTTTGATGTTTTCTTGGACTGTTTGAGTTCTCTGGTAAACTTCTTCTCTGATCTGCTGCAAATGGATGGTTTGATTGATCCTTCTCTGCATATCATTTTCTTTAGCTTAGACTTCCTGAAGGAGTTTCATGACTGGGATTCCTAAAGATGTTGGGAAAACAACATCCATGCCATAAACCAGCTGATAGGGGGACATGTTGATTGACTTTTTGGTGGTTAACTTGTCAGCCCACAAGGCATGAATAAGCTTACCATGCCATGCTTTCTGATTCTGCTCCAACAAATTTTTGATGATGTTGATCAAACTCTTGTTGGAGAATTCAACAAGTCCATTTCCTTGGGGGTAATAGGTAGTGGAGTGGCCCAAGGTGATCTGATATTTATGGCAGAAGTCAACCATCCTCTTGGATTTAAAGGCAGTAGCATTGTCTGTGATTATTTTTCTAGGATAGACAAATCTAGACAATATGTTGGTCTCAAGGAATTTAATAATGACAGAGTCAGTAGCATTCCTAGTGGGTATGGCATCTATCCATTTGGTAAAATAATCAGTGGCTGTGAGTATCCATTTGTGCTGGGCTGAGGAGGATGGATGGATTTCCCCTATGAAATCCAAACCCCACTATTGAAAGGGTTCTTCAAAACTAATAGGTTTCAAGGGTAAGGGCAAGAGCTTTCTTCTACCATCAAAAATTTGGCACTTGTGGCAAGACATTACTAGTTTATGGGTGTTTGTAAAAAGGGTGGGCAAATAGTAACCAGATTTGAGGATCTTGTTTGTTGTGGTCTTCCAATTTAAGTGCCCTCCACATTCTCCTTCATGCATTTCATGCATGATTCTTCCTGCATTAGCCTCAAGTAAACATTTTAGTAGTATCCCAGCAGCATTTTTCCAATGTAAAAATCCATCTATTATACAATAATTTAAAGCCTTTTGTTTGACAAATCTGGCCTTTATTTTTGACAAGGAAGGGGGAGAATTTAAATAAAGAAACACATAAATGATGTCAGCATACCATGGAGAGTTCATGAAATTTTCTTCACTAAATGGTGTTGGAAACTCTTCTATTTCTTCCAAGGCATCAACCATATTCATATCTAGAGCTTTGAAATTAGACTCAGCCATGAGTTTTGCTAATCCTTGTCCCTTGATGAGTTTAGTAGGTCTGATTTCTAAGTCATATTCTAGAATAGTGGCAATCCATTTTCCTCTTTTAACATCGGGGTCCTGACTTAGAATATCTTTAACTACGGTGTGTGGCACAAAGGCAATGATATGTGAATGTAAAATGTACACCCTAAAGTCCTTTAATGCTTTTACCAGTGCCAAGGCTTGCTTTTCCATGATATTATATTTGAGTGGGGCATCTGTTAAGGCTTTACTAAAGAAGGATATAGGTTGTTCTTGCCCCAAGCTATTCTTTTGCAACAATACTATAGTTGTTGTATGTTCAGATGCAAAGGAAAAAATATAGAAATATTTGGTGAAATTAGGACTGATAAGGGTTGGTGCTTGAGTAAGGGCTTTCTTTACCAGTTCAAATGATTATTTAGCTTGCATAGTCCATTTAACACCTACCTCTTTCCTGAGCATGTTAGTGATGTTTCTTAATAGCTCAGCAAGGTTGGGGATGAACCTCCTCAAAAAATTTATCTTTCCAAGGAAAGATTGCAATTATTTGAGGTTTCTAGGGTGGATGATATTCAGTATGCCATCAATTATTTTAGGATATATTTTGATCCCTTCTTCAAAGATTATGTGACCAAGAATATTTCCTTCCTGGAGTCCAAAGAGTGTCTTTTTGGGATTTAAAGACAAGCCAAACCTTCTGCATTTCTCAAAAACCTTCCTTAAATGTTCCAGATGTTCTTCTTCAGTTTTGGAGAAGACAGTAATATCATCTAGGTAAATGATTATAAAATAGCCTATGTCTTTTGAGAAGGCTATGTCCATGGCCCTCTGAAAAGTGGCCCCTGCATTCATCAAACCAATTGGAATTTTGACATACATGAATGTCCCCCAAGGTGTAGTAAAAGCAGTTTTATGTTGATCGCTTGGGAGAACCAGAACCTGATTGTAACCTGAGAACCCATCCAACAATGATATTCTTTTTGACCCAACTACCCTTGGAAGAATCTGGTCCATTTGCAGCAAGGGGTAGTTATCTTTCAGAGAGGCTCTATTTAGGTTCCTGAAATCAATACATAGCCTAATCTCCCATGTCTTCTTCCTGACAGATACTATATTGGAAACCCAATCTAAGTATCTAAGAGAAACAATTATCCCTGCATCATACATATTCCTAATCTCTTTTTCTACTGCAGGCAATAAAATAGGGTTTATCCTCCTTAATTTATGTTTGAAAGGTTTCTGATTTTCCTTAAGAGGAATCTTGTGATGAATTATGCTAGTGTCATAAGGTTTCAAATCTTTATAGTCCCATGCAAAAACATCTATAAAATCTTTGAAGAGTGCTATGTATTGTTGTTTGATGTGGGTAGGAAGGGTGCTAGATAACTTAATAATTTTACGCTTAGTTGGGTTGTCTATGTTGTGCTCTTCCACATTAGTTTCCATGGGTTCTGTTTTCGGTTTCTTAGCCACGTCGTTGAATCAAAAAGTTGTTCTAATGGGGCCAGGCCTTTGGGTATGGTATCACCTTTACACTCTCGAACTTCAAGATCCTTTTGGTCTGGATCATCAGATAATTTTTCTTTGAAAAGATGATCAAACTGATTTATATCAGTAGGAGAGGAGGACTCTGTTTCAGGAATTAGTTCTCCATTTAAACATTCTTTTTCATGGCTAAAACTTGGTGATGCTGTGGAAAACTCATTTTTTGATAACTCCTCTATATGTTTATCATTGTTAAACACCTACCAATGATCTTCGTTATCAGGCATTGCTCATCTATTTTTCACCTTTATAATGAACTGTTCATCGATTGGTGGTATCTGTCAATTACTAGCAGCAAAAGCAAGTTCGTTTTCCAGGTGATTTTGGGCTCCTGGTATGAACATGAGTTCATATTTTTCAAAAAAATTCAGGAGATCTAACACAGTGTTTCTATATTCTTTGAGTCTGGGGTTTTTGGTTGCATATTCCCCTTTGATTTGTCTGATGATTAACTCAAAGTCTCCCTGGACTAATATGTTTTTTACCTTTAAATTTTTGAGTATATGGAGGCCAAGAGGAAGGGCTTCATATTTTGCAATGTTGTTAGTGCATGAAAAATCTAGTTTGCAGGCATGTCCTTTGTTTGTGTTGTGTATCCATACACCAACCCCTACACTATTTTTGCTGCAAGAGCCATCAAATCTCATTCTCCAAAGTGTTTATGTTTCATTCTCATATGTTTTGGGTTTCTCAAGGCTGCTGGGGGTTGAGATGTCTAGAGGTTGAGGGGAGGACAATTCTAAATGCTTGGGTGCACTAATGTCCTGCTTGTTTTCCTTCTTTGTTTGGGTGACTTCATCTTCATTGGATAAAATAAAGGAATCTAGATCTGAATGGGTGGAATAAACAGGAGTGTTGTGAGGTTTGTCCTTGCCGCTCACCATGTATTTCATGAGGGTTTCCCTATATAATCTTCTGGTTTGACCAAACACTGGTATGGTGGCATAAGACATATCCATTTGAAGGGTGCCCTGAATCTTAGATCCCCATGATCTATACAAGAGCATGACATATTTTGGGGGAATGTCATCTACTACCACATCCATTACAAGATTCTTAGCAGGAATTTGGGAAAATTTAACACACAAATATTTAACTAACCCCAAGTATTTTACCCTTCTGGAATCAAAGGAATACAAGTCTTTATATAGTCTAGTAATCTCTAAGCCTAGTCTTTCCATTACTACTTTGGGCATAAGGTTGTGTGATGCTCCTGAATCTAGCATGGAATTGTGTAAGATTTTGTCATGTATGTTTAGACTAACATATAAGGGGGGCACAACCCATTCTTGGTATTTTCCTTCAATTCTAGGACCAAACAACAACTCTGGCTTGTCATCTGTCAAGTTCAAAGTAGCAATATCAACATGTATATTCAGAGCTTTTAGGACCTGGTTTCTGTACACTTCCTGGGTCACTAATTCAGCCAGAGGTATGTTAATTTTAATCTTTGCAATCTCTCCCTCAAGGATAAAAGGAACTATTGATTTTGTCATATTTACATCTGTTTTTTCAATAAAATTTCTTTCAGCAATTTTGACTTTCTGAGTCTTATTAGGATTGTCAATTTGGGCTGCTTTAATAAGGCCACTAGCAGAGGTACTAGAGAAAATTTGTTCAAAATTTGACTGGCTACCTTTTTCTTTGTTTAAATCTGTCTTCTTAGCCAAAATGTAGGCTTTCTCTGCTGCTTTCTTAGGCTGACTCTCTGTATTTTTCCTAATAGCAGAGCTAGTGTTTTTGTCATTTGGATTATCTATGTTCCCTTTGCTTCTTATATCATAGTGTTTGTGTACCTCCATGATTTCATTCTTAAACCCCAATATATAGTCTTCAAACTCCTCATATGTATCTTCCTTTGGTTCTGAGGAGAAAAAACTTAGTTCTTCTTTAGTGAGGAAAACATCATCCCCATTGTCTGATCCAATCAATTTTAAATGGTTTTCCCCCAACTTTTCAATCTCCCTTTCTTCCTCTTGATCTACGTAGTTTTGTTGGAAGGGAGGCCTAATTTATTGGTAATTATCTCTTTGCCTATCTTGATTTTTTTCTCTCCTGAAATTATGATTTCTATTTCTATTTTTGAGGTTGTTTTGGTGTTCTCTTGGTGGCACTCTATCATTCAAGTTTATCTTTTCAAGCATTCTCTCCACTACCTTCAGTAGGTTGCCAATATTGGTATCAAAGGATGAGGTTGAGGGTGCAGTATCATCTTTATAAGTTACCCTCTTATCTGATCTTAACCTAGCTCTTTTCTCAATTAATGTTTCCTTTACACTCACAGCTCCCTTCTGAATGTATTCTAGAGTTAGGTAATCTCTCTCCCTTAGTTGATAAGCCATATCAGCATCGAAACCTTCAAGATATTGGCCATGCCTTGGGGAGGCTTCATGTGAGGTGGAAGAGCATTGTAGATACTATTAAACCTAGTGGAGTAATCATGAACACTCTCTCCCTGATTTCTTTTAAGACTATTATACTCTGTTAATATTTGGAGAGGGTTGCTTTTAATTTCCCATTTGTTTATGAATGTTTGATGTAATGAGGGAAGGTAATTTATGCTATTAGGACCTAAGCCTTTAAACCACTTCTTTACTTCTCCTCCTAAAATTTGAGCAAATATTCTTATATTTATGGTCTCATCTTCTATTTACATATAATCAAATGCATCTTCCATCCTATCTACATGCTGTTGAGCTGTGGTAGATTCTTTTCCAGTGAAATGGGGAATTTTAGACTGATAGTCATTTGGTAAGGGAACCATAGGTTGTGGTAACACTAATGGGGCATACCATGCTGCCATGGCTGGACAGAAAGGTGGATTTACAAGAGGGAAAGTGGGCTGGAATGGAGTGTGTTGGACAGTGGTGATATGGATTGGAAAGGAAGAAATACTTGGGCCAGCAAACTAGTTTTGAGAAGATTGGTTATGAAAGAGGCTAAAGTGGTGAAGAAGCTATGAATCAGGAGGAGTAGAAGGTGAAGCTTCTCCACTAAAGCTTTGTTGCAAACCTGCAGTTTCAAGATTAGTTTGGTTTAGATCACTTTGAGATTTGGTTCTAAAGATGTTCTTAGTATGATGTAAGTCAAAGTGTAAATCCTCCAAGACAACGAGGTCTTCAGGGAGAGATTTTGTTCTTGGGATGCTCCTATCAGCAGCTAATTTTCCAGCTCTAGAATTCTGCCACAGAATTCTCTCTGGATTGTCAAATATTGTAGGAGGATTAGGGTCTGGATGGGATCTAGTGTTGATCCTATGTGAAGTAGACTTCCTTTCAAAAATTTAGAGAGGCTGAAGTTTGTAGGAACTGTCTTGAAAGTTTTTCCTCTCAGAATGTCTTAGCTAATACGGGACTAGGCTTCTCAATTTCTTCAAGGCTGGTTAAGACAGTCCTAAAGAGATCTAGAGACCTAGATGGTTAAAAGGCCTACTAGGGCTAATGGAGTCGTCAGGTGGAAGTTTTAGCTTTTTGTTAAGGTAAAATGTTTATGGTTCCACCACCATGCATATTATGAAGCCAATCTGAAATATTTTTTGGTTTTGTACATTTTTATGGTTATGAGAGTGTCCTATGTTTGATCTTAACACTTAGCTAAGGTTCTCAAACAAACAGAGTCTACTCTATGTCTTACTAACTGATTTTATTATAGATTTGTAGGACTAAAGAGTGCACAAGAGTTAGCTAAACTATCATATACTCAGTAGGTCCCACCCTGATCACCATTATGTTGGGGTCCTATGATTTGGAAGATTGGCATGCCAAGTGACAAGGCAACATGCAAACCAAGCTTTAGAGCTCTAGGATCTAGACCTCCTAGTCTCAGAGAGGGATTTCTCAATATTTTTATAAGGATGTGTCTTGAATGGTTTAGAAATTGATTTTAGGCTATTTATGAAGTGCAGGGTTGTTTGTTTTGTTTGGCTGGACAAATATGTTTCATGTAGTATAGATAGAGCATGGGAATCTACAAGACAGTGGGCAATGGAGTCATGTGGAAGTCCAAATAGTTCTGATTGAGAAGGAAGCGAAACCAGAGGGAAAATATAACTCGATCAAGGATCTGTTGAATAATATCGGTGAAATGAGATGAACATTAAGGACTAAGAGTGAAAAGCAAACTAAACTCTTTCACAATGGCTTAAAAGATTCGGGGAACGCCCTATTTCCTTCAGTAAGCTCACTGCTTTGGACTTAATCAATATAAACTCTCAAAGAAAAGGAGAAATGCAAACTAAGACCTTCTTAATGAATCATAGGATTTGGGGAACGCCCTATTTCCTCCTATAAGTTCACCGCTGAAAGCTAAATCAACAAATACATACAATTGCATTCAAAGAAGTGGGAACACCTTAGACATCTAGGACTGCAATTATAGGGACCTTTAAAACAATAACCACAGTAAGAAACAGAGGGTATGATTGAAACAGACCTCTTATTCAAACTCCAAGCATTAATAATCAAAGGGATATTTCAGATACAATATTCAGTGGCAAAGAAAGAGGGAACGCCTAAACAATATTTAGCACAACTGAATTAACCATTTCTAAAATAAAACAAACTAAATATTCAAAAGAGCGATTGGACTACCCTTTCATGTTTAGTAGAAGAAAAAATATAAACAGTGAAGAATAAATAGGTCAGAGGTGCTTCTAAGATACATTTCTCTTCCTAAACTTTTTATCATACTATAAGTCAAAGCATAATGGAATAAAGTGATAAACTGGAAACAACATTAACAATAAGAGATTACTTCACCAAAAACAAGCTCAGGGATCCAATGGTCCAGCCTCCTTCATCAACAAAAAAAATAGAGACTTCCACACTCCTTTAGAACACCAATGCTTCTTCAAAGCAGCAATATGTATTACTTTAGAAATCACCAAATGCCAACATTTTACAATGAGACTTCAAAGAGTCTTTATAGGAAAAATGATAAAAGTAGGTGAAGGGGGTTTTAATGATCATCAAAGACAGGAGGAGTGCATTCGAATGCTCCATCCTGAGCCATAAACATAACATTAAATCCCAGACATACTTGGTGACCTCGTTTCTTGTTGAGGTCCCTTTGACATGACAAAAAACACCCTACAGAGTGTTCTTTGGGAGGAAATACTATCTGCAGTGATACTGTTATCTCCTCTGGAGTGAGTTAAGTGGAAGAATGGGCTTAGATGACTCCCATACTTCTAAATAACTACTTTTGATAGTTTGTAGTATCTTCTTTGGTGTAATAGCTGCTTGGCAGGCCTTTGAGCATGGAGGTGGGCTATGTCTATGTCAGTCAACTTCTGCTGCTCTGTTCCTTTGTACTTCAACCTGTTTTAGCTCTATTTATGCTTTCACTTTGTTGATTGCTCATACTGCTTTATGTACTGATGCCCTCAAAGGTTTCATTAATATTCTATGCCTTGTCTTCTGCCACTGGATATGTGATCCTCATCTTTCTGAGTATTCTGTGTACAAGTGGAGGGTTTCGTTGAGCTAGAGGGTTTACTGAGGGTTTATGTCTATGACCCATTGAATGTCATGAATTTACCCTTTGTTATGGTTCCTTTGATGCTGATTCTTGGTCTTGAGATTTACTATCTGAGCCTTTGTGTCACCTTTGTGACTGTAAAACGTTTATCCTTCATCAGCCTTCGAAAACCTGCAAACACATGATAAACTGTTATGAAAACCTGTGGGGCTTATTTAGACTACTTGTAGAGGCTTTGAGGGTGGAGGAGCAGTGAGGAGAAACGTGATTGCAGGAGAAAATTGAAAAGAAAACCCTGGTAGAGCAGCTAACCAGGTTCAGTGAGGGTCTGGGTGCGCTGAGGAATGTGAACTGTTAGATCAGGACGATCTATGGCGGAGATATCTCGATGAGCATACCAGGAGAGAGATGGGAAGCAAATGAATTGTTTTCACGATATAATATGGGCTGTGCGATCTCAGAGATCGACGGCTGGGATTAAAAGCGAAAGTGACATTGCAGAGGGTAGCGGTATGGCGGAAATCAGGGATGGTTTTCACGTGACAAAATGTGGGGGACGTGGTATTCACTTTTGGAATGTGATTCCATACATTAACTGACACATGGATTTTTAAAACCGCTTATATCGTGCGGAAGTAGCGCACTACGGGGGAGGCTCAAAAATTACGTGATATGCAATGTTGACTGTCGGATCTAGGGTGACAGATCGAATGGTGCGGAGTGAGCGCGATAGGCAGAGAAGTGATAGGGAGAAAAGGAGTGGGCCCAAGTGCTGAGGTTATAAATCTTGTCACGGAGCAGACTGTGGAGTGGGGGGGCCAAACGATTGGGTTGAGTTAGGACCGTTAGATCTGTGGATCAGAAGGTCGATATTAAAAGCGAAAGAAGATTTTTGTGAACAAGAGGAAAACGGGGTAAGTGAATGAGCAGAAAGATGGTGGCCCGATGGACGTTGATCTCTGCAGATCAACGGTTCGGATTATTTCGGGACCATAACATCAGAAATGGTAAAGTAAATAGAGAAAAAATGTTTTTTGCATGAAGGCTTATGTTCTAAGCGCCCAATTGAATCTCGGCCGTCGGTTCTTGTGGATTCAACGATCGAGATTAGATCAGAGGATCAGAGGAGAAGGGGAAAAGAACAATTGGAATCAACGTTTTGTGATTGTGATGGTGGGGGCCAATCATAAGGCAAAGATGTGGTTCTGTGGAAAGTGGAGGGAGCAAAGGTGGAAGAAAAGGTGCTTATCACATCGGAAGTTTAGAAAAGTAAGGGAACGGCTAGGGAAAACTCTGATTGCGATGAGCGAAGGAGCTTAGCACCTGGTCTTGGGCGCCAGGTCATATGTAGAGAAAGGGGCTAAGGGCTAAGCCGAAAGGGGCTTAAGGCCTAAATGTAAAATGAATATTTTCAAGGATTTTAAAGGGGTTTTTGAGGAATTTGGAGGTTCCGATAGGTGTAAATACGGGGTCTTAAACCTCATAAAGGGATTTCACAAGGCTGGAATGGGTTTTGAGGCCTTTGGGGCTAAATGGGGGCGATGGATAGTTGGAAATTTAGGCCTTGGAAGCAGTTTTTCTATGTAGATAGCAGAGTTTAAGATGGAAACAATAGTGAAAATGAACCTCCAGGATAGGAAAAACATAATACTTCAAGGATGATAGATTTTCAAAATAAATATATCTCTGGAAGGCTTGAAAACAAATTTAGTCACCATTTGGTAATGGAATTTATAGGTGGCTAACAACTCTCTTTCCTTCATACGTATTTTTGAGCTGAACATATTTGTGGTTTTAACAAAGAATTTTAATTTTGAAGGTAGCACATGAGTTTTTATATGCTAGGATCTATTTAACCCAGTATCCTGGTGTTGGCTCGAGGGGTCCTAACCCAGGTTCGGAGGTTCAAGGTTTGCCAAAAAACCTCTATACTACTGGCCCTTTCAACAGTGACCTGCTTGCGCAGGACAAAGTCTCACCCGAAGTAGTATGGGTGGGTGTTGGAACCAAGTTTCCGCACCTTGGGAGAGGGTGGGTAAGTCAAGAAGAATGAATTTCAATCTTATAGTGACCAACTCTTATATAACATAGCCTAGATCTATAGATTCCCTTTGCATTCACGTGTGCGTCGAGGGCCTGCGTAACAGTCTTTAGCACAACTGAATTAACCATTTTTGAAATAAAACAAACTAAATATTCAAAAGAGCGACTGGACTACCTTGTCATGTTTAGTAGCAGAAAACATATAAACAGTGAAGGATAAATAGGTCAGAGGTGCTTCTAAGATACATTTCTCTTCCTAAACTTTTTGTCCTACTATAAGTAAAAGCATAATTGAATAAAGTGATAAACTGGAAACAACATTAACAATAAGAGATTACTTCACCAAAACCAGGCTCAAGGATCCAATGGTCCATCCTCCTTCATCAACAGAAAAAATAGAGACTTCCACACTCCTTTAGAACACCAATGCTTCTTCAAAGCAGCAATATGTATTACTTTAGAAATCAGTAAATGCCAAACTTTTACAATGAAACTTCAAAGAGTCTTTATAGGAAAAATGAGAAAAGTAGGTGAAGTGGGTTTTAATGATCATCAAATACAGGAGGAGTGCATTCGAATTCTCCATCCTGAGCCATAAACATAACATTAAATCCCAGACATACTTGGTGACCTCGTTGCTTGTTGAGGTCCCTTTGACATGACAAAAAACACCCTACAGAGTGTCCTTTGGGAGGAAATACTATCTGCAGTGATACCGTTATCTCCTCTGGAGTGAGTTAAGTGGAAGAATGGGCTTAGATGACTCCCATACTTCTAAATAACTACTTTTGACAGTTTGTAGTATCTTCTTTGGATTAATAGCTGCTTGGCATGCCTTTGAGCATGGAGGTGGGCTATGTCTGTGTCAGTCAACTTCTGCACCAATCACTGCTCTGTTCCTTTGTACTTCAACCTGTTTTAGCTCTGTTTATGCTTTCACTTTGCTGATTGCTCGGACTGCTTTCTATACTGATGCCCTCAAAGGTTTCATTAATCTTTTATGCCTTGTCTTCTGCCAGTGGATATGTGATCCTCATCTTTCTAAGTATTCTGTGTACAGGTGGAGGGTTTCGTTGACATGGAGGGTTTAATGAGGGTTTATGTCTATGACCCATTGACTGTCATGAATTTACCCTTTGTTATGGTTCCTTTGATGCTGATTCCTGGTCCTGAGATTTACTATCTGAGCCTTTGTGTCACCTTTGTGACTGTAAAACGTTTATCCTTCATCGGCCATCGAAAACCTGCAAACACACGGTAAACTGTTATGAAAACCTGAGGGCCTTATTTAGACTGATTGTAGAGGCTCTGGGGGTGGAGGAGCAGTGAGGAAAAACGTGATTGCAGCAGAAAATCGGGAAGAAAACCCTGGTAGAGCAGCTAACCAGGTTCAGTGAGGGTCTGGGTGTGCTGAGGAACGTGAACCATTAGATCAAGACAATCTATGGCGGAGATATCTCGATGAGCATAGCGGGAGAGAGATGGGAAGAAAATGAATTGTTATTGCAATATAATATGGGCCGTGCGATCTCAGAGATCGATGCCTGGGATTAAAAGCGAAAGTGACGTTGCAGAGGGTAGCGGTATGGCGGAAACCGGGGATGGTTTTCGCGTGACAAAATGCGGGGGATGTGGTATTCACTTTTGGAATGTGATTCCATACATTAACTGACACATGGATTTTTAAAACCACTTATATCACGCAGAAGTAGCGCACTGCGGGGGAGGCTAAAAAATTACGTGATATGCAATGTTGACCGTCGGATCTGGGGTGACAGATTGGACGGTGCGGAGTGAGCGCGATAGGAAGAGAAGTGATAGGGAGAAAAGGAGTGGGCCCAAGTGCTGAGGTCAAAAATCTTGTCACGGAGCGGACTGTGGAGTGGGGCGGCCAAACGACCGGGTTGAGTTAGGACCGTTAGATTTGTGGATCGGATGGTCGAGATTAAAAGAGAAAGAAGAGTTTTTTGAACAAGAGGAAAACGGGGTAAGTGAATGAGCGGAAAGATGGTGGCCCGATGGATGTTGATCTCTACAGATCGACAGTTCAGATTCTTTCAGGACCATAACGTCAGAAATGGTAAAGTAAATAAAGAAAAAAGGTTTTTTTGCATGAAGGCTTATGTTCTAAGCGCCCGATTGAATCTCGGTCGTCGGTTCTTGTGGATTCAACGATTGAGATTAGTTCGGAGGATCAGAGGAGAAGGGGAAAAGAAAAAATGGAATCAATGTTTTTCGAATGCGATGACGGGGGCCAATCATAAGGCAAAGACGTGGTTTTGTGGAAAATAGAGGGACCGAAGGTGGAAGAAAAGGTGCTTATCGCATCGGAAGTTTAGAAAAGTAAGGGAACGGCTAGGGAAAACTTCGATTGTGATGAGAGAAGGGGCTTAGCACCTAGTCCTGGGTGCCGGGTCATATGCGAAGAAAGGGGCTAAGGGCTAAGCCGAAAGGGGCTTAAGGCCTAAATGTAAAATGAATATTTTCAAGGATTTTAAAGGGTTTTCTGAGGAATTTGGAGGTTCTGATAGGTGTAAAGACGGGGTTTTAAACCTCATAAAGGGACTTCACAAGGCTGGAAGGGGTTTTGAGGCCTTTGGGGCTAAATGGGGGCGATGGATAGTTGGAAATTTAGGCCTTGGAAGCAGTTTTTCTGTTGTTGACGGGAAAATCTGTCCAGCCAACAACAGGGGATCTCCCTGGTAAAAGGTCCCAATTAGACCTTGAACCGTTTGGAATAGGGATCCCATCCGGGGTGTGGGTCCGGCTACCACTGATTTCTCCTTTGCTTTGGGTCTCGTTTAAACTCTATAAAACAGTGGATACACACCTAATCAATTGATACAAGACATATGATTGATGCATTAAACACGTATATAACACTATGCGTAGCGAGACAATCAATAAAACATATACGCCTAAGGAGGTGTCGTTAGCAACACATCTTTGGGGTTATGCTTGTAAGGTATCTGACCACAAAGAAATAGTTCTTTATGGCGAGATCCCCCTTTACTTCCTGAAAGATAAAACGAAATGCTAATAGACAAAGATATTAACATCCATTAGGAAAGCGATGAAAACTGAACATCATTAACACAAGCACAGATAGCCATGATGCATAAATGATGCCATTAAGAGTGTAGTTTCATTAATCATAGGATGTTCTGAAACTGTACAAGGAATACACACAGTGTTCTCACAGCAAAACACATCATATCCCTAGGGAGTTTTTCAAAATGCTTGTATTCATGTTTCAAAGTGTAATCCTCTGGTAATAAAATATATTGAACTCGAGTCCCAAACCAAAGATCTCTTTACAAGCTCCTGAAGGAGTATTTATAATACAAAACCTGCCCTTTGGTCTTCCCTGACTCTTCATCTTCCTAACCGTTAGGCTGCCTTGCGACCTAGTCTTTTCTGCGACCTGCGACCTGAGCTGTTGTTGCGACCTACGACCTGAGGTGTTGTTGCGATCTGCGACCTGCCTGGGTCGCGGGTTCGCATGTTGTAAGAGAATGGCCAAGATGCGACCTTGCGACCTTGCGATTAGGTCGTTGGTTCGTGGGGTCGCGGATCGTGAAAACAGCCGCACATGCAACCTTGCGACCTTACGACTAGGTCCCTGGGTCGCGGGGTCGCGGATCATGAAAACAGCCGCACATGCGACCTTGCGACCTTGCGACTAGGTCGAGGGGTTGCGGGGTCGCAAAAGGCAAAAAAACCGAAGAGATGCGACCTTGCAAACTTGCGACTAGGTCGCTGGGTCGCGGGGTTGCAAAAGGCAGAAAACCAAAGAGATGAGACCTTGCAACCTTGCGACTAGGTCGCTGGGTCACGGGGTCGCAAAAGGCGGAAAATACAAAGAGATGCGACCTTGCGACCTTGCGACTAGGTCGCTGGGTCGCGGGGTCGCAAAAGGCGGAAAATCGAACATATGCGACCTGCGACCTTGGGCGGATCATTGAGTTCTTTTGCCTTTTCTTTCAGAGGTCTCATGACCTTGTTCTCTGAAGCTAGCCTTAGCCCTCGTCATGAAACGACAACTGTTATTTGCTGGTGATGTCATTTCTGCACTAAGGGACTTTGCAAGTGATGATAAGTGAGCAGAATGGTCTCTGCTTTGAGTAAGATACTAAGCATCTACATAACACGTAGTTTTGAGTTTGATCTGAAACCCAGATCTGCATCCTCCGGAGTCCGCTAGCAGTTTTTCTATTTGAGTAGACATAGCTGCTCTAGCATCTTCTCATATAACCTGCAGATAAGTGAATTTAAATCAGCCATATGTATATATTTAGACACATGTTAGGGAATCAACAAAAACAATACAATAACTTTATCACAGTAAAATTAGTTGGACCCCTGTATGGTCAGGCGTTGTGTCACTATATCATCAGAGTGAATGGTGTAGGCCCTTCCTGCGCCTCTCCAACTACTGCAGATGCATATTAGTATGGTTGTAGACTGAGTTCGACATGCAAACTCAATTGATGGGAAGTGTCGACCTGGGCAACATGCTCCTTATGTCCTCCGTGACATCCATTATTATATGTACTAACGACACATTTTCCAATTCTTGAGATGCGCTCATGATACTCTTGGGATGAGACTGCGGAGAACCCAAGCGTAGCCATAACTTGCAGAGATTAGCCACGCATAGAAATTCACTTTGAGGGAACGCCTTCATCAGAAATAATTCCTTGGGCTGCTGGTAAGGTCTGCAAATTACATGTGACTGTTCCCACTAGGTCGAGGAGGTTGTGCTGGATGACATGGCAGGCTCAGAAAACATCGAACAGGCTGGGATAGGAGCATAATGATTTTAACACCGAACGCCAGGCCTCCTTGAGTCAGCAACTTTGATGTAATTTTGAAAACGGAGCTTTTATCCTGTAATAGAACATCTACTGTAATGGAGGGATTTGTTGCTCTAGAAACAATACTCCACATCCATTCCTGCGTTGGTTCGATGGGACGTTTCGCTCTTCCCTGGCGGATCTGTATCCTACTGCAAATGACAAAACCAATACAGGTGAATTTGTGTGCATGTATTCAGGATGGAATTGCATGCCATTTTCCATGTTGTCACAGCTAACTGTACGCTGGGTAATGGAAAACACTGTCGTTGTTTTAACTGGATCAAAACTCATCCTTTCACACGCGGCAGAGAGCCCAGACAATATGCTGTGGACTGGCTTATGTGTGCTGTGACTGCGCTGCAGCAGGATCAAATGTCGAACGTAAATTTTGACCATCATTATCTCCGCTTTAACGTTCATCATAATTCCATTCTTCACCGGCGCCATGCTCGCATGTTATCATATACTTATTACGATGTTGGGCTTCACAAAATCTGGCCGTTACATGTATATGCTGCGCATGTTTATTATAGATTGAACACCTGGCATCGGACGTGTGGCTCCATGCAATGCTTTATATGGTTCTGCTTGCCACCTCACATGGTTTTGAAAACGTATGTTCCAACGTAAGTTGTTTGACCGTCAACCCTGCCCTGTTTTAACCATAAATGTCACAATGTCGTGGTGGGTTATTTATTTTGTTTCGCTCCCATATATCCATTCCAACGTTGAAACCTCAACATACACTATGATTTTGAAAGCATATGGGTTTGTGCCTTGGTGTAAATTTGCAATGCAACCTTGGCCCATGAATGCGCGCCCACTTGCAACGGTTTCTCATAGTTCTGCTCCCACAATCTTCAACGTAGAGTCGACCAACATGTCCATGCAGCTCCGTTCCACCTTTTATCGTGAGGTTGGACAACTATATAATATATGTTATTGAACATTTGCGCCTTAATTATAAAGTTGGACTGCGGCATATGTATATATTTGCACTCAAACAAAACCCTGCCATCAAACATTTATCCCCACGCAACGTGTGCATGTAGTTTTGCGTTGGGTTTCAAACGTAAGGTTGACCGCTCCATGCAACGTAAATATGGTACGTTTGACTCCATGCAATGCCATTGGACCATTGAAAACATATATATATCTGCTCCTAAATACTTACCATAGGCGGAAAAACTGCCTTCGACCTTTTCGCCCATGGGTAACGCACCATAGTCATTACAACACGTTACTATGGGTTTGTTACGATGCTTGCTCCACGTTAAAACGCAAATTTCAACCAAACCTTATATATCTGTTTTCAAAGAATAAAACTCGGCCATAGGAATGGCCACATCGAATCATAATGCATTTTCATAATATCTTGACCCGCATATTAGTTGTAACGTTGACCACCAGATATATATATGCCTCAAACATTCTAACATACGACTTAGGCATAAAGGTATTTGATCCTAACTGTAATTTTTCTTTCGGCGGTGTTATATGGTTTTGAGATCACATGTGATTGTGCCTAAGCTTGAATATACAACGTCACCTTAGTCCACGGATGTGCGCCCACTTATAATGCTTGCACATAGTTTTCTCCACGATTTCCTATGGTTTTGAAACAATATGATTTCTTTGCCTTGGTTTAATCACATCATACTTCAAACCATAGCCTTGGTTCATACATTTGCGCCCACCTTGTAGCTCAGGTTCAATAGATATTGTTTCTGAAAGGTGTGGTTGATATTCGAAACTCTGTCGTTGGCTTGCCAGCACCACCATGTGTGTTTTCGCACCGCTGCTCGACACGAAAACACCTTGTCTGAGATTGTTGTTCAATGTGAGTCTTCTGAGTCCACTTTGTTCACCGGGCTATACTTTTGGCTATACTGGTCGGGGTGGTGAAATATGTCCTTTTCCGTGCGCCCATCGACATTTAGATGGTATGGTGCAGGATCTGGACATTTCCAAACGGAGCGCTTTTAAGCATCTGGTGCGCATTGGTGAAGAAATATTTTTTGCATCAGTGACATAGAAGGTTCTCTTTGATCAACATGAATCACACTATCCCCCTTTTAACAGTACTGATCATTTTCTCCTGCTCCTCCCCTGTTCCACAACTTTGACCTCGTCGTTGAGCCCAATTTTATTTCCCTTGATGTCGTGACACGACTGAGGAGTTTGTCACCCGTCGGGTCAACCTGCGTGGAATATTACAACATCATAATTACTCTTCAATAATGATGACCATAGATAAAACACATGAAACTAACAAGATTAAGGGAAGTATTCAAACAACATGCTTAATGACCTACAGCAGGAGGGATTTTACTCGTCAATACACAAAGGTTTCCATTCAAACATATGCATGGAAATCTCATTACACATGGCGTGACTGCAGTAAGAATGTTCGAGCATATGCTAGATGATCCCTCCCACATATGGCATGATTGCAGCGACAACATCAAGTCATGGTGATGAGACAACTCGTGAGGTTTTGGGGATAGGTCGGCGGGATGTCATTGACTGCAGGTCAGGCGAAAGACTTTAATGCCTAGACGAGCAGAGGGGGAACCCGAAATTTTAAATATCCCCAAAATTTTGGGTGGTGCTGTAGCGGCTACAACAAATGGCGAACCACTGGTAGAATCCAGAATCTCTCTCAATATCACCACAATAGTTTGAGTCCGGATAATGATGCAAGGGAATATTGAACAAGTTCCGTGGGTACCCTTTGTATTACTTTGGCCCTTTACAGGTATGCCTAATCCTTGTGCCTCAACTAAGTCCCGCTAATCATAAACATATCAAAGAGAAAACTCACAGATTCCAGTAGCTTGTTGATGATGTGAAGAGCAAGGCACTGGGTTTATTATTCTCAGGATTTTTAAAGTAAGCTTCTGGTGTTGCTCCGCTGCCAGCAGGCCTGGACAGTACCCCGGCGGAGTCACTTCAAGAAATCACAAACATTGCTCCGCTACCAGTGAGCCTGGTCAGTACCCCGGCGGAGTCGTTGTATTACCTCTCTGCGCAGGAAGCCTTTCTCGATCCTTTACCCTTATTTGTTTCATGTGCTTGCAGCACTTATTTTCATGTGCTCGTGGCACTTTTTTTTCATGGGCGGATGAGGGATCCTGACTTATTTTATGAGCAAGAGAGGTTGTTTCTTGTTTTACAGAAACTGAAAGATATCCTGATTTGGGTTTTCCCTAGTGCCAAACCTTCACATCCCATCTACCACAATAGGCGAAGCGTGCAAAACAGATCATTAATATATCCAAGACTATGCTAGGCATAAGGCTTAGGCTACGGGTATGGGCCATTCGAACTCATTAGGCCTCGCATAAGAAACTAGCTCGTATCTCCCTGGCTAAATAAGTTTAGACTCATAGGCATCTTGTTGAGAAAGCGACTTCAATGAATTGTCCTAAGAGAAAGCTACCTCTTGAGATAGCCACCACAACCTCACGCAAACAATGGGGTTACTGTTTCAGCAGTCAGGGCAAACAAGGTCACGAGGTGATAGGGCTACAATGAGGGCTCATGAAGTGGCAGGCGATATGACAGAACTAATGTAAGGAAGAGAGCGTACGACGCAATGTAATAGGCAAGGCTCAAGATGCAATGCAACGCCATGTGTGAGAACGATCAATCCAGCAGTAAGTGCAAATACAAGCAGTGATTATTTATGCAACAACAAGTAACTGAAAAGGAAATGAAAGGAAAATAATTGTAACATGATGATGCCTAAAATATTAATCGTAAAAAAAAACGACAAACACACTTTTAAATTGTGAAGAAAAAATTTAGCAAGTAAACCTAATTAAACTTTGAACAAAAAAATTTTATTAACAGGTCCTAGCTAGCCTACGCCTAAACCATAGTTTAACCAATGATGCGGTCAGGTTATGTAAAATTAGTTTTCCAATGTAGCCACCACATTAATTTGCATCCTGAAACGACAACAATGATGAGGATCAGAGCCAGTATCCAAAAAAGTGTAGTAGCAACAAAACTTACCTGAGTAGTAGGTGCCACAGCAAGATGATCAAAGATACTTACCAAAGAACATGCCAAAACAGATTGTGCAAGCTGAATCCCATTCTCATCTTGATAATCAGCAATATGTTCTTGAAACCCAACATTTATAAATGATACACATGCATTCATGCACAATCCTAGGTCTGATGGGCGCTGGGTAATCCACTGCCTATTTTCAGGCACATCAACCGGAAAGAGTTGGTCGAGTTGACCGGAAATCTCATCATGGTGTTGAGGACCATCAATTTTATGGAAAGGAAACACTAAGCAAGTGCCAGGTGAATTATAGATGCATGCGCATCCAAGCGTACAAACCCTAGTTTTGAAAACCCTAGTTCGGGATTGTTCCTGGGTTTGGTCAAGGGTATAGGGATCCGAATCCGCATTTAGGGGATCCTGAAATTCCTCACTGCCTTGAACAAACTCTGGACCTTCGAGTGTGGGGCTCCCCGACTTTGATGGTTGGGCAAGATCAACATGCGACTGAATGTGAAAACGGATGGTGGTGGGTTGCAAAATGTCAATGGGATTTGTATCAATTTGGTCAAATGTTTGTGCGCTGACAAATTGATGATCCAATGTATCAGATTCTTTAGATTTTCCAGAATGGGGAAGATTTACCAAGGTTATGCTGGGAGGAGCGTGGTATTTGGGGATCGTCATCTCAGAAATAGTTGGCAGAAGCTGAAGCACTTCGACTTTCTGATGGGTACTTGAAACTTCCCACAGCGAATCATCGAATGCTGGCATCTCCACATGGTTCGAAACGAGATGTGAGTGACAATCCTCAACGGTATGATTGAATATACTTTCAGATAAGGAGTGATCGCTACAACCATCGATGTGGTCGAGTTGGGTACCTGGCATGTCAGGCTCCCCGAGAGCTACCGACTGGGATGGATCAATAAAGAGCAAATCTTGAGGTTGCCCAGACAGACAATCTCTCCTATGGCTGTCTAAAGACTCCGAGTGAGAAAGATTAGATCTGAAAGATTCATCGATTTTGAACTGTGATTGTGAAACACCATCTGCGTGCTTATGATTGTCGCCAATACCAGTATAAGGAAAATTTTAATATCTCGAAGAAATTACTGGTGTGGCGGGATCGGGAAACCAACCGGGGAATAATGAACGAATCGATTGAGTCGTAGGGGCGTTAACCATACGATGCTTTTCAACACGCGCATCTGTGTCAATCAGAGAAAATGATGATCTGGCAGGCCTTGCAAGGGAATCAACTTTATGCGGGGTAGGAGTCGATTCATAATCCGAATGTGAACTAGATTCATAATCCGAATGTGAACTAGATTCATCATCCGAATGTGAACCAGATTCATCATCCAAATGTGAACCAGATTCATCATCCGAATGTGAACCAGATTCATAATCCGAATGTGAACCAGATTTAGGACTAAGTCCAGGTAGACATCGAGTGGACTCGAGGTAGGTTTCATGAACCGAGAGAGAGAATGAGCCACTGTGGTCTTCAAATTCGGATTCGACATGGTGCGTGAAAGATTCAAAGGTAGTGCAATAGGCTTTATCCTCTTGCCAGTGTCTATCCTTACTCAGGACTTCCAAGGTCACAAATCCACTCCCATACAACTCAGGAAGAGGGGCGAGAATATCACAAATAGCAACACTCTCCTTGGAGGCCTGAATGTGGTCTGGACTCAGGGAGATGGACAAGGAAGCATTAGGGAAAAATTACAAACAGCCGGTAACTTGCGAGTCATCATAGGGAATACTAGGATCTAACTGAAATTGCTCAAGGGAAATCACATACTTGAACTGTTCACCTAAATATTTCCAATCAACATCCCTCTCAGGGAACTCAAAACAATAATGAATGAATCTGATAAAGAACTCACATAAAGATTCCTGAGGTTCCATTCTGATGAGATGTAACTTTATTACAACGTCATGAGGATCATACCTGTGAAAATCTTGTTGTAATTTATGGGTGAGTTGTTCAAACGAATGGATGGAAGCTTCTGGCAATGTGCGGCACCATTTCTTAGCGCGACCTTCAAGAGTGAGGAAGAAAAGCAAACACATCAAACCCTCATCGTCAATTTCATAGCACTCACCAAAGTCGCAAAAATCTGAACAGTGTTGGGTTATGGACACCCCATTTTCACCATCAAATTTTAACTGGGACAAGTGATACATAAGTTCATCGGAGATGTAGTATCCATGCTCATAAAACTTCGACAAACATCTAGGGAGAATGATTTGGGAACGAGCCATTACAGATATAAGATTAACTGCAGGCTCTAAGGGCTCAGCTTGTCATCTGGCCCCCTCCTTCTCGTTAACCACAAGGTCGGAGGTTCAAGCCCTCCTTCTAACACCAATTCTGTTGACGGGAAAATATGTCTGGCCAACAGCAGGGGATCTCCCCGGTAAAAGGTCCCAAATAGACCTTGAACCGTTTGGAATAGGGATCCCGTCCAGGGTGTGGGTCCGGCTACCACTGATTTCTCCTTTGCTTTGGGTCTCGTTTAAAATCTATAAAACAGTGGATATACACCTAATCAACTGATACAAGACATATGATTGATGCATTAAACACGTATATAACACGATGCGTAGCGAGACAATCAATAAAACATATACACCTAAGGAGGTTTCATTAGCAACACATCTTTGGGGTTATGCTTGTAAGGTATCTGACCACAAAGAAATGGTTCTTTATGGCGAGATCCCCCTTTACTTCCTGAAAGATAAAGCGAAATGCTAATAGACAAATATATTAACATCCATTATGAAAGCGATGAAAACTGAACATCATTAACACAAGCACAGATAGCCATGATGCATAAATGATGCCATAAAGAGTGCAGTTTCATTAATCATAGGATGTTCTGAAAATGTACAAGGAATACACACAGTGTTCTCACAGCAAAACACATCATATCCATGGGGAGTTTTTCAAAATGCTTGTATTCATGTTTCAAAGTGTAATCCTCTGGTAATAAAATATATTCAACTTGAGTCCCGAACCAAAGATATCTTTACAAGCTCCCGAAGGAGTATGTATAATACAAAACCTGCCCTTTGGGCTTCCCTGACTCTTCATCTTCCTGACCGTTAGGCTGCCTTGCAACCCAGTCTTTTCTGCAACCTGCGACCTGAGTTGTTGCTACGACCTACGACCTGAGGTGTTGTTGCGATCTGCAACCTGCCTGGGTCGCGGGGTCACAGGTTGTAAGAGAATGGACAAGATGTGACCTTGCGACCTTGCGACTAGGTCACTGGGTCGCGGGGTCGCGGATCGTGAAAACAGCCACACATGTGACCTTGCGACCTTGTGACTAGGTCGCTGGGTCGCGGGGACGCGGATCATGAAAACAGCCACACATGGGACCTTGCGACCTTGCGACTAGGTTGCGGGGTCGCGGGGTTGCAAAAGGTGAAAAAACCGAAGAGATGCGACCTTGCGACCTTGCGACTAGGTCGCTGGGTCGCGGGGTCGCAAAAGGCGGAAAACCAAAGAGATGCAACCTTGCAACCTTGCGACCAGGTCGCTGGGTCGCGGGGTCGCAAAAGGCAGAAAATCCAAAGAGATGCGACCTTGCGACCTTGCGACTAGGTCGCTAGGTCGCGAGGTCGCAAAAGGCAGAAAATCGAAGATATGCGACCTGCGACCTTGGGCGTATCATTGAGTTCTTTTGCCTTTTCTTTCAGAGGTCTTGTGACCTTGTTCTCTGAAGCTAGCCTTAGCCCTCGTCATGAAACGACAGTTGTTATTTGCTGGTGATGTCATTTCCGCACTAAGGGACTTTGCAAGTGATGATAAGTGAGCAGAATGGTTTCTGCTTCGAGTAAGATACTGAGCATCTACATAACACGTAGTTTTGAGTTTGATCTGAAACCCAGATCTGCATCCTCCGGAGTCCGCTAGCAGTTTTTCTATTTGAGTAGACATAGCTGCTCTAGCATCTTCTCATATAACCTACAGATAAGTGAATTTAAATCAGCCATATGTATATATTTAGACACATGTTAGGGAATCAACAAAAACAATACAATAACTTTATCACAGTAAAATTAGTTGGACTCCTGTATGGTCAGGCGCTGTGTCACTATATCATTAGAGTGAATGGTGTAGGCCCTCCCTGCGCCTCTCCAACTACTGCAGATGCATATTAGTATGGTTGTAGATTGAGTTCGACATGAAAAATCAATTGATGGGAAGTGTCAACTTGGGCAACATGCTCCTTATGTCCTCCGTGACATCCATTATGATATGTACTAACGATACATTTTCCAATTCTTGAGACGCGCTCATGATACTCTTGGGATGAGACTGCAGAGAACCCAAGCGTAGCCATAACTTGCAGAGATTAGCCACGCATAGAAATTCACTTTGAGGGAACGCCTTCATCAGAAATAATTCCTTGGGCTGCTGGTAAGGTCTGCAAATTACGTGTGACTGTTCCCACTAGGTCATGGAGGTTGTGCTGGATGACATGGCAGGCTCAGAAAACATCGAACAAGCTGGGATAGGAGCATAATGATTTTAACACCGAACACCAGGCTTCCTCGAGTCAGCAACTTTGATGTAATTTTGAAAACGGAGCTTTTATCCTGTAATAGAACATCTACTGTAATGGAGGGATTTGTCGCTCTAGAAACAATACTCCACATCCATTCCTGCGTTGGTTCGATGGGACGTTTCACTCTTCCCTGGCAGATCTGTATCCTACTGCAAATGAAAAAACCAATACAAGTGAATTTGTGTGCATGTATTCAGGATGGAATCGCATGCCATTTTCCACGCTGTCATAGCTAACGATACGCTGGGTAATGGCAAACACTGCCATTTTTTTAACTGGATCAAAACACATCCTTTCACACGAAGCGGAGGGCCCAGACAATATGCCGTGGACTTCCTTATGCGTGCTGTGACTGCGCTGTAGCAGGATGAAATGTCGAACGTAAATTTTGACCATCATTATCTCCGCTTTAACGTTCATCATAATTCCAGTCTTCACCGGCGCCATGCTCGCATGTTATCATATATTTATTACGATGTTGGGCTTCACAAAATCTGGCCGTTACATGTATATGTTGCGCATGTTTATTATAGATTGAACACTTGGCATCGGACGTGTGGCTCCATGCAATGCTTTATATGGTTCTGCTTGTCACCTCACATGGTTTTGAAAACGTATGTTCCAACGTAAGTTGTTTGACCGTCAACCCTGCCCTGTTTTAACCATAAATGTCACAATGTCGTGGTGGGTTATTTATGATGTTTCGCTCCCATATATCCATTCCAACGTTGAAACCTCAACATACACTATGGTTTTGAAAGCATATGGGTTTGTGCCTTGGTGTAAATTTGCAATGCAACCTTGGCCCATGAATGCGCGCCCACTTGCAACGGTTTCTCATAGTTTTGCTCCCACGATCTTCAATGTAGAGTCGACCAACGTGTCCATGCAGCTCCGTTCCACCTTTTATCGTGAGGTTGGACAGCTATATAATATACGTTATCGAACATTTGCCCTTAATTATAAAGTTGTACTGCAGCATACGTATATATTTGCACTCAAACAAAAACCTGCCATCGAACATTTATCCCCATGCAACGTGTGCATGTAGTTTTGCGTTGGGTTTCAAACGTAAGGTTGACCGCTCCATGCAACGTAAATATGGTACGTTTGACTCCATGCAATGCCGTTGGACCATTGAAAACATATATATATCTACTCCTAAATACTTACCATAGGCGGAAAAACTGTCTTTGACCTTTTCGCCCATGGGTAACGCACCATAGTCATTACAACACGTTACTATGGGTTTGTTACGATGCTTGCTCCACGTTAAAACGCAAATTTCGGCGAAACCTTATATATCTATTTTCAAAGAATAAAACTTGGCCATAGGAATGGCCACGTCGAATCATAATGCATTTTCATATTATCTTGACCCTCATTTTAGTTGTAACATTGACCACTAGATATATATATGCCTCAAACATTATAACATATGACTTAGGCATAAAGGTATTTGATCCTAACTGTAATGTTCCTTTTGGCGGTCTTATATGGTTTTGAGATCACATGTGATTGCGCCTAAGCTTGAATATGCAACGTCACCTTAGTCCACGGATGTGCGCCCACTTATAATGCTTGCACATAGTTTTCTCCACGATTTCCTATGGTTTTGAAACCATATGATTTCTTTGCCTTGGTTTAATCACATCATACTTCAAACCATAGCGCCCACCTTGTAGCTCGGGTTCAATAGATATTGTTTCTCAAAGGTGTGGTTGATATTCGAAACTCTGTCGTTGGCTTGCCAGCACCACCATGTGTGTTTTCGCACCGCTGCTCGACACGAAAACACCTTGGTTGAGATTGTTGTTCAATGTGAGTCTTTTGAGTCCACTTTGTTCACCGGGCTATACTTTGGGCTAGATTGGTTGGGGTGGTGAAATATGTCCTTTTGCGTGTGCCCATCGACATTTAGATGGTATGGTGCAGGATCTGGACATTTCCAAACGGAGCGCTTTTAGGCATCTGGTGCGCACTGGTGAAGAAAGCTTTTTTTCATCAGTGACATAGAAGGTTCTCTCTGATCAACATGTATCACACTATCCCCCTTTTAATAGTACTGATCGTTTGCTCCTGCTCCTCCCCTGTTCCGCAACTTTGACCTCGTCGTTAAGCCCAATTTTATTTCCCTTGATGTCGTGACACAACTGAGGAGCTTGTCACCCGTCGGGTCAACCTGCGTGGAATATTACAACATCATAATTACTC
Organism: Pinus albicaulis; assembly: GCA_034641835.2. Classification (NCBI taxonomy): domain Eukaryota; kingdom Viridiplantae; phylum Streptophyta; class Pinopsida; order Pinales; family Pinaceae; genus Pinus; species Pinus albicaulis. The sequence goes on along the minus strand of CM076570.1, from coordinate 194,354,258 downwards.
TTCAATAATGATGACCACAGATAAAACACATGAAACTAACAAGCTTAAGGGAAGTATTCAAACAACATGCTTAATGACCTACAGCAGGAGGGCTTTTACTCGTCAATACACAAAGGTTTCCATTCAAATGAATGCATGGCAATCTCATTACACATGGCGCGACTGCGGTAAGAATGTTTGAGCGTACGCTAGATGATCCCTCCCACATATGGCGTGATTGCAGTGACAGCATCAAGTCATGGTGATGAGACAACTCGTGAGGGTTTGGGGATAGGTCGGCGGGATGTCATTGACTGCAGGTCAAGCGAAAGACTTTAACGCCTAGGCGAGCAGAGGGGGAACCCGAAATTTTAAATATCCCTAAAATTTTGGGTGGTGTTGTAGCGGCTACAGGCTCCTTTGACAGGCTCACCTATTCGTTTTGCACCCTGGAGGGAGGTGGTACCTCCGATATCCAATCCGCCCATACCCAAATCCTGCTGCGAATCGACCCAAGGTTCAGCCTCGGTGTCCTTCATGGTGGTCTGATTTGGCTACGTGTCCTTTTCCATAGCTGCATCCAAGCCTGAAAGGCATGGGAATTGCATTGAGATGAGTGCAGTCACCCAAAAAAATATGACTTCCAGAGCTGAGTTATAGCGTGGACTCAAACAACTTGTTTAGGTTGGTGTTTATTTTCTTTGAAGATCATTACAATCACAAGAAATTATGAATTGAAGAGTCGAGCTGTCAATATCGCTAGTTCATCATTACGTTTCAAGTGTAATGTAATTATTGTATGGGCAGTGGTAATGATTTCTCTATTTTTCTTGGGTTGTTGTTTGGTGTGGAATGATAGTCTCATTTCGCATTGAATTATGGTTGTGTGAAGAGTGAGCTCAAATAAAAAAGGAAAGATTTTGGTTTGAATAACGGATTCCACATTTGATAATGAAACAACTTTTGATTCCATTTTTTATATGTTTAACTAATGTGGAAATTAGAGTTGCGTAGCAGAATTCTAGAAAAGTCTAAGGTTTAAATACATTTATATTATTGGATCCATTGATCAGCGAATGAGATCGACGGAATAGCAAGTCAATAGAGTGCGGAACCACGAGGTGATTTTGGAAAACTGGAGATGGGTTCATCGCATCACTTTTGAGTAAGTTTTTGGCCATTTCTTGTCAAAGCTTATAGTATCTTTTCTGGTTGGTGTTTTCGTTAAACTTTCAAGGAGATAAATTAGAAGAAAGCGGAGTTAGAGATTGAAGCAGATCTGAGGCCAAAGCTCTCCACATGGAAGCTACGTCTTGCCACTATTGTTATTGACAATAGCACCAGTTATACAATGATGGGTTTTGCTGGAAATGTAGAACCATGCTTCATTATCCCTACAGTTTTGGCAGTGAAGAGCGTGTTAAGAAAAATAAAAAAGTGTTCGATAAAATGAAGTTCAAAGCGTAAAAGAAGCATGGTAAATGTCGGTGTAAATGTATGTTCAAAAGGTAAGTTTTGAATGATTGACAGTTCAAATTAAACCATGTAAAGGTAAGTTGTGGGGCCCATATATATTGGTACTTTGTGTGGTAAACAAACTATGGAATGTGTTAGTTGACATTTTGGAACCTTTATCCAAAGTCTATTCGAAACTGGATAAAGTGATGGTTATCATATAGTTAGAGTTATCATGGTTTATAACCATAATTGCATGAAAAGTTAAAGCTTCCACATGGGGTATTAAAAGTTATGGGTAATTTGGGATTTTAAACCAAAATCTAATTCAAAAAAATAAATTGTCAAAGTGGGTTTTTTTATTAGGCTAACAACACAATTGGGATAATAAGGAAGAAGCTCCCACAAGAGAATTTGGGTTGATATGCATGTGGATATGCATTTTTAAATTTTAAAGAATGTGGGTAAAGGCAACTTTGACTACATCATTTGGTATCATTATGCATAATGTGGATTCTTCACAGTTTTGGTTAAGTCATTTTGGACCAAAGCTTGTAGTTGGGAAAAAGAGAATTCTTTTGATTTGGATTAAAAACATAATTGTTTGATGTTGTAAAATATTTGTTTTACCATCATGTGGTGGCAGCTAAGGAGGAATTATTCAAGATGGACACAATGTACAAGTTGTACATTATTCATCGAAGAGGTTGAAAACATGTTCTCTGTACACAGGTGAAGAGATGTGAATTGATGTTCTATGGTGCATAAAAGTGCAGGAAAATGTTTGAACTAAAATGACGAGCTTATGGGCATGCGAGTATTTACAGTGACAAAGATGGCACAGAAGAGTGGAATTCAGAGAATTGACATTGCAAAGAGAAAGGTCTGTTAATAACCTTAATGGGAGCATAAGGTATGATACATCATTTCGAGAAGATATTTTTGAATGTTGAAAATTGGATGGTTTATTTATTTTCACCTTAAAATAAATCTTGGAAAACATGGATTGCATTTCGACTAAAGACTTCAGTATCATGTGAAACGATAATGGGAAACTGATGATCTTTCATAAGAATGAAGTATGAAAGAGAGTGAAGATTTTATATCCTAAAAAATTATTAGGGGTGTATGTTTGTTGGAGGATGGTATAAATTGAATTAATTCAAAATATCCACTATCATAATTGCTGGGGCAAAGCTTGAAGTCAAAATAGGTGCTAGAGTCAAATGAAAGTTTGGATAGTTTGAGTTAAGATTGAGTATTTTTCATCCAAGATAAATAATTGGTCATTGTAACACATGAGTTACTAAAGTATTTTTTGCAGCAAAGTGAAGCAAGAGAATTGCCCAGAGATTGATTCCAAGACAAAGAACCAAGAGAAGCCAAGCGCAAGAGGAGAACTTGCATTTTTTATGAATGGCAAGTGTGAAGGATTGCTAAAAAGGAGGATTGAATGAAATCCACACATGAACAGATGAAGTTAACCAAGGAGGAGAAGATGAATTGTGTCAGTCATTTCTGAAGATCTGATGGAGACCACAGCAGAAGGAATAAGAAGGAAAATGCCAAGGTAAGTGGCATATGTGAGCAGTTGACGGAAGAAGAGTACGAGCAGGAGAAGGCTGAGATAACAGTTCACCTTGAATTGTTAATGGAATTATTGCATAGAAATGTGAAAGAACAGACACATGGTTGGACCATGAGAAAGAAGGTAAAGTGGCAAAGACTACATGCAAAGAGGGAAAATCAGGTAAACATACAGTTTATAGAAGAGCTAAGGAAGCTCGAGCAGACGTTCAGGTGTGAAGAACTCAGAGGGGCTGAGTTAAAAATGGATGTTTCCATTTGTGGCCTAGAACAGGGTGAAATTCTAGGTGAAGAGATCAATGAGGAAGATCTCATGAACTATTGGGATAGTTCAGCAGAATATGAAGATGTGTTGGAAAGAGAAGTAGACGAGGCTATGAAGCCTTGTATTTTTAAATCTCATAGTTTATGTATGTTTGCAGGATGTGCGAAAGATGGTGAAAAGTCTGGTGAAACTGTCACAGAGGAGAATGAAACTCTTGAGGTGGAGTCTGATGGAGAATGCCTTTCAGATGAGGAAGGTAATGATTTGTTGCAGTAGGAAGAAATCATAAATAAATTCTTGTTTGGGGTAAGACAACCAGTTGAAGCTGTTATGGAGAAGAAGAAAAATGGAAATGCCAAAGAGATATTCCAAGGAGGTAAACAAATGTATTTGTTTAATGAATTTTCTGATAGAATTTTACGATGTGATGGAATAGAAACCATGACAACTCAGGAATATTTCCAGAAGAAGAATGAAGCTAGGAATGAAAGTTGTGATGAAGTGTTGGAAAGATTTCATATGGAAATCGAGTTCTTGGAACGATGGCTTAAGGAACCTGAGGGAGAAGTGAAGATTACAGAACCTGATCCAGAAGAAATTACAGTTACTATGCAGGATAGGGATGAAATGTTTTTAAAATTTATAGAGTTGAATTAATGATATAAATTTTTAGATAATAATGTAGCTATAGGTATAGGAAACAACATTAACAGACATGATGTCGAAATCAGAGAAATTGAGCAGAAATTATTTGTATTTGAGATGAAGGGTCAACAACAGCAAGAAAATTATGTCTGTAGAGACATAAAAGAGACAGAAATATTGAATCAGCAGAATGAATATGGAAGGAGCCAGCAGTTCAAAACATGATCTATTGAAGTCCAAAAAGCCGATGGTGGGGATTGATGCTTGAAGCATCAAAAGAGACCGAAAGGTCTTATCTTTTTAAAACTAACAGTTTGTTGGTGAATGCAGGTACAACACTGGACGAGAAAGTTGTTGCTATAAAAGAAATCAAAGACTATGGGTGTAATCAAGAAGGATTTCTTGATTATTTTTTATTGCAGAAAGTTGAGTGTTCAGCACAGTTGGAGATGAAAGAATTCGACAAAGAGGTATTACTATGAGGAATTGGAGAAAGAAAGTGTTGGAGAAGCCGATGGAATCCGATCGACAGAGTAGGTGATGAGTTACCAAATCGAGTTGATACTTCGAAGGACCAGCAATAGAACAGAGTTTGGAATCCTGGAGGGAGAAAGTCATCAGGACTTGTGGCTGTCGCATTATTACAAAAAAGTGACAAAACTCATAGACATGAGTCTATGGAAACTTCTCTACATGAGGAGTCTGATGCAGGAGCATCAAAGATAATTTTTTATTATTCCTTTATGCAATTTAGGGGGTGAGATATTTTAATTATTTATTTAATTATTTTTCTCATTTTTAATTAATTAAGAGAGAAAATATAAATGTGAGGATTATTGTAAATATTCCTTAAATAATTAAGGATATGAGTGGAGTTGAATTAGGTAGATAATCTAGGGAATAGGAATTCCATAAATGGGACTTAGTTGAGTCCAAAATAAGATAAATATAAATTATATTTTAAGTGAGATTTGTGTGGAGGAAATTATGGAATGGAATAAATTAAATTTATGTATAAATATGTAGCTTGGGGGGGTGAGAAAAGACAAGCGAGGAAGTGAGGAAGTGAGAAATACAGAGAGTAAGAGAAATGTTTTGAAGGGCCAAGAGCCAAGAGGCTGCCCATTGTAATATTTGGCCAAAGAGTTTTTTTATGTTTTTATATCAGTATTTTCTTTATGTGGCTCTCTTTCCTTCATACATATTTTGAGCTGAACAAATTTGTGTTTTTAACAAATAATTTTAATTTCAAAGGTAGCACATGAGTTTTTATATGCTAGGATCTGTTTAACCTAGTATCCTGGCATCATGAAGTATTCAAATAATCAGAAAAAAACATTTGTAGATATTAAAACAACACTGGTAAGATAATTTAGGAAGTTGGAGTTTCAGTCGCAGTCCATCCCCGAGCTGAAATAAATCAAGAAAAACAAGGAAGTTAGAGAATAAGTATGGTGCACAAAGTGCATATCGGAGGGCCATTATAAAGAACTGTGCCCTATATTAGGGTATTACATGGCTAGCAGAGCACCTAATACCTTCAATGCTGGATCTATACAGTGGTGTGAAACATGCAAGGCTAGAAGCCAAAATTTCTCAGAAGACTGCTACTTGTTATAGAAATATGTGCAGACTCCAAGGAATCTATATTTCAATTTTTTTAAAGCAGTAGGAAATGATGATAATAATTGTTGATCTTATGACCTAATGATGAAAGACAATGCTGAAACTTATAGAATGCAAGCTGTTATCCTCATCTATTTTATAAATTTCACTAGGTGACTGTGGATGATTCTACAAGTAGTTAAAGATAGAATTATCTGCCTAACAGCTATATTTAAAGAAACCTCACTGCCTTCATTATCCTAAACAAGCATATTTCACTATATTCCACTTTTGCCTTCCAAATTTACCTTTCTGACCTTAAAGGAATTTATTTTTGGCTATTATACCTCATTTTCACTCCCCTCCCTAAACACATTCTCATTCATTCATTTCCCCTCTAAAAACCCCATTTTTTTCCTTTTCAAAAGCCCTCATTAATCCCCCCATTCCTTATTTTCCTTTACATATTAAAACAATGTAAAAGATTCTCTTTTACATTCTTTTAAGTCGAAAATTAAACCTATTTGGTCAAATTGTTTTATAAATAAAACCATGTTTTATTTGATCAACCCGACCTTATGTTATAAAGGCCTGAGCCCCTTTCCTCTAGCCCTAGCCCCCTTGCGCTCATGTGGCCATGACCTCGCTCATCATTTAAGCCCCTTCCCTGATATAATTTTTCACCTCCCCCTTTCTTAATAAAACCCCCTCAAAAACCTTATAAATTCAATGCATTTCGTTGATTTATTAAATCATGGGCCCCGCTTTCCATTATACCCTGCACCCAGTCAATTCTCACCACATCACCTATCCTCGAACCCCACCACTCCAAATCTAAACCTACCCTTCGCTCCCCGCTGTGCGATCACTGTCGATCTCATTCCCCGAGATCTGATGATCCGAATTGCATATCGCAAATAAAGTGGTGCCTTGGTTAACATTTTGTGACCCATGGGAAATGGGCGGTTTCACCATGCCATGCGACGATCACCCAATGGAATCGCATCGGCACCCCAAAAAATATTTTACCACCCCTCTGCCGCATGATAAACCACCTCCTATTTTCCAAAACCGCTTTCCCTTCTCGCCAAATTTCAAACCCTTCTGCCTCCGTTTGAATTTCTACTAGTTCTGCCTTCGGAACCCTACCTCCCATGCGATTTCCTCCTCTACAAATGCCCTCCGACAGCCCAAAACCTCAGAAAATGCAGTAAAACCCTCTCCCACATGGTTTTAAGGTTAATTTTTTGTGATTTGTGAAGGTTAAATGGCGAAGGTGTCCACCAAATGCATTCTGATGGTCTAGGAAAAATGGATGAAACCCTGGGTGATGATCTAGGGATTTTAAATCAAATTTAGAAGGACCAGAAGCCCTGTATCAAGATCAAATCTATGAAACATGATCATCGATGGTTGTTCAACCCTCCTTCAACGAATACATACTTGTGCACAAGACAAACACAAAGGCAAAGATACAGTGAAGGAAGACAGTCAAAGGGCTGTGAACAGAGAAAAAAAAAGATTATGAACGCTAATCACAGATTAATGACAAATTAGAAAGGTTAGCTAAAAAAGCAAAGTTTAAAGAGAGTAAAGGCAGACAATTAAAATATTAAAGGATAAAGACAAAAGATCAATAGGATAAATTAGACTTTAAAGGCCTAATTCAAGATTTAAATACAAAACAAAAGTAAATTAACCCAAGAAATACACTCGAATGACTCAATCCACTGAGCCAGTTACTTCTTCAAAGATATTTTTCCACCTATAGCATTGTTTCCTTCAATAAAGAATCAAACAGTTATTACACTCAGTCAGAGATATTTTCCATCTACCAGAAGTTATTGTAAAGTTATTACAAAGCCTTAAAAGTCAAACATTTCACATAAATCAATTCAGAATTTAATATGGAAGTTATTATTTCAGAGAGACACCTTCAGATGTTTTTGTCTTGGTCCTTGCATAGTCTCAAAGGTCAAAAATCATTAAATCTGTAATAAATGACATTTAAAACCCTACTTTAGCAGCATCTCCTCATTTGCATATAATATTTCATATGAGCTTCATTTTTAAGGGTTGGTTCCTTAGTTAAAATTGAGAATTAAAGATTTGTTGAGCTAGTTGAGGAAAGCTAGGCTCGATAAGAGAAAGCTCTGAGTTGCAGAGAGCTATTGTACATGGAGTATGTAACTGGTTTGAACATCAATAATACAAGCATGTTCACAGGATGCTTGAACTATGTTAATGGTGAAGTTTTCCTTCTTTGTCATTATTTTTCTCATGTTTTACATTCTGTCCATATTATCTTATATAAGAAAAGAAATTTTAGAGTAGGATATGCTGTTGTAGCCCCCTATTTCTGTCTTTATTCTTTATCTTTGTGTTTTCTTCTGCAAGGTCTAATTGGAGGATTCTTAATTTCCCTTTAGTTCCTCTTAGCTTGTTGTCTTAGGAATGATTCAATAGAGTGAAACCAGGAAATTTTGGGTGAGCCCATGTTCATTGGTATGGCTTGACATATTGTTTTTAAGACCTTCTTTGAAGTATATTTAGTAGAGTCTAAACCAGGGAAGTCTATGGTATGCCCTTTCCTTTGTTCTGCCTCAAAATTTTGCTTTAAAGGTAATTTTAAGAATTAGTTAAAAGTAGATAGATTATTTCTGTTTGACCTTAGGCTACTCTCACTGTTATCTTATATGCTTTCTTTATCTGAAAGTAGTCTTAGGATTACTAGATTTTTGTCTTAAAAGGTTTTCTTATTAAAATTTTGGCCAAAGAAGTCTATGGTATGCCCTATCCTTTGGTTTGCTTCAAAAAGTTACCTACAAGGATTTTCTTGTCTAAGTAGAGCTAGAATATTCTTAATTGACTATATCTTTTCTACCTTCACAAACTTAGTATTGTTTCATATCACAACCTAGTCTAAAAGATCCACTTGATATAGTTAGTTTGCCCTATGAAAACCCTTGTAGATTTGATGAACAATTAAATCCTTTAATGACTCCATTGCGCAATGGATTAATGTTTTCTCATAGTCTATCTTTTCAGCTGAAACATTCCCTCAGTTACTCCAATCTTTGATCCCTCAATAAACCAAAAAACAAACAAGTCCTTATAACTTCATAAGTAGCCTAAAATCATACAAAATCATAAAGATATATCCTTTTAAAACACTTATATAGAGAGATCCCTCTCTGAATCCAGGAAGGCTAGGTCTTAGGATACCAAAGTGGTTCTTATGTGACCCTTGCAGTGTTTGTTCTTGCCAATATTGCAAATCACGGGGAGCCAACATGGTAGAAACCATACTGGGGAATACTGAGCAATAGATTACTTCAAGATCTCAGAAAACCTCATTTTAAAACTCAAAATGAATCAAGTGTCAACCAAGAATTATTCCTGATTGCTGATGGCGGAAAACAATCAGTCCTAAGTAAATAAAAATCCTCCACCTAGTGACTCCACAAGTTTTCAGTAGGCCTGCTAACTCCACTGGGAAACTTATTTTATTATCAAAACATCAAAAAAACCCTGTTAAGAAAACTTTTGTGGATTAATATTTTCTTTGCGTAGATTGGTTTGTCCTTTAAGAGTTTCATACTTATCCAACCTTTCTGATTCTTGCGTCTAAGTCCTGGCTTCTAGGAAAATCTATACTAGATCCTATCCTGACCCGAATCCTCCTGCAATAGTTGATAATCCTGAAAGTATCTTTAGGAAGTCTCCTAGATCTAAAAATCCAACTGTTAGCAGACCAATCCACAGAGCCAGTTCTGTCCCTAAAAACCTTACAGCCTTGCAAGATACCCAATTTGACTTACATAGTAAAAGAAACCTATTTAGAACTAAGTCACAAAGTGGTATAGACCAGACATACCTTGAGCCTGTAAACTCATAGTAGAGTCTTAGTAGGGAAGCCTCTCCTTCCACTCCTCCTGATTTTCATCCTCTCCAAAACTTTGGCTTCTTTCATTCTAAATCTACTCAAAGTCAGTTTGCTGGTCCAAGTACTTCTGCTACACCCACTCATACAACCACTCCACTCCATCATCCATCTCCCCTCACAAAACCTCCTCTTGTAAACCCTCCTTGGGTTCATTTACCTCAAATAATGGCAGCATGGTTTTCCCCTCTAGTGTTACCTCAACCTTTGTTGCCTATGCCACAGGATTACCAATAAAAAATCCCTCATTTCGCTAGAGCTCAATCTACCACTTCCCAACAGTGTGTAGATAAGATGAATGATGCATTTGACTATCAAGAAATAGAAGAGGAAACCATCCAAATGAGAATTTTTTCCCAAAGTATGGGAGGAGAAGCAAAGAAATGGTTCAAAAACTTAACTCCTAATAGCATACATGATCTCCCTTCCCTTTACCAAACATTCATAAACAAATGGGAGATTAAGAAAAACCCTCTTCAAATCCTTTCATAATATAATAACCTTAATAGAAACGCTGGGGAAAGTATCCAAGACTACTGCACTAGGTTCAATAGTGTATATAATGCACTCCCCCCTCACATGAAGCCCCCACAAGCCCTAGCCTTAATAAAATTCCCAGAAGGCTTTGATCCAGACATGGCTTACCAGTTAAGAGAAAGAGATCCCCTGACCTTAGAAGATATGCAAAAGGGACCGGTAAGTGTAGAAGCCAACCTAATTGAAAAAAGGGCTAGGATAAGGGAAGAAAAGAAGCTTACTTACAAAGAAGAGGCTGGACCCTCCACATCTGATGCTAAGATTGATATCCTAGTTAGGACAATGGAGAGGATGATGGAGAGAATAAACATAAATGAGAGAGCTTACCCTAGAGAAAATCAAATAGCTCCTCAAAAAAGAAATCAAAATCAGAACCAAAACCAAAACTTCAAAAGGAATCCCCCTCAAATTAGACAAAGAGGTCCTAATTAGAAAATCAGACCTCCTTTCCAAGAAAATTATGCTGATGAAGATGAGGGGGTAATAGAATAAACATAGGAAAACCACATAAATTTAATGGGAGCAAACAATGAAGATATTGTTTTCCTCACTGAGGAAGAACAAGCCATATTTACACCTTATGAAGAAGAGAGACTAGAATATGAAGACTATAAAAAATTCATGCTATAATGTAAATACACAAACAATATGACCTTAGAAGCAGGAAGAATCCATACACTCCCAAAAGAAAAACCTCTAAAATTTCTGCTAGAAACAATCCTGAAAACATTTCCAAAATGACAACAGAAAACAACAACATAGTGGTTGAAATTTCTAATAAAAACAAAGAAAACAATAACCAACCTAGTGGCAAACAAAGTAGTGACCCAAGCAGCACTAACAACTCAGCTAGTGCTCCTAATAGATATGTTTTAACTTCTGTCCATAACAAAATCTAGCAAGCTAAATTTGCTGAGAAAATAGTGACTAAAAATGCCGATTTAAACATTTCTAAAAATCAAACACCTTTCAGCATAGAGAGTGAAATTGCTAAAATCAAAATCTCTATCCCTCTTACTGAACTAGTCACTCAGGATGTATATAAAACCCAACTTTTAAGAGCTTTAATCATAGGAGAAAATACTAATTTTGTGCATAGGAGAAAATACTAATTCTGTCAATTTAAATGATGACAAACCTGAGCTTTTGTTTGGACCAGAAGTAGAAGGGAAATTTCAAGAAGGAGGTGTGCCTCCATTTTATGTCAGTTTAAACATCCATGATAAAATCTTACACAATGCCATGTTAGACTCTGGTGCCTTACACAATCTTATGCCTAAAGTAGTGATGGAAAGACTAGGCCTTGAGGTAACTAGACCATACAAAGATTTATACTCTTTTGATTCCAGCAGAGTTAAATGTTTAGGCCTAATAAAGGATCTATGTATCAACTTAGCACAAATACTAGTCAAAAGCCTAGTGATGGATATAGTAGTGGCTGATATACCTCCTAAATATGGCATGCTTCTTTCAAGATCATGGGGTGCTAAACTCCAAGGTACCCTGCAAATGGATATGACTTATGCCACAATCCCTGTCTTTAGTCAACCAAGCAGACTATATAGGGAGACACACATGAAATACATGGTTAGTAGTCAATAAAAACCAGATAACTCCCCTATTTATTCTATTCACACAGATCTTGATTCATTCATTCTTTACAATGATGAAAATTTTAATGAACAAGTGATAGAAAATGAGAAAACAACAATAGAAAAAGAGGAAAAGGAGGAACATCCGAAACAGTTTGCTAACTCAAAAAATTGCAACAAACATAATGAAGATCAGAGGCAACAAAGTAACCATCAACATAGGGCTAAACATGAAAAACAAGATGAAAATCATCATAGTGAAAACCATGATAAACAAAAAAATGATGAACATAAAACAGACCCTAATGAACAACATGGTGGCAGCTATTGTAAACAACATGAAGAGGACAACAATGACTTTAATGACAAATCTGAAATTGAACCTCTTTGGAGTATGAGTTTTGATGGTTCTTGTAGCAATAGTGGTTCAGAAGCGGGCGTATGGGTGGATAACACTCAAAACAATCATGTTGAAGGCCACTCTTATAAGCTAAACTTTCAATGCACAAATAACATAGCTGAGTATGAAGCACTCCTCTTAGGATTACATTTACTAAAAAAATTAGGTTCAAAGAGGATAAATGTCCATGGAGACTTAGAACTGGTTATAAGGAAAATAAGTGGAGAATACATTTCCAAGCATCCAAGACTAAGAGCATATAGGGATGATGCCATTGACCTTTGAAAAAATTTGCAGAATATGATCTCACTTTTGTCCCTAGAAACAAAAACATCTTTGCTAATGGATTAGCATTTGCTGCTAGCACATGTCAAAAACCTTATCAAATAAATAAATACATAGTCCAAGTCAAATATATACCATCAGTCCCAGATAATGTAAAATACTGGCAAGTTTTTGAAGGAGATAAACAGATAGAAGATTTACGGCAGTCCAGAAATGAGTTTGAAGAGCCAAATTCATACTTAGAGTATGAAGAAGACTGCTCTACTGAGGAAAAATATTACAAAGAAGAACCTCTTGACACTGTTGATATAAATATGTTAACCAAAAAACATAAATATAAAATAGAATCGTGCACTGATTTAGAAAAATAAGACTTTGAAGTGCTACAGTCTAACACTGATAACTTGCCAAAAGGACTGGTGCCTCTAGAAGAACTATTTGACTTTAATGATGTTTTCAAAAAGCGAAATATGGAACCCACTAAAAATGGAATAGAAGAGTGCAATATAGGAAATGAAGAAAGGCCTAAAATGATTAAATTATCCAAAACACTGCCAACTCATATAAAACTAAAATATCTTGAGCTTTTTAGAGAATTTTCTGATGTTTTTTATTGGAGTTACAAAGATTTAAAATCATATGATACAGAGATAATTCAGCATAAGATACCCCTCAAAGAAAACCAGAAGCCCTTTAAACAGAAACTGCATAGAATAAATCCTGTGCAATTACCCCTGGTTGAGAAAGAAATCAAGAAAATGTGTGATGCTGGAATCATAGTCCCTTTGAGATACTCAGAATGGGTATCCAATATTGTATCAGTGAGGAAGAAAATAGGAGAAATAAAGCTTTTCATAGACTTTAGAAATTTAAATAGAGCCTCCTTAAAGGACAACAACCCCTTTCCCAAAATGGATCACATCTTACAAAGGGTAGTAGGTTCTAAAATAATTTATTTGCTAGATGGCTTTTCAGGATACAATCAGGTGCTAGTACACCCAGATGATCAACTCAAGACAAATTTCACCACACATTGGGGCACTTTCATGTATGTGAAAATTCCTTTTGGTTTAATGAATGTTGGTGCCTCCTTCCAAAGAGCCATGGATATTGCTTTCTCAGAAGAAATAGGTTACTTCATTGTGATTTACCCTAATGACATCACAGTCCATTCTAAAACAGATGAAGAACACCTAGCTCACTTAAGAAAAGTTTTTGAAAAGTGTAGAAAGTATGGTTTGTCTTTAAACCCCAAGAAAATTCTATTTGGCCTCCAAGAAGGAAAAATTTTAGGCCATGTTATATCTAAAGAGGGGACAAAGATAGATCCAAAAAAGATTGAAGGGATATTTCAAATCAATCATCCTAGAAATATCAAAGAAATACAATCTTTCATTGGAAAGATCAATTTCTTAATAAGGTTCATACCCAACCTTATAGAACTCCTTAGAAACATTACACGTATGCTAAAAAGAGAAACATGAGTTAAATGGACCACAGAAGCAAAGCAATCCTTTGAAATGGTAAAACAAGCACTCACCCGAATACCAATTCTGATTAGCCCTAATTTTACCAAAGACTTCTTCATATTCTCCTTTGCATCAAAACATATAGTTGTTATTGTCCTATTATAGAAAAAAAAGAAGGGACAAGAGCAGCCTATTGCATTTTTTAGCAAGGCATTGAGGGATGCACATCTGAAATACAACATAATGGAAAAACAAGCCTTTTCCTTAATCAAGGCATTGAAATATTTCAGAGTTTACATTTTACACTCACACATTATTTCATTTGTGCCTCACTCAGTGGTAAAATACATCTTAACACAAAATCTTGATGGAAAAAGGGGCAAGTGGATTGTTGTTATATTAGAATATGATTTAGAAATCAAGCCCACTAAGCTCATCAAAGGCCAAGGACTTGCAAAACTCATGGTTGAAACCAACTTTCAAGCACTTGACATAAACATGATAGATGCATTAGATGAACCTGGAGGAGTTGGAAACTCCACTCGTTAGAGATTCTTTTATGAATTCATCTTGGTATGCTGATATTTTATATGTGATTCTTAATATTAATGTCCCTCCTAGTTTGTCTAAAACAAAGGCAAGATTCTTAAAGTTTAAAGATGTAAATCACTGCATTTTAGATAAAATTTTATATTGGAAAAATGCTAGTGGATTATTTCTTAAATGTTTTCCTGAGAATGATGCAGATAATATCAAGCATGAGTTCCGTGAAGGAGAATGTGGAGGCCACCTCTATTGGAAAAATATTGTTAACAAAATCCTTAGAGCTAGTTATTATTGGCCCACCCTCTTTCAAGACATCCATAAAATGGTAATTGCCTACCATAAGTGTCAAATATTTGAAGGCAAAAGAAAGCTGCTACCCTTACCTTTGTATCCTATCACTGTTGAAGCTTCTTTTCAATAGTGGGGCCTAAAATTCATTGGGGAAATCCATCCTGCCTCATCTTCCCAGCACAAATGGATCCTCATAGCAAATAATTACTTCACAAAGTGGATAGAGGCCATCCCTTCTAGGACTACCATAGATTTAGTCATCATTAAATTCCTTGAAAACCATATCTTGTGCAGATTTGGCTATCCTAGGAAGATTATCATCGACAATGTTGTTGCCTTTATATCCAAAAATATGGTGGAATTTTGCCACAGATATCATATTACATTAGGCCATTCTACAGCTTATTACCCTCAAGGTAATGGGTTGCCAAAATCCTTAAATAAAAGTTTGGTAAACAACATAAAGAAGTTGTTGGAAGAGAATAATAAATCATGGCACAGTAAGCTAGTACATGCACTATGGGCAGATAGATTGACAAATAAAAAGTTATTTGGGATGTCTCCTTATCAGCTAGTGTATGGAGCAGATGCAATATTTCCAACTAGTTTAGGAGTGACAGTCATGAAGTTGATCCAAGAAGTACAATCTGAAGGAGATGACATGATAAGAAGAATAAATCAAACTGTACAGTTGCAGCAAACCAGAGACGAATTTTACAGCAGAACACAGCAACTGCAAGAAAACATCAAGAATTTGTTTGATAAGAGAACTAAGGCCAATGATTTCAACATTGATGACAAAGTACTAAAATTGGACTCAAGGAGAGAAGACAAGGGAAAACATGGAAAGTTTGAAAACTTGTGGAAAGGCCCATACCTCATTCATTCTTCTAGAGGTAACAATGGATTCTTCCTTCAAGAGATGGATGGAACAAAACTTTTTGGAGGTCCTGTCAATGGCAGGATGCTCAAAAATTACCTTTGTTGAAAATATATCAGTTTAAAGATTTTTCCATTGTAAATAACATTGCATGAAGAAAATATTAGAAACATGAACACAAAAAACAAAGAAAAGGAAGAAAAGAGGGCAGGTAAAAGAAAAGGTAAAACCCCATACCAAAAAAGAGTATTTCTGAAAGTGTGCAAGTCCAAATGCCACTACTTTGAAAACAAGGTCTTGTTCAGTCATACAGCCTAATCATGACTGAGTAAGTTTTAAATTTCTGCTGATAGGATATTGAACGAAGATTTTCCAAATTGCTTAAACTTGGATTATCAATAGATTAGATTAGGAAAAGAGACAATGGTTCCAAAAATGATCAAAATCTGAACCAAAGGAAAGAAAGGGATGCATAAAATTTTTTAGATTATAGCCCTCAAGTTTTTGTTTTAGATTTTCTGCAAATAAAGTCTGTGTGAAAACTAGTACATAATGCCACAGCTCATAACAAATCAGATTGTCTAATCCTGATTTGGTTATGTTTTCAATTTTTTGTTTTAGATTAGAGAATGAAAATCTGTGAAACTGTTTAAACTTGGCAGATAGTTAGATCAGGTAGAGAAGTAAATGAGTTCATCAGCTTAATCTGAAATCTTGGGAGATATAAGTGTAGAAATAGATATTTTCCTGTTTTCAAAAGAAAAAAATGATGTTAAGGATTTACGAGTCTAAATGCACCGAATGAAGAAAAAATGCTAGAAAAATAGGATGGGTAGTTAGAAGTTGGGTTGAAGTAATCATGTTATTTTCAGATGCTGAAGATCACACCTTCAAAGCAGCAATTCAGCAAGTTAAAAATGGAGGTCTTTCAAGGTGCAAATCAAGGCACTGATCTACTTCTTCCAGATAGTTTTCTCTGAGGTTCTTGACACCTCCTAAATGAGCTGCCCTCCCCCATCTGGAGCCACTGTTATCCTCCTGTATTTTACAGATTTCACTAGGTGATTGTGGATGATTCTATAAGCAGTTAAAGATAGCACTATCTGCCTATCAGCTATCTTTAAAGAAACCTCACTACGTTCATTATCCTAAACAAGCCTATTTCACTATATTCCACTTTTGCCTTCCAAATTTACCTTGCCGACCTTAAAGGAATTTATTTTGGGTTGTTATACCTCATTTTCACTCCCCTCCCTAAACACATTCTCATTGATTCATTTCCCCTCTAAAAACCCCATTTTTCCCTTTCAAAAACCCTCATTAATCCCCCCCATTCCTTATTTTCCTTTACATATTAAAACAATGTAAAATATTATCTTTTACATTGTTTTAAGTAGAAAATTAAGCCTATCTAGTCAAATTGTTTTATAAATAAAACCCTGTTTTATTTGATAAACCCGACCTTATGTTATAAAGGCCCGAGCCCCTTTACTCTAGCCCTAGCGACCTCGCGCTCATGTGGCCATGACCCCGCTCATCATTTAAGCCCCTTCCCTGACATAATTTTTCACCTCTGCTTTTGTTAATAAAACCCCCTCAAAAACGTTATAAATTCAACACATTTCGTTGATTTATTAAATCTTGGGCCCTGCTTTCCATTATACCCCGCACCCAATAAAATCTCGCCATGTCACTTATCCCCGAACCCCACTGCTCCACCTCTGAACCTACCCTTCGCTCCCCACTGTGCGATCACCGTTGATCTCATTCCCTGAGATCCGATGATCCGAATTGCATATCGCAAATAAATTTTCACCGGGGCTAACGTTTTGTGACCCACGCAAAATGGGTAGTTTCGCCATGCCACGCGGCGATCACCCAATGGCATCGCATCACCGCCCCTGAAAACCGTTTACCACCCCTCTGTTGCGCGATAAACTACCTCCGATTTTCCAAAACCGCTTTCCCTCCATGCCAAATTTCAAATCCTACCTCCTGCTTTTGAATTTCTACTGGTTCCACCTTCGGAACCCTACCTCCCACGCCATTTCCTCCTCTACAAATGCCCTTCGACAGCCCAAAACCTCAGAAAATGTAGTAAAACCCTCTCCCGCATGGTTTTAATGTTAATTGTTTGTTTTTCATGCAGATTAAATGGCGAAGGTGTCCACCAAATGAATTCTAATGGTCCAGGAACAATGGATGAAACCCTGGGTGACAATCTAGGGGTTTTAAATCAAATTTAGAAGGACCAGAAGCCCTGTATCAAGATAAAAAATGATGAAACATGATCATCGATGATTTTTCAACCCTCCTTCAACGAATGCATACCTACGCACAAGACAAAAACAAATAAAAAGATACAGTGAAGGAAGACAGTCAAAGGACTGTGAATAGAGAAAAAACAAGATTATGAAGGCTAATCATGGATTAATGAAAAATAGTAAAGGTTAGACAACAAAGCAGAGTTTAAAGAAAGTAAAGGCAGATAGTTAAAAGATTAAAGGATAAAGACATAAGATCAAAAGGATAAATCAGAGTTTAAAGGCCTAATTCAGGAGTTAAAGACAAAACAAAGGTAAAGTAACCCAGGAAATACACTCGAATGACTCAATCCATTGAAGCAGTTACTTCTTCAAAAATATTTTTCCACCTGCAACATTGTTTCCTTCAATAAAGAATAAAATAGTTATTACACTCAGTCAGAGATATTTTCCATCTACCAGTATTTATTGTAAAGTTATTACAAAGCCTTAAAAGTCAAACATTTCACATAAATCAATTCAGAAGTTAATATAGAAGTTATTATTTTAGAGAGACACCTTCAGATGTTTTTGCATTGGGCCTTGTGTGGTCTCAAAGGTCAAAAATCATTAAATATATAATAAATGACATTTAAAACCCTATTTTAGCAGCACCTCCTCATTTTCATATAAATATTTCATATGAGCTTCATTTTTTTAAGGGTTGGTTGCTTAGTTAAAATTGAGAATTAAAGAGTTGATAAGCTAGTTGAGGAAAGCTAGGCTAGATAGGAGAAAGCTATGAGTTGAAGAGATCTATTGTACATGGAGTATGTAACTGGTTTGAACATCAATAATACAAGCACATTCACGGGATCCTTGAGCTATGTTAATGGTAAATTTTTCCTTCTTTGTCATTGTTTTTCTCATGTTTTACATTCTGTCCATATTATTTGATATAAGAATAGAAATTTTAGAGTAGGATATGCTATTGCAAAAACCTATTTATGTCTACATTATTTATCTTTATGTTTTCTTCTGAAAGGTCTAATTGGAGGATTCTTAATTTCCCTTGAGTTCCTCTTAGCTTGTTGTCTTAGGAGTTATTCAATAGAGTGAAACTAGGGAATTTTGGGTGAGCCCATGTTCATTGGTATGGCTTGAGATATTATTTTTAAGACCTTATTTGAAGTATATTTAGTAGAGTCTAAACCAGGGAAGTCTATGGTATGTCATGTCCTCTAGTCTGCCTCAAAATTTTTGTTTAAAGGGCCTTTTGAGAGTTATTTAAAAGCAGATAGATTATTTCTGTTTGATATTAGGCTATTGTCACTGTTATATTATATGTTTTCTTATCTGAAAGTAGTCTTAGGATTACTGGATTGTTGTCTTAAAATGTTTTCTATTAAAATTTTGGCCAAATAAGTCTATGGTATGCCCTGTCCTTTGGTTTTCTTCAAACAATTACCTAAAATGATTTTCTTGTCTAAGTAGAGCTAGAAGATTCTTAAATGACTATAGCTTTGCTTCCTTCACAACTTCGTATTGTTTCATATCACAACCTAATCTAAAAGATCCACTTGATATAGTTAGCTTACCCTATGAAAACCCTTACAGAGTTGATGAAAAAATAAATCCTTTTATGACTTCGTTTCCCAATGGATTAATGTTTTCTCATAGTCTATATTTTTAGCTGAAACATTCCCTCAGTTACTCCAACCTTTGATCCCTCAATCAACCATTCAATCAACCAAAAAATAGACAATTCCTTATAACTTCATAACTAGCCTAAAATCATACAAAAGCATAAATATATATCCTTTGAAAACACTTATATAGAGATATACCTCTCTGAATCCAGGAAGGCTAGGTCCTAGGATTCCAAAGTGGTTCTGATGTGGCCCCTGCAGTGTTTTTTATTGCCAATATTGCAAATCATAGGGAGCCAACACAAGCATAAGAGCATGGGCATGAGGACAATGGACATCATGGTGGTCGAGGAGTTTACCAAGGAAGAGGTCAAGGTGGTGGAGCTGCTTGAGGACGTGGACAAATCATTTGCTATAACCACAGCCAACCAAGTCATTTTTCAGGATATTTTCAAAACCCCACTATGACATGTAAGTATTGTATGTTCTTTGACCATGGAATTGAATAATTTCATGTACTTATAGAGAAGATGCAAGAAAAAAGGAATCAACAACCGACACAGAATATTTAGATGATGACTGATGAAAAGAGGACTAATGAACAACAAATTAGTATTGTCACTAGAAGTGGAGTTGTGACCGGTAGTGATAAGGGAGATGAAAAGAAGGAATTTTAATGTGCATGGGTTAGAAATGTTGTGGAGAAAGTTCCTATTTTTTATATTCAGAAATAAAAAGGAGTATTCATGGAAGCAAAGCGAAGTTTTATGGATGTCAGAGCTTTGACCTCTAATGCATAGTGAAATCACGATCAGATAAGTAACTGCGACATATCATAAAATTCGATGCAGAACAGAGCTCTGACACAAGACTAGGATGTGTCAAGCCAAGTAAGGATTTTAAGGTATTTTCTACAAACTTGCATGAAATTGTTAAGGGATCAAAAGGTTGTAGAAGGGTTGTAGGAGTTGATAGATTCATGTGCATCAAAAGCAACACCGCAAATTGAGACGCACACAGTCAATAATTTTCATCGACAGAAGATAAATGGAAGAGAGATGAGGCTCAATGCGTAGATAGGAGAGTATGAGATGGATCAAGTTATTTTGGATATGGGATCTGATGCTAATGTCTTCCCAAAGCAGGCATGGGAATTGATGGGTAAGCCAAAGCTACAGTGGTCACCTATTCAATTAGGGATGGAAAATCAACAAAATATCTTTCCTATGGGAAGACTACTAGGTGTCACAATGGATATTGAAGGAGTGTGCACTAGTGTTGATTTTGAATTAATAGATATTGTCGATGAAAGTATCCCTTACCCAACATTGGTTGGAATTTACTGGGAATTTGAAAGTATTTCCATAATTAATATGAAGAAGAGATAAATGATATTTGAAGGAAACAATATGAGATTGAATGTTCCCTTAGATCTTTAAGAAGGAGAAAGATATACATAACCAGCCAGAGAAGAATATTGTGTAGCAGAAATAGAAAAAATTTAGCAAATGAAAACAAAGGAACAAGATTGGGTTAACCCTACTACGGAAAGAAATTTGAGTTGGTAGCATGATAGTTCTTATACCTTAGATTCAGAAGAATAATTGGAAAATTGGCAGAATAGGTTCCATGAAGTATCCACAAGGTGTTGTTTCAGAATTACCAAATTAGTTCGTTGTATGATGTCTTAGGTATGTGACATTCCTTCTTATGATGGCATAGGTTATGTGAATACTTTTATTAATGATTATGAAGAACATGTTCAAGAAAATAAAATGTTGTTAGCCTTGGATGTAGCCCTAAAATATACTGCTGCTAGATGGTGGAATGCACACAAGAGAAATATAGGAGGCTAGCAAGAATGTCAAACACTGATGTGGACAAGGCTTGGATAGATAGAAACAGAGATGGAGATAAAATATGATTATCAAACTAGTCCTAGGGAGCATATCCAACTATGCACTTCAACATGGAAGGATATTCCACAACAAGAGTGGGCACATGGATTCATTCATACATTGGAGACAAACCCTAAGAACTAGTATCTACGAATAGATCTTCGACATGGTACCAAAAATTGGAATTACATGGTTGATGGCTTCAATTAACATTCAAATTTCAGGATGATTTCTATAATATCCCAAATCTGGAACAGCTAGCCAGGCATGACTGGAAAACGCATTTTCTAGTAATGGCTACTACACGAATTAAAACCAGGACCTGGATCCCTTAGAACAATGTGTCTAAGCACTAGATCCAAGAGTAGGCTCCAAAGAAATCCTTCTAAGTGGGTTAAACAGATCTCCCACACTTAGATGTCCTCAAAAAGTGCTCGGTGAAGGGACTGTAGCAATTCTTGAGCGAGATATGGAGTAATAGAGTTATTATTATGAGCTGTGATGCATGAAGATAAAAAAATAGCCTTTACTTGATATTATAGCAGCAAGAGTATACAATGCTTGAGGAACCAATCACTCAAGTTAGGCAATGGAAGCCTCAATGAGAAATGTATATGATAATAGAGAAACACTACTATGCAGGAATGTCATAAGGCCAAATTAATGTAGTTCATTAGAGACACTGCAACATACAAAATCATAATATGATGATATATCAATATCAGCTCAAGAAAATATGGGGGAGCAAGATCTCAACCCCTGAAAACACTAATACAACAATAATACACAATCCTTAGAAGGATTGGCTACAATACATGTACAAATGGAAAATCTGTAGAAATGCCGGAGTTGCTGGGCAGTAGCTGCAACTAAGAAAATAACTGGAGATGGCTGAAGAAGATGTACAATCTGAAAGAAACCTCCTCCAATAGATCTCTCAAGTGATAGGTTGATCCTATCCCTGAATATCTCTTCCTCCAAGATGATGGTGCAAGCCCCCACTGCAGGTACTCACTGAAATAACGCAGTCTAGAGAATGGACTGCACTGTCTATGATGGGAGATGCTTAGCTTGATGCAAAAATATGAAAATCAGCCCTGGAAACCTTCCTCACTAATATTCCCAAGGAATATAAGCTCCCTCCTTTGAAAGATGAGACAAGGAATGGTATTGTGGAACCTCTCCACTGCAACACCCAAAAACACTACGTTATGCTTCAACAAAAATAATGCAGTGATTGAAGAAGTGGCCTTGGCCTTGAGCCAAGATGTGGAGAAAATGAAGTGTAATCCTTCAAGAGGCCTCTCAAGAAGGATAGGAAATCCTAAGCAGGAATCCCTCATGATAAGCAGCACTGCAACTTATTTGAACAGCCGGAGACTGCAAATAGTCTAATAAGATAAATGATCAAATGCTCAAAGATCCCTCACTATGGCTGCCTCATCCTCCTTTTATGCAAGTGAATGTCTCTTTTCCCTGGAACCCACACATTAGGTTTCTTCAACAAAGAATATTTCTCCCTCTCAAACTGCATTGTCTTCCCAAGCAAGCTACACCTCTTAGGCAGCGCTGTTGACTTGGTCAAACTTGACCTTGTCCTCATGCATTTGCCCCTTTTCACACTGGAAGGTGCAAAATAAAGCTGCTCCATTGATCCCTTTCACACTGTGAGGGATTTATTCTTACTTATGGGTCTCTTTACCCATTTTATTCACCTCCTAGATGATATAAGAAAAAATTAATATTCCAATTTGCTGCTTGCAAATTTTGGAATATTACAATTTACCATACATAAATTTGGCCCTTTAGGAATTCAAGAAGGAGATCTTTGAGAAGGCCACCTCACTAACCTGGAAACAACCTGATCGGGCTACATAGATATAATATGCACTGGAATGATATAACACTATTATAGATGGAGAATAAGAAGATCCTCGAAACATCGACATAGCAGATTCAGAAGGATATCGTGAAGTGACTGGAACTAATATAGAGATACCAGACATAACAAAGCCACTGAATATCAAGAAGGTAAACATAAGATCAGAGAAGGAACCAATTTTTGCAACAATAGGAGATTACTAGGATGAAGAGATAGTCAGTAAAGTTACTGAGTTACTTCATGAATCTCAAGAAGTGTTTCCTACCAAGTTTTCAAAAATCAAGGGTACAATGAAGATCTAGGAGTCATGAAGATTCATCTTAAGCTTGATGTGAAGCCAGTCAAACAAATACCTTATAGCTTGAACTCAAAGTATAAGGATAAAGTGAAAATAGAGCTTGATAAGATGATAGTAGCGGGGATTATTGAACCTATAGAAGAATCAGAGTGGTGAGTCCTATGGTGGTGCAAGAGAAGAAGACTCAAGCAGAAATTAGGATTTGTGTTGATCTGAGAAAGTTGAATGATTAATTTTTACATGATCCCTTCCCTACCCCTTTCACATATGAAGAGCGACATAAGAAAACATTTTCTACATAATGGAGCTCATATCAATACAAATTAATGCCTTTTGGATTGAAAACTTCCCTTGCTATATTTTCTAGGGTGGTGATCGCAACTTTTAAGGAGTACATTCACAAATATTTGGAGGCATACTTTGATGATTGGAAAGTATTTGGATTTTTGATCAAACATGTTGGAAGTTTGATATTTATCCTCGACACATGTAGAAAATATCAAATATCTTTGAACCTAAAGGAATTCATATTTTGTGCACCCTTCGGCATATTATTGGGACATATTGTTTGCAAGAAAGGACTAATGGTGGACCCTGCGAAGATTCCTATCATGGTGAACTTACATCCACCGGACACAGTAAGAAAACTGCACACCACATTAGGACATACTGGGTATTACAGGAAGTTCAATGAGGGGTATGCGCAGATCACTGCGCCTATTGAGAAATTTTTGAAGAAAGATGCAATATTTCAGTGGAATGAAGAATGTCAGAAGAGCCTCAACATATTGAAATAAAATATGGTAGTTGCACCTATACTATGTTCCCTGATTGGAACAAGGAAATTCATGTCCATGTTGATTCCTCTTATGTAGATTTGGGTGTGGTGCTGGCACAACCCGGTGAAGGAGATATTTATCATCATATAGCTTTTGCAAGTAGGAAGTTATCTAAAGCATACAATAATTACACCACTACAGAAAGGAAAGGATTGGCCATGGTGTATGCTTTGCATAAGTTTAGAAATTATTTGCTAGGGTCACATTTTAAGATTTTTACAAACCATTCTGCACTGAAGTATTTGGTTAATAAGTCTATATTACGAGGAAATATTTGCAGGTGGTTGTTGTTATTCTAGGAGTATGACTTTGAGATCATTGTTAAACCAGGGAGATTGAATGCAAGATATGACCATTTGTCAAGATTGGAAATAGGGGAAGAACCAAACAACATATAATATAATATCCTAGATGTGCAATTATTTTTAATCAGAGTGGAAGATGACCACTTCATAGATATCATTCAATTTTTGACCACAGGAGTGGCTCCTTTAGAGTATACTACGCAACAGACGAAAAAATTGGTAGTTAAGGCAATTGACCTTTTAATAATAGCAGGACATTTATATAAAATGGGACTAGACGAGATATTGTGCAGATATGTTCTTCAACAATAAATATATTTTATTCTAGCAGAAGATCATGGGGGCAAAACTGATTCACACTATGTAGGAAAAGCTATTGTGAATAAGATTTTGAGAGCAGGATTGTGGTAGCCTACACTACATAAATATGAAAAAGAGTATTGTTGATCCAGGTGGATATTGGTGGCCACTTTCCTATTCAACTTAGACTCCCATCATTGTTTCTTTCAATTTTTCAGTTTTCTTAATTGTAGCACAATTTACTATTTTTGGTAGTTTTTCAGGTCCTGAACTTCCGAAGCCGTTTTGAGGCCCTAAATGATTTTTTTTGGGAAAACAACCTTTAGGTGAATATGAGTTGAAGGAAAAATATGTTTTTTTAGTGGTTTTAGTCCTCTGATAGATATTTCTAATGATGTATCATGCACATAAAACATAGATCGTATGCCAAATCTACGGCCCCAGGAAATTGATGTACCAATTACCCCAACGGGGCCCAAAGTTTGGCATCTCATCTCCTAGGGTTAGGTTTTTGGAATTTTAGGGTTTTCCATTATTTATAAATAATAAATAGGCCTTAAAGCCTAATTGTAACACATTTAAGAGGCTTGTAGCCACCACATCTCTTCTTAGAGACAAGCTACCAGCACCCTAGTTATTTTATTTCCATTATATCTCTAAGCATATTTCAGTTATGTGATATTAATGAAATGAAGTCTTATTTCTGCTGCATCTCCATGTTTATGTGTAATTATGTATTTTATTTCATTCCTTCAAAATTTAGGATCAGTGATATCGGAGCGATCTTCTCTTTCTCGATCCTTCTTTGCATGTCCCCAACGAGGTCGAGGTATAAGGAGTTAGGGCTTGATCTCGTTGAACCTTTGAAAAATCATCCTCACAAACCCAAACAACCACCCATTAGGGGAATTTTTAGGTCTAAAATGGGCCTCTTAAGGAAATTATAAAATAATAGTGGAAATAATAAAATAATATTTGATTACATCATCAAATTTTAGAGGCAAAAAAAGAAAAAACTACTTTTTCAACTCATATTTTCAACTTATCTCCCAAAGTTGTAACTCAAATTTCGAGTGGGAGTATTGATTGGATGCAAAATTTAATTCCTCATCCAAGGAGTACCCATGTTGCATACTTTCGCTGGGTCCTGCTAAATGAAAAAAAATGAGAAATACATGAAAAATGTGATTGCAACCACGTTTTTTATGTATTTCTCATTTTTTGTGTAGGAGGTTCCATCAAAAGTATGCAACATGGGTACTCCTTGGATGTGGAATTAAATTTTTCATCCAATGAGTACTCCTGCTCGAAATTTGAGTAAAAACGTTCGGAGATAAGTTTAAAATAAGAGTTGAAAATGTAGTTTTATTATTTTATTATTTTTTTAATATTTTTACCCTTTTACTTAAAAAATGGTGAATCATCCCCCATGGCTGACATCATCATATTGAATCTTATTATTTCTTAAAAAAATATTTTTTTTGTTCATTTTTCTTAGGAGGCCCATTTTAGACCTCAAAATTCCCCTAATGCATGGGGGATAAAAAGAAAGACAAGGGAGTAGGAGATCCTATCAAAATATTTCTTGAGGAGGCTCTTGAGAAATAAAGGAACATGATCATGGATAAATTTTCCTAGAGTCTTCAGTTATTGCCCATCGACGACACATCTACATCCAACAGTCACTCTGGAGGTGCAAGTCCTTTTAAGGTATAAGTAAACTTTGAAATTACCATATTTGAGGGCCGAATAGATGCAAACATCGTAGATAGATGGTTAAATATATTAGAATGGTATTTATTGGTTCATTACTTTTCCAACTAGGAAAATATTAATTTTTCACTCCTCAAATCCACCCCCCATGTCAAGGACTGATGGGAAACATACTGTGATAAAAAGTACCAGAGGGAACCCTCTCTGTTTTCGGCCGCACCCACTTGGAATTATTTTTGAGACGCCATCAAGGAAAAATATTATCCCATGGGGAGCTAGAGGAAATGTACATACAATGGACTACTATGTGGTAGCAAAGGGATCAATATATGCAATATGAGCTGACGAATCTCTTCCATTCCCTATGCACAAAATTGGGTATCAAATATTCGGAAAAACATTTGGTGTTGAAATACCGCAACTGTCTGCACAGATACATTCAGGAGGAAATGGAGTTCCTTGACATATCCTCGCTTCGTGCAATAGAATGATATGCTGCCAAGATTGAGCAGAAGTTCAAAAAAAAGAATAGAGACTTTGGATCTATGAATCAGAATCAAGGGAAAGGTGCCCCTAAACCACAGAAAAAAGGAAAAATCCAAAGGGGGGAAACCCAGGATAACCTGCCAAAGCCACAGGAAAATAACAACACCACGAACCCAAAGAAGGAAATGGGAAAGTGGTGTGAGTTTGATAAGAGCTCCACTGACAACACAAGTGAGTGTCATGCCAACTAGTCACTGGTGGCTGAGATGAAGGCTTCTGAATTGGATGCATGCTCTAACTCTAAATCAGAACCCAAAAATGGGAGTGACCAAGGGAAGAAAATTATAGATGCAGAGCCCAACAACATTGTTTCCACCATGAATATCCCGAAGGAGGAACTAGAAGATCCAGAGGAGGAGGAGCACCTCTTTCATTCCCACAAGTGGGTAAAGGGTTCCCTGCTATAGTTCATTGTCGACATCAGGAGCCAAAAGAACCATATTTCGGCATAGGTCATGAAGCGGTTGGGCTTGCCTACTGTTAGGTCCTCGTAATTTGGAAGATTCGTAATGACCAAATAGATAAGGGTAACATCAAACCAATCTTTGGAGTCCTAGGACCTAGCCTTCCTGGACTCAGAGAGGGCTCTCTCTATGTTTGTGTAAAGGTTTTAACTTGGTTGATTTTAGGGTTTTTAGTTTAGGCTAGTTATAGGAATAGGGTTTGTTTGTTTGTTTGGTTGGTTGGATAGGTTGTCAAGAAGAATAGATAGAGTAAGAGAAAATCAATCCATTGGGAAATTGGGTCTGCAAAGGTCTTAAAAAGTACAACAATAGGTCAAGGGTATATCACAGGGAAAGTCTAACAAAGCCAAATGGATCTAAAAGCTTATGTGAGTGAAGTGAACTTTAAATTGTGAATATAGTAGGTGCAAAAGGGAAGTTAAGAATCCTTTAACAAATACTTTAACAAGAATGGCCTTTAAGATTACTATGCATAAAGAAATAACCAAAGATAGGGCATACCAATGACTTCTTTGACCAAACCTTAGAAATTAAACCTTAAGACAACAATCCAGTGAACTATAGAGAGCAAGAAACCTGTAAGTCCTATAGTGATTTCACCTTTAGGCAAAAAAACATTTAAGACAACATATAGTAATAATAAAAGAGTAGGGAACTCCTAATTTCCTTAATAAAAATACTAATACCTTCAAAGAAACCATTTAAGATGAACAAAATGGCAGGGCAAACCATGAACCTCTTCAGACAAATCCTAATTAGCAATACTTCAAAGCAAAGACCTCAAAAACAATGTTTAAGTTACATCAAAGAGAAGGGCTAACCAGAAAGTACTTTGACATTGCCTTATTTTACTCCATTTTTTGGTCATCTAACCTATTATTATTAGATGGACCTAAGTACACCATGTAAGACCAATTTTACCCTAAGTAAAATTGTTTTCACTATGAAAAATAACTTAGTAAACCACATTTATTAAGTTGTTTATGGTCTAAACAGGAAACCCCATGAGGAAATATTAAATAAATCTACATTTTTTTTATTGTCCTCAAGGAATAATTAGTTAAACAACAGTTTAATTAATATTCCTAGTCATATCTAACCCAAAACAGGAAAATTAATTAGATAAATCATTATTTATCTTATTATTTTCTAGGAATAATTATTTAAACCTTATTTAAATAATATTCCTTGTTAAATTTGACTAAATCATTTATAAATAAATAAATAATTAATTAATTATTTGATTATTACTCAACCACATCCTTAAAATAAAAATAAATCATTTATTTATTTATTATTTACAAATAAAGGGATTTGACCCAATTCAAATTCTTTTTCCCTCCAACAAATATAATAAAAATATTCCATAAAAGTTGGATCTTGATTTGGTTAATAATATTTTAACTATGCACTAATATCTAGACTAACTTAATATTTTGTTATAAATAGAAGGGTTTTTCCATTCATTCACTACCTTTTGTTGCCTAAATATCACTCTGGATCTATACCTTTGGTCTGACTTTGATCCACCATCATTGTCATATTTTGCTACCATTTCCTTGTGAGCTCCCTTTGAGTTCCATTTTTTGTTTGGGTTTTCTACACCATCAAGAGAGAGGTATTTTAGATTTGAAGTTCTAAGGACTTACAAGAACCCATCCCATTGAGTAATACTGGTAACATCCTTTTATTTTCTCCTCCCAGGTGCCATAAATACAAAATTATTTAAACATATTCTTGTCTTGTCTATTGGATGCATGGAGCAACTCATGTTTTCATTTGTTGCTTAATGTCATTTAATGCATAGATCTAGATTTTTGTAGCATTTATCTTGGTCACCTAATTGTAGATCTAAAGATATTGCAACCATATTTTTTGTTAGAGTTGTTTGTTATGCACAGCTAAAGTGGTCTTTTTTCATATGCTTGCGATTAATATTCATACTAACAACTGGCTTCTCCAAACGATTTTACGATTATGACTGCTATTGTTTTTCAGATCCCTGCATATCCAGCTGCTTCAAACCATAGGATTTCTCTTCAGCTTCTTATTTTGATTTTATTGATGTTGTTTTTAACCTATAAAACCCTAAAACATTAAAAATTCTAACTTCAGTGTGTTTTCGTACCTACTGCGCAGGTGATCGGAATCAACCACAGCTAAGACGACACATTCTTCTAAAACCTGCTCCCGAGAGTTCCGAAAGTGTAGGTCACACCTTTTGGGCCAAAACCTGTGACCTGAATCTCTAGGTCGCAGAAAATAGGCCAGAACCTACGACCTTAGCATAAATCAGGTCAGAAACTGCGACTTGGACTTTTTGTGGGAGTTTTTCTGAAAGTTTTCTAGGTTTGTCTAAGCCTCTATTCAAGGTTGTCTAACCTACATCTCCACCTATTTTGGAACTGTACTTGTTCTATTTTACTCAACTAAGTGGGAAAATAGACCCCTAGGGCTTCAGTACCCTCCAAATTTTGTGGAAGAGTTTTAGCTGCTGCAGGTTTTCTGAAATTTTAGTGTTGTCAGCCATTTTTCAGATCTGATACCTTACCTTCAGATCCACTTCAGATTGGTTATTTATCCATCCAAAACACCTCCTTTAGTTTTGTTTGGGTTTTTCTCTAGGGTCCCCCTCCGCTTCCCTCCGGGATATAGCCTTTTTCCAACTCATTTACAACAATCTTTCCTATGATTTTTTGTTGTTTTTCTGCACCTATTTCCAGCATATCTGACCTTTAGATCATTTTCCCTCCTGACTTTAGATCCATTAGCTATTTTGGTGTGTTTTGACTAGATTTTTTGCTCGCCTACAGAATAATTTTTGAGAGGCCCACCTCTTGGGGTTTAGATTATTGCATAATTAGCTGTTTATTTTCTATTATTTCAGTTTCATAAATTGTTATCTGCAGTTTTATTTACAGTTATACAACACACTTTTTCTTTTTCTCTACAAATGTCTGGGTTTAAAAATTAAAATTTACACACTTTACACACGCACCCTAATAAAATAAGAGCTTGGTTAACACCACCAAGAAAAGACTTTAAAACATTGTAATCAATTGATCCTGCACCTCTCTGCCCTTGTTTCGACATTGTAATTAGTTGATCGTGCACCTCCTTGCCCTTGTTGGTCTCTCTTCCCTTTGTGTCATTTTTGTGTCGTCATCATTGCGCCACCAAGGCGTTTATCCCAGAGACTTCTTGGCCTTCATCTTCAGTTTCCGGTACGAAGACTTACTCCTCCATGTAGGATTCGAGTTAGTCCTCCACCGAGTCCGCACTCTGACTCTTCTTCTAGTTCATTGGGTTCTCCTTCTGATTTTTCCTCCGGTTCTCCCCCTGTCACCTTCAGTATGTATGGTTCATGACCTAACGCTGGTGGTAGCCCCAGCCCTAATGCTGGGAATACTACTAGTGGGGCCGCAACAAGAACTACCCCGGCTGCTCCCTTGCTCCCCTATATGGCAGGCCTCAGTCTTCGCAATTTTAGCCAGTTGATAAATGACCATATATGCCATGATGTTGGTTGGCCTGCTATTCCAACCAAGCTCCCTTCTGACATCCCCAATTTTGAAGGTCTTGCTGGAGAAGATCCTATAAATCATGTTCGATATTTCCACATGTGGTGTTTGTCTAACTCCATTACCGATGACTTTGTCCATCTTTGGTTGTTCCAACATACGCTTACTGGTGAAGCTTCTAAGTGGTATGTTGATCAGGCCTCATCCTCTCATACCACCTTTGTGACTCTTGCCCAGGCTTTTTGTCTTATTTCCAGCTTCCCCTTCATTATGACACTGGTACCGAACTTTTGACTTATTTCCGTCAATCATCTACGACCCGCCTATCCGATCATGTCCAAGAATGACGAAGAAGAAAGAGCCTATGTCGAGCCCCTACCTTTGAATACCATGTCTACATGGACTAGTTCCTTAGATCTCTCTTTCATGCTATCGGAAAAGATGTCACATCACATTTCCCTCAATCCGAAGAAGCCGCTCTCCAAATTGTGTTAAAATATGACCTAATCTACACTCAGTCGAGTTATGTTTATACCGTTTTACCTTATCTTCCTAGACTCAGTGGTTCCAACGCACCAGGGGCATCTCATGCCACCGAAGGTATCGTTGGAGCTCTCTCTCATCCATACGCTCAGCCTCCCAAGGGCTATGGTTTTTCTCAGGGAGGGGCCAACACCTCCTGCACTTTTCCCCCTCCTGGTAGCATGTATCCAGGATATGACATGCCTCCTCCTTTTTCCCAACCTCTTGTTTACCACACTATTACCCAGCCTCATTATTATCCGTATCCGTAACTTGGTGCTCCAGCTCCTCCAGCATTAGCACCTCTGCCTCCCTTGCCTTCTCAACCCCCGCAACAACAGCTACTGCCCCCTCAGGGGCAGGTGTATGCACAGCAGGGCGCGACTAATCCTCCTCCTTTCAAAAAGAAGAGGAAAGGAACTCAAAATCAATCTACCCCTGGTAATCCTGAACCTAATACTCAAGGTAATGCTCCTAACACTGCTAACCAAAAATAGGGCACTCAGCCCAAGCAAGACAGGCATGTTCCCACGAATAATCCTTGTTCATGTTGTGGTTTGTATGGTCATAACAGACACAATTGTCCTCTTTTACCACATATGCGTTAGATGTGGGAGTCTCAAGTAGTATTGTGAGGACATCAAGCCTCCCCTTCCATCGCTCCCAATCTTGTGCCTAGTCAACTGACTGTGTTTACTAATCCTTTACCTCAACAAGGATTTTTGGCTACCCAACCACCTAAAGGTCAGGAAACCGCTCAACCTCTTCCATCTGGTACATCTGATTACCAGATCCTCATGATTAACTCTAACCAACTTATAATCATTGACCTCAACCTTCAGAATCGGTCCCGTTAGTACAACAAGCCTCCCACTGCGTCTATCCCCTATATCCCTTCTTCAGGTTCTATAGAGCCTCTTTCGACAACCAATGGTCCTTTGCAGATCCCTCAGTCTAAGGCAGAGGTTCATACCAAGATCCCTAAGGGACCATTACACCGAAATGCTGCTTCGGGAAAAGCTGCCCACTCGTATAGTATAGTAGATGATTTGGCACAATCTCTTGCTGCCATTTCAACGCTAGAACTCCTCCAGTCGTGCCCTTCACAATGAAAAGTTCTACTATCTTCCATCGGCAATGTATATCCTTTAGATGATTTCCTGATCATCTTTGATGTTGATCGGTCAAAACATCCTCCTCTTCCTGCTTCCGTCGCCTTCCAAATCCCATTCAAGATCCGGAACACCAACGTTTCCTGTTGTATCATTGATTAGGGGGCATCCACCTTTGTGATGTTCGCTTTGGTTTGGAAGCAAATCGGATCACCTGAT
Organism: Pinus albicaulis; assembly: GCA_034641835.2. NCBI lineage: Eukaryota > Viridiplantae > Streptophyta > Pinopsida > Pinales > Pinaceae > Pinus > Pinus albicaulis. Next base: position 194,321,268 of record CM076570.1, on the reverse strand, counting down.
TTGGCTCCTTCCATGATCACTCTTCGAGTGTGGGATGGCCACGCCTCCTAGCCCATTGGCCTGTTCCGTAATTGTCCTATTACTCTTGCAGGCAAGACTATTTGTGTTGACGTATAAGTCATTGATACCCCCTTAGATTACAAAATTCTATTGGGTCGTAGCTACACCTATGCGATATTTTTTGTCCCATATGTGGTCCACTACAATATGTCCTTCCCTCGTAAAAGAAAGATAGTCACCATTTACCAATTGACATATTATGAACCGAAGTCTCAGACCTCCCCTGAGTCCATCATATCTTTGGTGGCCAATAAGAAAACCTTCGATCCTTTGACCAGTGTCTCACTCAGAGTCTAAAAATACTTCTCTTTGCTTGGTACATTCCTTGGTCTTCCTCCTTCTGTCTCTGATCCCAACTCATCAAATGTTTGCATGATGCAATCATCTCAGGCTTCCCTCAAGCGGCCCGAGATGATTAGGATTATTCTGATTAGGATTACTCTGCTATATGGTAAAATTCTTGGGTTGTTGGTTTTCTAATAACCCTCTTCAGGGCTTTCCGGTGCCCGAGGAAGACAGTAAGATTAGCTATATAGTTCACAAAGAAAGCATATGCATGTTCATATCAACTTAAATAACTTGATGGAATAAGATAGAATATTAGCTCTTTAATGATCTTGAAGTCTTTTGGAGAGTGCTAGACAGCGAAGCAGGGATCCTTCTTCACCAGCTCCAAATCTCAACCCTGTAATCAATCAAATCACCTGTGTAATCTCTACCATAACATACATTTCCTATCAATTAAGTCAATATATGATAAAATATGTAAATAATCAAATAACAATGACAATATCAACGCATAGAATGGACAAAACAGATATAGTTCTATTAATTTGTGAAAAAGGAGGATTACAACCGTCGGTTGCACCAAGCCCTCCTCAGCCTTCCAATCTCTCTAGCTCTCAATGTGGTGGTGTCTTGGTCAACAAGTTCTCAATGAAACTATTTGACTCTTGACCTTCACACTACAACAATAATTCTCTACTTCACAAGTATTCAAAACTTTGACAATCCTTCGACCTTGAACCAAGAGCCTTCAGCTCCATTTTATAGGAGATGGATAGAGCAATCATTGCCCTTATCTTTCCACCAGTTCTGAATAGAAAAAACCAAGGTATTTCCTCAACTTCCATGCTTTTTCCTCCTTTGAGAGTTCAGTTGTTTTTGGCAAGGCCCAATAAGAGATTAGTGCTTTGCAGTTTCCTTTTTGTACTGGCTCTCTTGTGAGAAAAAGCTGGAAATTCAAATCATTCTCCGCGGGTTTTTCCCGTTCCAAACTCAAAACATGGGTAACACTACCCTCTAGTGTAAAAAGAGCGTTTCCCTAGCCACTAATGCGGCCTATTCATTGATAAGGTGCGTTATAACACTCTTGTGTTGTTATAGTGGGGTGTTACCTTGGCAGAAGTAGGTTTAGTTTAGGTCTTTGTATTCCTTCCATATTTATCTTCTCCTCTGAGCTGAAGAGGAGGTATTTTGACCTGTAACATGCTTCGACTAGATAGCAGCCTCGCCCTCTGCAACCTTCTCCTAACCCTTCGATTCAGCCTTCTGGACCACCTCCTCCTTGCCCTTCACCTACAGCTGGTAATCATGAGCCTCTTTACCCTCCTGGAACAGTTCCTCCAGGCCTTAACCATCTTGTAGCTGTCCCACCTGGCCATTACCCCACTGGTCAGATACCATTCCTAGCTCCCCCTCCTGGAGTGTACACGGTACCTATCATGGCTACCCTATCTCTTCCTAACCTAACCCTAGGGATTCCCATCTGCTACCTTGATCCCCCAACCGCTACCCCACCTGGTCAAACTAAACCTTATCCTACTTTGAACCCAGTTCAACCGGTCCCCATGACTTCTCCCACTTCTACAATGCCTCAGCCACCTCAACAGGAACCTTCTCCTATTGCAACAGCTTTGGGTAAGAAGGGCAAAGCTCGTAAGAAGGCACCTAAAGACAAGGTTGCCCCGACAAACCATGCTCCTCCTTAGCCTCCAAAGTGTACACCTCCATGTGCTTTGTGTGATTTTGTCAGTCATGCCAGCCATAATTGTCCTGAATTCCCTTGTCTCAAGCCCATGGTTAACAAAGCATTTGTGGAGTCTGATATCCCAGAGGTATATGTCACTATACCCGATTAAGTCCCGAAACTAAAGTCTTTATGCACAAATCATCCTTGTGCTTTGTGTGATTTCCATGGCCACTATACTCACCTCTGTCCCCACCTTGAGGACTTCCACACCTCTCTAGCGGCAGTTCGCCAATTCAAGGCCAAGCGCATCGAGTCCACCGCTCCCTTATTTGTGCGATTTTCTTTAGCAGAACCAAAGGACACATCCACTCCCATAGCCATTCTCCCTCCGGATGTCGAAATGACAGAGTCTTCAACCACTTTCCACTACCTATCATCATATATGAGATCCATGGTGGAAGACCCCCCTGGGACTTCCCCTTCATTTTCGCCTGACCTCCCTTCAGTGATCACCTTGGGCCCAACATCGGTAGATCCTCCATCTACTTGTTTTTTTGTCCCCCATTGTGACGATGCGCATGTGAAACTATATTCTCATGATGATGAGTAAGGTAGCTTCACCGCGTTAGGTGGTATTTCTTCCACCAGTCACCCCATCTTCTATTACGATGACGAAATTATGGAAGTAGTCACCACCCCTAACTTTATCTATCCCCCCTTACATCTAACCCATGCATTCGAACCACATACACCTTGTGGCCATTACATTGACACCCAATTTTTGGGTAAGGGGGCACCCATATTTGAGAGACCAAGAGAAGCAATTCTCCATAACTCTCCTAGTGTATCTAGTCGTGTCAACTCTAGTACCCTTATTCTTCCCCATCTAGAAGAACCTCTAGAGTCCCATATCACTTTAGAACACTCTAGAGATGATACCCCTTATCATTCCTTCATCTTACATCAACAATCCAGTCCCTTCAACATCGTTGTTGACCAACCTATCGGATTTCTAGGACAACACCAGTTCATTATTTCCAAATCCTCTCTTTTGGATAGTGACACCTTGTATGCCAACCAAGGAAACTTTCTTCATATATGCAGTACCAAAAGATATTGGTAATCCTCTATTCCCTTTCTCAAGCTGCATAACCATAACGAAAACAAATGGCACACCACATCATAAAAATGTGTTTATATCACCCTTTTTCTAAATACATTTTGGCATGAACACAACATGCTTGGGGGAACTTATGCCCCTCAACCATAAAAATCCCATATCTCAGCCAAAAACAGCACTGAAACCACCTTTCTTTGACAGGTCGCACTTTTTAGGTCATTTCCTGGGATAGGTCGTAGTTTTCTGCCCAGTACCTGCTACCGAGGTTGCACAATAGACCCCAAAAATTGCGACCTGGCCTGTTCATGAGCTCTGGGCACCTAAACTGAACTTTCAATCCATTGAAATGAAAGAGTAGGGTTAGGCCTCTTACCTGCAACTAATGGATCTCGATTCCAACGGTCGGTTTGTTCACTACGCTTGTCGCAAGATTTAGGGCCTTCTCTCCTCTCTACATTCACCACAGCTCCACTTGCAAATGAGTGAATTTGGAGGGAAAATGCCTTATCAAAATAGAAACCCATTATTTTTTTTTCGCCTTCTGCAGCCAAACCGTAGCTTAGTTTGACAAACCATCTGTACCATTGGAAAGCTCTCACCGAGTCCTCAAATGGGTATCCATTAGTTTTTGGTGATTTGATACTTCACCATGACACATTTGTCCAAGAAGGGTCACTTCACCACTCCTCAAAATCGAATTTCCTCACTTGAAACTATAATATTCCCACTTAGCCCAAGCTAATGGGAATATTCAATTTTTCTTTGCCTTGTTTTGATTTTCATATTGATGAATAAAATTTTGAATGAGGATCAATAAAAATCCTAAACAAAAAAATAAATCAATGCTCAATGTGAACAAAGCCAAATCTGAGCTAATTCCATAAACACCTTTAAGTGGGAAAGAGGCTGGATCAATTGACTGGGTCAACAAGACCAAATCAATAGCACTGTCTAGGTGCAATGTATCTCCAAAAGGTGCAACGCAGTCCATGTTGGAGGCCACTCATGTGAGTGAAGCTAATTCATCAATATGGTTTAGGGTTTGGCAAGACTTCCAAATTATAAAAGAAAGAGGGGGACACCAAGGAGGGGGTTGATCATTTGATATTGCTGAAGGTATTGTCTATTTATACATCCCTCATTCTCTAGCTATTTAGCTGAGAATAGTGCTACTTAGCACTTGGGTGTTCCTGGTCGGGAATCCCACCTCCTTCCTAGAGCAGCTCTTGGAGGATTCTTGTTGCATATTTTCCACTATCCAGCAATTGGCCAAGCTTCATATTCCAACCAAAATTTATATCCTATCGAGGGTTTGATTGTTTTTGTAAGCTGCAGCAGTGGAGGCTAGATCTATTTAGATCTATACAAATCTAGTGCCTCTTATCAGTGAGTGAGTCTTTTATCCTCATGGAAGAGTGTATTAGCTGATTAAAGCTACCTTTTCAGATCAAGGCATCAGGCCTAATCATTACTGAAGCTAACAATGCAGTTTTCCTTCCATAACTGCGTTATCTGTAAGAGGAAAGTTGCAGGGTGTTTTGACTAATTTTTGGAGGAGAGATCTCTGGTGATAGGTTTCTCCCTTTCACTGTGGTGATCCATGGATTGGCCATCTAATCCATGTTTGTTTCAGATATGATTTACTTGTGCTTCTATTTACTATAGAATTCCTTAATATTGCTACAGATCTGTAATTCTAGATCTTAGATCTACTTCTGTACATTCATGTTTTGGTCAAAACTCCAAGGGGAAATTGTAGAGGAACTCATCTAGTGTAAAAATCTGATATAGATATATCCTTTTGTACGCAGATTTGTTCTAGATCTGAAATGTAATAAATAGCTGCTTCAACCCATAAAATAACATTTTCAAGCTTTGCAGTCTCCTATTGTTGTTGCAACACCTCAATCTTGAGGGATTCTTTCTGTAAAACTTTTTTTTCTCTCTTGTACATTATATGGGCCACATTATAGATCAGTTTTACTAATGTACATGTAAATATTTAGCCTCCATATTGTTATTCTACTTTAAATCAGTGGGACTGCATTATTTCTGAAGCAGTGTTGTGCATATAGTTGCAGCCCCTCTCTTTGGGTGTTTTTCAGCTAGACTAGGTTGTGGGAGACCTGTTTAACTCACCTAGTTTGATTTTTTTTTTCTCTCCTTTTGGATTTAGATCTTAGATTAGATGATCTAAGGGATCCAGGAGCTACAAAATCATTTCAGTGCACTGAATTCTTAGTAGATCGTTATTCCAGCAGGCTTGTTGTGTGATTCCCATTTTGGGATATTATAGTACCACAAAGCCCTACCACTACACCAAAAGCCCAGATTGTTAGTAAGGGCAGAAACCCAGCGCGTTAAGGGTGGGATAAACAACCCACCAGAGCATCTTAGGGCGGCAGCTAAACAACCCCTCATTACGAAAACCCCGGACACATGGCAGGGCCCACCCTAAATAGGGTTGCCCTAAACAGGGATATTACAGCCCACCACGCTCCGCGAGTCTCAACCTCGAGACCTCAGCTCTGATACGACAAAGGCACAACCACTACACCAAAATCTTAGACTGTTAGTAAGGGCATAAACCCAACACGTTAAGGGTGGGCTAAACAGCCCACCAGAGCATCTGAGAGCGGCAACTAAACAACCCCTCATTACGCAGACCCCAGACATGTGGTAGGGCCCACCCTAAACAAGGATGCCCTAAATAGGGATATTACAGAAACACTTGTACTTGGGGCTCCTTTTTGCCTCCATACTTTTCCATGCTCGTGTCGATTTTCGTCGTGAATTACCATCTTGTACTCATGTCTTTATGGTCCCCATTGGACCTTTATTGTGTGGTAGCATCATCGAGTCGCCCTTGTTTAGAGCATCTGAGTTGAGTCATCATCGCATTCATGGAGTCTATCCCGAGTCCCTTTGTATCCCGCTATAGTCTTTCATCCTTCATTGCTTCATTCCTCTCTTGTGTCGCACATTATGGCCTTCAATACTACTATCCCCTATCCCTCATGATATTGTGTCAGTTTTTTCCAGGTCATCCATGCCCTTTATGCTCTAACAAGGGAAGTCGTCCATCTGCTACTTAGTACCCCCCACTTCATCATCATCCCTGGTGTTAGTCTGTCAGTCACTCTACTATTTTATCTTCTGCCTTAGTTGAGGATCCCTTATTGCCTCACCTATGGCGGACCTCCTTTTGTCGACATAAGATCATTCATTCCAGAAGACAAGTCTAGAGGGCGATGTACCTTGGTTCCAGCTTCCACTCTTGTTCGGTGCCTCAGATTAGGAAAAGGTACTCCTTATAGCCCTTTGAATTGATTTTTTCTCAGCTCAAGCTCCTTTTAGCATGATCGAGATTCGTATACTTGATGGTTCAGTGATGCAACAGATTGGACCAGTGATTCCTGGGTGTGTGTGAGATGTTTCAGCCCTCATGAGGGGGTGGCCCTACAGGAAGCCCCCAGATGCCCGGATGACCTCTTCATTACAGCCTTTGATGCAACTCCATAGATTTGATGATGTCGACCTCAGTCGCTTGCAACACCTTTTTGTTTGCATGTATCACTCAGATTTTCATAGCCCTTTCCTATTTACAAGGGCATCTGGGTTGTATTTGTATCTCATGTACTCAGATATTATTGTACAAGTCCTGCCTATTATCCTAGGTGCAGTATGTATGTGGGATTCATTATCATGTTTTTTATCTGGCTCATGTTTATGCCAGAATGTACTATATAGTTCAGTCCCTTGTTTACTGGATGCATTATTATTTGTACTTTGTCTCGGTGGGCATAGGTATGCCTCCCCCGCCGCCTATAGCACAGGTACTCACACATAAAAGAGACTTTTCACACTTGTAAGTCTCACCTCCTCAGGGTCTAGTCCTGTAGTGCTTTGGTATACCTTACATTTATCTCTCTCTGACTTCCCCTTCGGTGTCTAGTGCTTGAGTTCTTACAACATACTTTGGTCATACGATTAGCTCCTAACGCTCGCACACTGGGGTGAAATCTATTACACTATTTTTTTGTCATCTAACCTATTATTATTAGATGGACCTAAGTACACGATGTAATACCAACTTTACCCTAAGTAAAATTTCTTTCACTATGAAAAATAACTTAGTAAACCACATTTATCAAGTTGTTTATGGTCTAAACAGGAAACCCCATGAGGAAATATTAAATAAATCTACATTTGTTTGATTTTCCTCGAGGAATAATTAGTTAAACAATAGTTTAATTAATATTCCTCGTCATATTTAACCCAAAACAGGAAAATTAATTAGATAAATCATTATTTATCTTATTATTTTCTAGGAATAATTATTTAAACCTTATTTAAATAATATTCCTTGTTAAATTTGACTAAATCATTTATAAATAATTAAATAAATAATTATTTATATGATTATTACTCAACGACGTCCTTAAAATAATAAATAAATCATTTATTTATTTATTATTTACAAATAAAGGGATTTGACCCAAGTCAAATTATTTTTCCCTCCAACAAATATAATAAAATATTCCATAAAAGTTGGATCTTGATTTGGTTAATAATATTTTAATTATGCACCAATATCTAGACTAACTCAATATTTTGTTATAAGTAGAAGGGTTTTTCCATTCATTCACTACCTTTTGTTGCCTAAAGATCACTCTGGATCTATACTTTTGGTCTGACTTTGATCCACCATCATTGTCATATTTTGCTACCATTTTCTTGTGAGCTCCCTTTGAGTTCCATTTTTTGTCTAGGTTTTCTACACCATCAAGAGAGAGGGATTTTAGATCTGAAGTGCTGAGGACTTATAAGAACCCATCCCATTGAGGAGGACTAGTAACATCCTTCTATGTTCTCCTCCCAGGTGCCATAAATACAAAATTATTTAAACATATTCTTATCTTGTCTATTGGATGGATGGAGCAACTAATGTTTTCATTTACTACTTAATGTATTTTAATGCATAGATCTATATTTTTGCAGCATTTATCTTGGTCACCTAATTTCATATCTAAAGATATTGGTAACCATCTTTGCTGTTAGGGCTGTTTGTTATGCACAGCTAAAGTGGTCTTTTTTCGTACGCTTGTGATTAAGATTCATACTAACAACTTCATTAAACCATTCTTCAGATGAGCAAGCATAAGTGGAACTAGAGAGCATTTAAGAATTCTCTAATCTGACCTAGCAGAGGAAAACATACAAGCAATAGAAAGAAGACAGAGCTAAGAAGCCTCTAAACAACATTTCTTAGCCTAAACTTTATGTTCTACTGCATGAGAAAGATGAAACAAAATGAAAATGTAAGAAGACAAGTACTAAATAAGAAAGACATCACCATTAACTATGTTCATGAATCCTGCAAATGTGCTTGCTCCATTGTCATGCAAATCAAGACATCCACAAAAACCAAAGCCAATTTCTCCTCAATCTTCAAGTCTATGATATTCTTCTCAATAATCAACCAACATCTACAATGAGGCCTCCATCTAGTATTTAACTTGCAAAGAAGGGTAAAAACCCTAACTATGGTTTTAGGATGTCATTCATTACACATTTAATTTTATTTGACCATTAAGACCATGCAAGGCCCAAGGCACAAATATCCTAACTTAATAAATGAAAAAATATCTCCCCAACTATAAATTTTGAGCTAACTAGGAATGATTTGCCTTCAAAGTATTCAAAAATATATTTTATCACTAACTTTGTGTGTTTTGTTGAATTTTTTTCAAGGGTACAACACTAAGGTTCAAGGGTGCAATTCCAAGCCAAGGGCGCAGTGCCAACACTTGGAAAAATTGCCTATTTGTAACCAAGATTTGGAGGCCTTCCAGGCGTCCAAATGAGCTTCATGATATGTCATTGGAAAGCCTGTCCTGTCTAGTTTCCAAATATACCTTCATTTGTTCATTTGGTGTCAATTTTCCTACGAAAAAATTCATTCTCTCAAGACTACTTATAGCACAGCGCTAGCTCTAAAAATAGGGAAGAAAGTTGATTTTTTGCATGTTTTTGGAACTTTTGGAGGACCCGTTTTGCTCCAAATGAGCTGAAATTGTCTGTGAGTGATTTCCTTGGCAAGATAAACATGAAAATTTAAGCCATTCCTCCACTGGGCACCCCAAAAAAGAGTTCAACGCCAATGGCGTTGTGCCTCTGACACTTCAAAACAGTCAAAAACCAAAATTTACAAAAAGATGTCGAAATTTGAATTTTCCTTTCTAATTATGTTTGGGATGCCTGTAGGGATGCATCAACAAGGATTTCAAGGTTTTATTTATCTTTTTCCTGCTTGAGGGCTTGAATCTTTGCAAGGTATTTTTTGAGCTTGGCCCTTGCGATTTTGTTTCTTAAGGCATAATGCCTTGGCATTTTCTTCTGAAGGTCAAGGTCTCTTTTTGTCCTCTCAAGCTAATCCTCTAGGTGGAAATTGGCCCTTTCTAGCCAAGATTCCCTATCATAATCGATTTACATGGCTTGCAGCTCACTTGGAGGGAGTTTCTCTGCTAAGGCTATCTCTTGCTCTTTTTCCTTGGCTAGGGCCTTCCTCAACCCTCTTGTTCTTGGCCTTCTCCTAGAGAGTTTTCCTTCCTCATATTCACTCTCATAAAAAACACCCAAGACCTCATCTAGTCTATCCATGGTCTTCTCAACCTCTTTCTGGGATCTGATTTCCTTGACCTCATAAATGGCCTTTTGTGCCTCTAGCTGCTGATTCTCTGTCTCAAGGAAATCTATCACACACTTAGCCCTACCAATGTTTGCTTGTAGAACCCTAATTTGAACATCCTTGCTTTGAAGCAGGATGCTTGTGATATTTTGCTCATTTTCATCATCACTGTCAAGGTGAATAAGTTGGAATTCTTATTCAGTCTCATGATTATCCTCCTTCTCAATAATGACTTGCTCTTCAACCTTCTCCTTACCTTTATCAAGATGCTTGGTAGAGGTAGAAGGCATGGCTCCTTGCCTATTGAGGGCAGTAAACACATGCCTATTTCCTCTTTGATAGGTCAAATGAAAATGTTCAATGTCCACCATTTTAGTGTCTTCAGTCTCACTGTCATGTGCTTTGCTGTTAAGTGCCATCAAGGCTCTTTGAGCCACTGTCAACATCCTCACTGACTTCTTCATTACTTTCTTCTTTGTTGGTTTCTGCTTCAGTGTTTCCTTCTTTACAACCTTCTTCCGCCTCACTAATATTTGCCTCATTGACATCAGCCTAATTTTCCTTATCCTTACTTATGTTTGCCTTACTACTATGAGCTTCACTATTCTTTTCACTACTCTCTGACCCACTACTATCATGGCTCATTTCCTTGTTGCCTTTTGCATCCTTACTGCCATCATTCTTACTACTTTCTTCATTGCTCTCATCACCACTACTATGTACCTCATTTTTTTTCAGACTTATTGGCATCTTCTTCACTATTTGATTTCTCATTGTTACCTCCCTCATTGGCATCTACTTCATTTGAATTTTCCTCACTATTTTCTTCCTCCCTACTCGACTCTTCATTGTTATCTCCCTCTTTTTTAGATGCACTAGCATCATGAGATGAAGGTGAGGTATTTTGAGAAAGTGGTGAAGGAGGGTCATTTTGAGATGAAGGAATGTGAGTGAGTGGAGATGTGTGAATAGTAGGAAGTGATGGAGGAATGGATTCTAGAGGATGGGATGAGGAAGGTATATCTTGCTAAGGATGGGCCTGTGGAGTAGTAAACACTTCATTGGCAGTGAAAGTTTCCCATGGAATACCCTTCTGTTGTAGTTGGTGCATAACGACCATTTTGATCAGAGAGTGATGAAATAGGCTTTGCATCTGCTGAGGATATTCTCTCTTTTGTACAATATAGGAAATTTTATCAATGCTTCTGTAGAGGTAATAGGGTATGTGTAGCATCCTCACCCTAGTAAAGTGCATAAGCAGCCTAATGTGATAGGAGTAAATCCGAGAGAACCTTCCCTCACATGTAAAATAATTCATAATGATCCTCATCATAGGTGCATATCTATCTAGTAAATGCGAGAAAGGAAAGATGGATTTTCATTGGTCTTTGTATCTATGCTTTAGGTAGGGTTAAAATTACCTCATGTCAAGATTTTCTTTCTTGAACCATTTCTCCCCTACACTAGGTATGCCTGTGGCATTGGAAATAGCATTAGTATATAATTCAAAGGTTACCCCTACAAGGTTAACTTGTTTATCATGCAAGTTAATGATAAAGAGTCTAGTTAGCTCAGGGTGGTTTTGCACCTGTTGTACCTTCTCACAAAATACATAGCAGCTTACATGTTGGAAGCAGGAAACAGTTAAGGGAGATGCCATTAGCTCTATTGTGTTGAGTGGTTCAAACCTATTGATCTTTCCACCCTTTTTTTCATGCCTCCTTGGCATTTGGCATTCTCCTCCACTACCATTGTGATCTCTTTCTGACATTTTGACCACTCTACCTTTGAAACCCTAGCACTTGATGAGAAACTAATATGAAAGAGGGTAGTGGAATGTCAAATTTTATTGCAAGTTAGGGGGTGAATAAATGAGTGTTATGACCAAACTAGATGAATGAAAACCTTCACAACACCCTATTACACCTTTGTCTTGATTGATACTCTCTATAGGAAAGTGAAGAAATGAGAAACAGTGATTTGCAAGCTTAGGTATTAGGGTTGGAAATATTGTCGTTGATGGAAAAGGAGTAGAAAGGAGTAACACTAGAATTACCAGTGATAGTAGAGGCGACAGAGACAACAGAAGCAGCAGAGGCAGCGATAGACAAAAGAGTGCAGCGGAGGTAGCGAGGGCAGTTGAACAGTGAAGGCAGAGGCATGCAGCAGTTGAACAACGAAGGCAACAAAGGCAGCGAAGGCTAAACCTCATGCACATATTATGAGCACAGTTAATGTTGATCTAGGATGAATGGTACTGCGGGGCACAAACAGCTTGATGGTTAACACAAGGGGGTGCCTCCGTAGTCGACCCTCCCATCGAGCATTGACCGCATATTGACGGTTTTCATTCATTGCGGCAGCACAAGCCTGATGATCATTCCGTACTGAGGAGTGCCTCCATAGTGCTGTGAACTGGGACCTGATTTCATAAAGCCCAAAATAAAATTCGTGGACCAGCGTGATCAATGGATGAGCATTAAGGGAGATTGACGGCAGAGATTAAATTGCAATCAGGGTAGGAGGAATATCGCAATCAAGTGGGACCCAATCTCATATCAGACATTGCAAGCGGATGCGATGCGATGCGATGCAATTCGATCGCATATCAGACATCATAAGAGAATGCGATATCTGCTGGATGGATGAGCAAAGTTGTGATGCAATGTGGTGATGTGAAGAGACACGTGGCGGAAAAGCGTAATATCGCACATCAGTGATGCAAATTTCATCGCATACTGCGAAGTGGTGATGCGATGTGATGCGAAATGCGATGTGCTGTGATTGGTCACTGCAATGTGGGACCCTTCAACCAAATTTAAGTCCGGGGCTAAGTGTTTTATGAAGAAAACCATGGAAGCGGAGGTCGACTCGGGTTACAAAGGAAAGACCTGAAAATATGAAAAAGGACCTGGAGCACGAGCAGAACAGTGTGATGAAGGATTGATGGCAGAGGCATGTAAATCATCGGCAATGTTTAAATGATACGTGGAACTTGAAATGGAAAATAAGCGGAACAGTGAAGGCAGGATTACAAAACCGGTAAGTGTTTGTCACACTGCTTTTGGAAGATAAGTGGTAAAAGGTGAAGCGAACGTGATAGCGTTAAGAGGGCGACGCATGGAATTCTAAAGCCACCTATTTCGTGTAGGTTTGGAACAATTAAATAACATGCAACTTGGTGTGCAAATTCGGTCGGACTGGGAAGTTAAAAGAGGCGGAGTGCGATGATCGTTCGATCGATGAAAGGATGATGTGCATGTGGATATGCATAACGAACATTTACAAGCAAAGTGTGAGTGAAAGCAGCTCAAAAGACACAGGTAATGGAAGAAACAGAATAATTATGAAACAAAGCTAGAATATAAAAACAGAAACTGAAAAGGCAGTGACAACAGAAAAAAAGAGAGAGACAAATATACGGCGAACCAAGAGCTGAAAGGGTTGAGTGAGATTTATCTGTTGCAACTGTAAATATAAATGATTTAATTATTTTATTGTATGTGATGCAAAAGCAAGTCTTCGTAGGCAAAGTAAAACTCCAATTTAATTCTGAAATGAGTAGATAGTGTTGTAACCTCCTGAAATGGTGAGCGAGAAAATGAGATGGTGGAAGTCAAAGAGTCGTGTTTGTTCACTTCATATTCCCTGTAGAATGCAAACAGTCATAAATATATCTATATAAAACATGTAATATTGATATGCATAGAGAGGTTAGAGAGTGTAAGAAGAAGAAGAAGGAGCAGAGAGAGGAGTTGTGAATATCCAGAGATGATATAAAGAAAATTTGAAGGCTGGAAGGACAACAGTAAAGAAGGAGAAAAACAGAGCTGATATCTAGGTAAATCAACATATGATTTTATTGTACAGTGAGAAAGTTTGTGCTTCCATATCAAGTTGTAGCTTGATAGATGTCCAATTGTAGCTGGCTGAGGTAGGAGCCTCCTGTAGGTTGTAGCCTGCAGAAAATAGATGGGAGTTAGAGCTTCCTTGCAAGTTGTACCTTGCAGAATTGGGGTAGTAGCCTCCTGTAGGTTGGAGCCTACAAAAAATCAGTGGTGAGATGGAGTTGGAGCTTTCCTTTGCATCACAACAATAATAATATGTGGTTTTCTCCCTTATGGGTTTCCAGTTATATATGTTGTCTATGTGCATGATGATTATGTGTTGATATTTTGTATTTAATATGCTTAATACCTGCTGCTCACTTATTAAGTTTGTTATTCCATTGTATATTAATTTGATCACAAAATGAAGATGTAAATAAGTAAAAAAGAAATTTTTACAAGACCATGACTGCATTAAACTGATTCACCCCCTCTCTCAGTTTAACCAAGGGTTCAACAATTGGTATCAGAGCGAAATTCCTTCTGTATCAGTTTAACAACTGGAAGGAGACCCTAGGTCCCCAAGATGGCTAGTCTAGAAGGATGCTCAACAAATAAATCCCCTTTGTTTACTGGTACAAATTATGCCTTCTGGAAAATAAGAATGAGGACGTACATAATGTCTCTAGGAATAGAAGTTTGGGCTGCTGTGGATTTGTGATATGCCCCAAAGGATTCTGACACAGAGAAAAAAGCCAAACAATATTTTATAGCTAATGCCAAAGCCATGAATGCTCTCTTAAGTGGTCTATGTGAGGCAAAAATTATAAAAGTAATGCACAACAAGACTACCAAAGAAATATGGGATACATTATAAAGTATCCATGAGGGAGATAAAAAGGTGAAGATGGCCAAACTACAAGTCTATCAAGCCCAATTTGAAAATATAAAAATGAATGAAGAAGAAGATCTTGCCAGCTTATTCTTAAAGGTTGCAGAAATTTTGAATAATATGAAAGCGAGAAACCATTAGAGAATGTGTAATTGTTCAAAATATATTGAGATCTTTACCATCCAGTTTTAATCCCAAGGTTTCTACCATAGAAGAAACAGTTGATTGGGAAACTTTGACCATGAACCAATTACTTGCAAACTTAACAGCCTATGAGATGAGACTTCCACGGAGGAGGTCAAATGTGAGGGAGGCAACGTTTAAGGATGAGAAGAGCAAAGAAGAAAAAGAAGATACATGCTCCTGCTCTGATGAAGAAGAGGCCAAATTTGTCAGAAGATTGGATAGAGGCTCAGGCAAGTATAAAGGTAAACTTCCATTTAAATGCTTTAACTATGGAAGAGTTGGGAACTATGCATCTAAGTGTCCTCATAAGAAAACATAGAATCAGACTCAAGAGATAGAGAAAACAAAAACAAATAATTGGCAGAAAGGGAAGAGATTCAATAGAAAATCATTTTATGCTCAACAAGATAGCAGTGCATCTAAAAACTCAGATGAAACCTCAAATGAAGAAGGAACCTATGAATTTGTGTTAATTTCCAAGGAAGAGTATGAAGGATTCCTTCTAGAAGATGAGGAAGAAGGTGAGGTAGATCTTGAGGGGGAGCTAAGAAGTGCCCTGGAGGAAATAGATAGACTTAAACTCAAGTGCAGAAAACAGAAAGACAATCTTCTGAAATATGTAAAAGAGGTACCAAATTTAGAAGACCTCATTCAATTGAAAGTAGAAATTGAAGAAGCTAAGAAGGTGGGAGACACATTACTAAAGAAAATTAAGGATAAAATTCAGAAGCAAGAAAAATTGGAAGAAGAAGTAGTATGCCTGAGAAAGAAATTAGAACACACCCAAATGGAATTTACAATGAACACTCCTCGAATGAAAAGCACTGAACAGTTGAATAAAATACTAAATGATCAAAGATCTCCTCTCATAAATATTGGGATAGGTTACGAAGGAGAAACCAACAAATCCAAGGTAGAGGATAAGCAGAATATCATTTTTGTGAAAGTTGCAAAAGAAAAGATTAACTCTCAGCAATCTAATATTTTGCAGCTAGAAGACTGATAGAAGAAAGGAGCAGGGGGTGTAAGCAGCTCGGAGATGAGATTGCCTCCATGAATACCTCAGAGAAGGCAGACATTGAAAGGAATGATGAAGTAGCTCAAAAAGGAACCACAGAAGCAGAAGCTAGCAAGAACTTGATGTGTGATGAAACAAAAAGAAACAAGCAGCAACATCAAGAGACAAATAATGAGAGGAAGAAGAAAGTAGTTGCAAAAAGTTCAATTTTTCTTGAAGATCAATTGAACAAGTTTGGAAGATATCAAAGGAGATGTTTTCCTCCTATGAGAAATGTCACTTGTTTTTCCTATCACAAACTAGGACATATTACTCCATACCGTCAGACAAAGATAATCGATTTCAACTAGCAAAGGATGCAAAAAATGAGAAGGCTAACTCAAGCAAACAAATGGAGAAGACAACCCTTTACTAGGTACGCTAATCGTTTCCATGGGTATTGTTTTTATTGTAAGGGGTATGACCATAAAACCATGGAGTGCAGAGTGAATGGACAAAGACTGATGTATGAAAGCTCAAGGAGGTTGATGAAAAATGGAGAACTCACTTGTTTACATAATCCATTCAGAAACATAATCAAATTCTTTAACTGCCATCAAATTGGGCACAAGTGTCACAAATGTCCTCTCAGAGAATGTGGTCCATCTTCTTAAAAAAGGTATCAAATGAATAGTTGCATGCAGTGGAAAAAAGAATTTGAATAAGTGTGACCTGGCTCTAATAGCTCAAGATCAGAAAATTCAATGGTATATGGAAAGTGGTTTCTCAAAGCATATGATTGGAGATGGAAGCAAGTTTGTAGCCTTTGATGAAAAGAAATCTAGAAATTTTACATTCGGAAATGATAAAGCGGGGAAAATCAAAGGAAAAGGCTCAGTCAGTCTGAATAATGGAAGAGGAGAGGCTCAAGATGTACTATTTGTGGATGGGCTGAAAGAAAATCTGCTAAGCATCAGCCAAATGTGTGATAAAGGTTGTGAGGTCATTTTAAGAGCCCAATATTGTGAGGTAAGATCGAGCACCACAGGAAAGACCTTGATCAAAGGTGTTAGAATAGAAAGTAATGTCTATATAGTGAAAGAAGAGAATGAAGCATGCCACATAAGAAAACTTGATGAATCATGGTTATGGCATAGAAGATTGGGACACCTAAACTTTTACTACATCATCAGTATGAGCAAGAAGAATGCAGTCAGAGATATGCCTGCAATAAATAAGCCTCCAAATACCATATGTAAATCCTGCCAATTGGGCAAGAAGACCCACACATCTTTCAAGACCAAAGAGAAGCTATCTACAACTAGGCCTCTTCAGCTTGTTCACATGGACCTGTGTGGACCTTCAAGAACTAATGCACCAGGTGGAGAATCTTATTTCATGATAATAATAGATGATTTTACCAGATTGACGTGGGTGGCATTTCTCAAATATAAATCTGAAGCAATTGATAAATTGAAGATATTCAAGGCATTGGTAGAAAATCAAATAGGATGCAAGATAAAATGCATCAGATCAGACAGAGGAGGTGAATTCACATACTATGATTTTTCAGACCTATGCAATGAACATGGGATAAAAAAACAGTTTACAATTGTAGGTACACCTCAACAGAATGGACTGGCAGAAAGACAAAATAGGTCAGTACAATAGATTTCCAGAGCCATGATGCAAGAAAGTAACATTACCCAAACCTATTGGGCATAAGCACTACACACAGTTGTTCATATTCTCAACAAAGTTCTTCTAAGACCAAATTGTGATAAGACTCTTTACGAATTATGGCATGGTAAACCAGCATCAATTAAGAACTTTAGAGTATTTGGAAGCAAGTGTTTCATAAAAAATAATGTTGAAAAACTAGGGAAGTTTGATGCAAGAGCTGATGAAGGAATATTTTTGGGATATGCATCCAAGAGTAAGGGTTACAGGTGTTACAACAAAAGACTGCACAAAATTGTGGAAAGCATTGACGTAAGAGTTGATGAAGATCTACGAAACAATACAAGAAACACAAACTGCACCAATCCTCCTAATGATCATGAAGCTGAGAACCAAGATAATGATGAACATAACAAGACAACAGAAGATACTGAATTAAACTCAAAGGGTCCCTCAAGATACACTCAAAAGAACCATCCAGAAGATAAAATCATTGGGGACAAAGGTGTGGGAGTCCAGACAAGAAGACATCTTGTTGAATAGATAGAAGAAGTATACCTAGCCATGCTATCTCAAATAGAGCCAAAGAAGTTCGAAGAAGCCAACAAAGAAAAAAACTGGGTAAATTCTATGAATGAAGAACTGGACCAAATTGAGAAGAACAATACCTAGGAATTAATTCCAAGACCCACTGGGAAAAATTTCATTGGCACAAAATGGATATTCAAGAATAAGATGAATGAACAAGGGCAGGTAATCAGAAATAAAGCTAGAATTGTATGCAAGGGATATTCACAAATCGAAGGACTTGATTATGATGAAACCTTTGCCCCTGTAGCCAGGATGGAAGAAATCAGAATGTTTTTGGACTTTGCATGCTATCATGATTTCAGGGTATATCAAGTGGATGTGAAGTCCACCTTCCTGAATGGAGATTTAGAGGAAGAAGTCTACATGGAACAACCTGAAGGATTCTCATTAAAAGAGAAACATGACTATGTGTGCAGATTAAAGAAAGCCTTATATGGTCTGAAACAAGCTCCTCGTGCATGGTATTCAAGGCTGGACAAATAATTGCAAAAACAAGGGTTTAAGAAAGGAGGAGTAAACAACAATTTGTACATAAAGGCTAATGAAGATGAACTCTTAATTGTAATAGTATATGTAGATGAAATCATGTTTGGTAGAAACAAAGATGAGTTAGCAAAAGGATTTGCTGAAGAAATGAAATTAGAATTTGAGATGTCAATGATTGGAGAGCTCACCTTTTATTTAGAACTTCAAATTCAACAAAAGAACATAGGAATATTCATTTCGCAAGAAAAATACTTAAAAGAAATGTTGAAAAAGTTTCAAATGGAAGACTGCAAACCTGTGTCAAGTCCCATGATTACTGGATGCAAACTATGTGCTAATGATGGATCAATAGATGTAGATCAAAAACTTTACAGATCCATGATAGGAAGTCTTTTATATCTAACTGCTTCCAGACAAAACATTATGTTGGCAGTAGGACTTGTGGCAAGATATCAAGCAACACCAAAAGAAAATCACTTACTTGCAATCAAGAGAATATTTAGATATCTATAAGGAACCTCATATTATGGCCTATGGTATCCAAAAGGAAAAAGTTTCACATTGACAACATACACAGATGCAGATTGGGCCAGTTGCGTGGATGACAAGAAAAGCACAAGTGGAGGTGCATTTTATTTGGGAAAAATTTTGGTGGCATGGCTAAGTAAGAAGAAAACTTCTATCTCTTTATCTATAGCAGAAGCATAATACATAGCAGCAACAGCATGTTGCACACAAATAATTTGGATGAAACAAACTCTCCAAACATGAAGGTAAGCATTGATGAACCCATCTCTATCAAATGTGACAATACAAGTGCAATAAGTATATCAAAAAATCCTGTACTTAATTCAAAAACAAAGCACATCCCAATAAATTACCACTTCCTCAAAGAACAAGTAGCACAGAAATTAGTGAAGTTGGAATATGTACCAACTAAGGAACAAACAACAGACATATTCACAAAACCTCTTGCTAAAGAACCATTCGAATATCTTAGAGACAAACTAGGGGTAGTGTCTGCAGATGTTACTCTCTGATATGATTAGAAATTCATATATATATATATATATATATATATATATATATATATATATATATATATATATATAAAGGTTGCATACAAGGAACGGGGTCAGTGCGGTAGACAAGTGATAATCTGTATCAGACAAGAAAGCATCATTCCAGGGCGAGAGTAGTCAATAAAATTGTAACAAAAGAGCTAGAACATTGGAGCAGTGCATGGAACAGGTCCTCAAGATCAGAGTATTATGAAAAGACAGAACCCACACTAGGAAAAGCACAACCCTTTGCCATTGATTTCAAAGGGGGAGGAAAAGCAAGCAAAATAAGAAAGGCTCTTCTGTAAAGTAGGTAGGGGAAGAAAGACAAGATACTTCTCAGAATGAAAGGGGGAGGAAGTCCTGAAGAAAGTATTGGAGTATTGGTGTAAGTGTTGCCATCAATGCCAAAGGGGGAGACTATTGAAAATATTTTCATTGATGGCAAAGGAGTAGAAAGGAGTAACACTATAATTACTAGTGATAGCAGAGACGACAAAGACAGCATAGGCAATAGAGGCAGTGATAGGAAAAGACGTGCAGTAGAGGCAGTGAAGGCAGCAGAGGCAGCGAGGGCAGTTGAACAGTGAAGGCAGAGGATTGCAGCAGTTGAACAATGAAGGTAGTAGAGGTAGCAAAGGCTAAAACTCATGAACATCTTATGAGTGCGGTTAACGTTTATCTCGGATGAACGGTACCATGGGGGCACAAACAGCCTAATGGTTAACCCAAGGGGGTGCCTCCATAATTGTACCGCCCATCGAGCGTTGACCACAGATCGAAGGTTGTCATTCACTACGGCAGCACAAGCCCGATGATCAATCCGTACCGAGGAGTGCCTCCACAGTGTCGTGAACTGGGACCCGCTTTCCTAAAGCCCAAAAGTACAGTCATGGACTAGCGCGATCAACGGATGAGAATTAAGGGAGATTGACGGCAGAGATTAAATCGCAATCGGGGCAGGAGGAATATCGCAATCAAGTTGGACCTGATCACATATCGGACATCACAAGTGGATGCGATGTGATCACATATCAGACATCGCAAGCGAATGCGATAGCCGCTGGATGGATGAGAAAAGTTGCGATGTGATGTGGCAATGTGAAGGGACACGTGGCAGCAGAATGAAATATCGCACATCGGCGATGCGAATTTCGTTGCATACCGCGAAGTGGCAATGTGATGCAATGCGAAATGTGATGTGCTGTGATTGGTCACAGCGTTGTGGGACCCTTCAACAAAAGTTAAGTCCAAGGCTAAGTGTTTTATGAAGAAAACCATGGAAGCGGAGGTCGAATCAGGTTATAAAGGAAAGAACTGAAAATGTGAAAAAGGACCCCGAGCATGAGTAGAATAGTGTGATGAAGGATTGACCGTAGAGGCATGTAAATCCTCAGCAATGGTCAAATGATACATGGAACCAGAAACGGCAAATAAGCGGAACAGTGAAGGCAGGATTACAAAACCGGTAATTGTTTGTCGCACTGCTTTTGGAAGATAAGTGGTAAAAGGTGAAGCGAACGCGATAGTGTTAAGAGGGTGACGCATGGCATTCTAAAACCACCTATTTCACATAGGTTGGGAAACATTAAATAACATTCAACTCGGTGTGTGAATTCTGTCGGATTGGAAAGTTAAAAGAAGTGGAGTGCGATGATCGTTCGATCGATGAAAGGATGATGTGCATGTGGATATGCATAACGAACATTTACAATAAAATTGTGAGTGAACACAGCTCAAAAGACACAGGTAATGGAAGAAACAGAACAGTTATGCAGTAGAGCTAGAATATAACAACAGAAACTGAAAAGACAGTGGCAAAAGAAGAAAAAAAAAAGACAAATATACGGTGAACCAAGTGCTAAAAGGGTTGAGTGAGATTTATCTATTGCAACTATAAATGTAAATGATTTAATTATTTTACTGTATTTGATGCGATGGAAAGTCTCCGTAGGCAAATAAAAACTCCAATTTAATTCTAAAATGAGTAGACAGTGTTGTAACCTCCTGAAATGATGAGCGATAAAATGAGATCGTGGAAGGCAAAGAGTCATGCCTATTCACTTCATATTCCCTGTAGAATGAAAATAGTCATAAATCTATCTGTATAAAACATGTAATATCAGTATGCATAGAGAGGTTAGAGATTGTAAGAAGAAGAAGGAGCAGAGAGAGGAGTTGTGAAGATCCAGAGATGATATAAAGCAACTTTGAAGGCTGGAAGGACAACAGTAAAGAAGGAGAAAAACAGAGTTGATATCCAGGTAAATCAGCATATGATTTTATTGTACAGTGAGGAAGTTTGTGCTTCCATATCAAGTTGTAGCTTGATAGATATCCAGTTGTAGCTGGCTTAGGTAGGAGCCTCCTATAGGTTGTAGCCTGCAGAAAATAGATGGGAGTTGGAGCTTCCTTGCAAGTTGTAGCTTGCAAAATTGGGGTAGTAGCCTCCTGTAGGTTGGAGCCTATAGAAAATCAGTGGTGAGAGGGAATTGGAGCTTGCCTTTGCATCACAACAATAATAAGATGTGATTTTCTCCCTTATGGGTTTCCACTTATATCTGTTGTCTATGTGCATAATGATTATGTGTTGATATTTTGTATTTAATTTGCTTAATACCTGCTACTCACTTATTAAGTTTGTTGTTCCATTGTGTATTAAGTTGATCATGAAATGAAGATGTAAATAAGTGTAAAAGAAAATTTTACAAGACCATGACTGCATTAAACTGATTCACCCCCCCCTCTCTTTTTAACCAAGGGTTCAACAAGGGTTTCCTCTTAAGGTTTGATTTCATTCATTTAAACCATTAAAATGCTTAGAGATGAAGTTAGGGCATCCAATTAACTCTTTATGTGCTCAAAAGAACTTGGAGGAGACCTGAAAGGGTTTTGAGGTGGTTTGAGTGGTTGTTTTTCTTGGAAGGCCCTCCTGGCCAAGGGCGTAATTCCTATACCAGGCGCACATCACTCAGTCCAGGCACGAAACGCTCAGTCCAGGTGCATAGCGCCTAAGGAAAAACATTTTGTGGGTGTCGGGAAAGAGCGCATTGCCACCTCTGAGGCACACAGTGCCCGTGTAAAATACACGAGGAAAACTTGGCAAGGGTGCATCGCCCGATTTGAAGTGCAAAACGCCAACCAAATTCGCCAAGTTTGGCTTGAAAACACGAAATTTCTTCACTCCTGAAGGCTCCAATGATTTTGCAAGGCAAAAATGAGTTGTTTGAAGTGTATAATGGGGTTTTATAGACTTAGGAACTTTTATTTATCTTTATAAACCCACTTCCTAATGTTTTCAAAGTCATTTTTTTTCCTTTCTCACTAACTCTTTTGACATTTTTGGTTTGTAGGTGACTTAAAAACATTTAGGTTGACCTCTCCCTTGCTCCT
Organism: Pinus albicaulis; assembly: GCA_034641835.2. Lineage (NCBI taxonomy): Eukaryota > Viridiplantae > Streptophyta > Pinopsida > Pinales > Pinaceae > Pinus > Pinus albicaulis. The sequence goes on along the minus strand of CM076570.1, from coordinate 194,298,312 downwards.
TAAGGCATGTCAAGCTTATCAAACACTTTTGGGAAGATTTCATATATGAATAGCTTCAAAACCCTCTTTTGTCTGCACCATGAAGTTCAGACCATGTTTTACCTTCTTTGACACTTCTAATTTGTAGGTGACTGAAAACATTGCCTTGGCTTTCTCTTACTCCTTGAAACATGATAACTTCACTTTTGACAACCTTAGGGTGCTTATACAGAGTCGTATCTCCAGAAACTTCTTTTTTTCTTACCTTGGAGCTCAAATCATCTTTTGTTTGGCAGGTGACTGAAAACCTTGAATTTACCTTTCTTACTAATATTCTCTACACCTTTTCTCTTTGAGGCATGAAAAATTTATTTTGACACCTTTGGGACTCAAACAAAAGAGAGCATCTTTAGAACTCCTTTTGTTGCCACCTTGAAACTCAACTCATCTCTTTTTCTCATTTAGTCATGGAAAACTCATTTTTTACAACTCTGGGATCTGATCACAGTGGCATCTTCATAATCTTCTTTTGATGTCATCATGGAGTTAAACTCATAATTTCACCTTCTCAGGCCACTTTCCAAAAACCCTCAGTGTTTGGAGTGTTTTTTAGCAATCATCAGTGTTGTCTTCTAAGTTGTTTATAGCCCTTTCAAGTTCATTCATTTCTGTCCAGTTCACCTCACCTTTTTCTTTATTTCATCAATAGTATCTCATAAAATTTCTTCATGTTTGGTTTGGTGTGCATCCTCCATGGTCATTCTGCAATTGGTAACTCTTTGGTACTCTACTTCAACCATCAAGCTCAAAAACCCTAGTTTTCCTCAAGACAAAGTGGTTCCATTTCTTTTTCTATAAGTTGTCTTCATTTAGGAATAGACCATCTACCTTATCAATTCCTTCAGTTGATGGACCTCTTCACACTCTTTCAGAAGTGTTAAAATCTTAACATTTACCTTTTGCAGACTTTGAGCTGATAGGGTAGTCTTCTTTGGAAAATTTCAGGCCTTCCTTGAATAATCATGTGCTGACCTTCTATTATATCTGAGCCAACTTCTATTATAAGAAAAGTAGTGTTTGGAATGCTAATGATGACTTTATAACATATGAAACCCTAATTGACCTAGTGGGAGGGTTTATTTGACCTGACCATGATTGAAAATTGGCTTGGAGGATTCAAGTGAAAAACAGAGTATTTGTCAAAGTGTTGTATTGAAGGTCCAAAATCCAATGTACTTCATTTATCTAAAGAGTCTATAGAGATAATTTTGAGGCCATTAATGCTTGAGGAACTTGGGGAACATGGGAATGAGTAGGATATAAGAAAACCCTAGAGGGAAAGTGGAGTTTATGGATAAGTGAAAACATGGTAATGAGGTTATAGGCAGAGAAGGAGGCTGAAAATAAGAAGGATCAGCCCATAGGGTGTTTGTAGGAGTGACTGGGTGACCGTGGAATGGAAAAATGATAGAATAGTGAAAAAATTTCTATAAGGATAATGAAGGCAGTGAGATTTCTAAAACTCACAATATTTAGGGAATTTTGTTTTTAGAAATCTAGAACCAACCTATAGTCATCTACAGATAGTAAAAATTATTGATGACTAACAGTGGCTCCACTTGGGGAGGGAAGCTCCTTTCAGGAGGGGTCAAGAAATTTAGAGTTCATATCTCTGAGTTTCAAAGATTCGTACCTTACTTGTACTTGGAAGATCCCTCTTCCTTCATTTGCTGATATTACTTTTGAAGCTGTGATCTTAAATATAGAAAAACATGATTGCTTCAACATCAATTCTACCTACCCATCATATTTTTCCTAACACTTTTTCTTCTTCTGGGTGCATTGGGATTGGCAAACATTTGACATCATTTTTCTTTTGAAAGAATAAAAATTATCTACTTGTACCCATATGTCATCCAAAGGCTTAGATTATACCGATGAGCCTTTTATTCTCTACCTAATCTACGTATCTATCAAGGCTAAGATATTTGATAGATTTTCATTCTCTAACCTACTAACATGAAATTGAAAACATTACTAAACCAAGGTTAGGTAGTTTGATTTGTCATGGGCTGTGGCATTTTGGACAAGCTACACACAGACATTATTTTTGTACAACCAAAAACTAGAAAACATGAGGGATATGCTTTAGAACTTGTTATGTATCCCTCTCTTTCTCTTTTGGTTCAGATTTGAGCTTTGAGAACCAACTATTGTTTCCTAATCTAATCTACTAACAAGACAATTTTAAATGGTTTGGCAAGTGATCTTTCACTAACCAATTAGTAGAAATTTAAAACATGTTTAATCATGATTAGGCTGTATGATTGAACAAGAATTTCTTTTCTCAAAGGTAGTGGCATTTTAGGCTTGCACACTTTCAGCAATATTCTTATTTGGTATGGGGCTTTACCTCTTCGTTTTACCTGCCCTCTTTTTTTCTTTTATTTGTTTTTGAATTTCATTTTTCCTCTCTTTTTGTATGATTTTTTTTGATACTTTTGTTCCAGCAAAGTTATACAGAATAAAAAACCTAAAACTAGGAAGATGCTTATAGTGATGAGCTTATTTTCAGATATCTCTCCTAATCTAACTTGGAGGCATATATTCACTAAGTGAACTCCTTTCTCCAATGCAGCCAATCAAGTAAATGACTAGATGACTGATTTTTATTCAGCCTTTTAGGTATGCTGAAAGGCCACTCCCATTTTTTCTTTTATTGAACAGTAGTGCTCCAATTTTTCTTTAAAATCTGCCACAAACTGTTCCTGACATGTTTTACTCCTTCTTTATATGTCTCTAAGAAACCAGCAAAAGGATCTATGAATAATACCTGGCTATGAGGATTTAAGCCATGGGCTTCATCCAGGACTACTCCTTGTTCTACTTTGGTATGTTCGAGATTATTTTGAGAAAGAATCTCTTCTCCTTCTTCATGATCATCTGATTTGGCAACGTCAGAATGTAATGTTATGTTGTTTTCAAGCAATCCTGGTATGCCCTGATTGAGTGAGCTGATTTATGTCTGAGAGCCATTATCTTGATGAGTAGGAGCATTCTCTAGCACCAGGTCTTCTTGAGAAGGTATTCCATCATCAGTTCCAATATTCCTTATAGTTTTTTCATGAAAAAATGCATCAATGGTTAGGTCAGCAGTAGAAACAATAAACATATATTCTTTGCATAGACATTTGGAAGCTGGCTATATGTTTAGGATCTGATTGATTTCTTCTTCAGTCAAAAGAGGATGTATTTTTCTTTTTATTTGGACAGAGCTATGAATTTTCTCTTCCTTTTGTGACTGATCATAAGGCTAAATGTTTTCTTGACCCTCACACAAAAGAGATGAAGAATCATCACTTTTCCCTTCAGAGAGATCTTGTGGATCTTCCTTTATTTCCTGACTAATTTCATCCTTAACCAACTACTTTTGATTGTCATGATAGTTAACTTGAGTATGAAATGCATGAATTTCCTCTAATATATCTTTAGGATGCCAATTTCCCAAATCTTCATCAATGTTTACAAGATATTGTATGAGATATTTAGATTGATCACAACAATTTTCAACTAATGATAAAGATGGACAATTTTCTTTATAATGCTCATAAAATACCTTGTGGAAATATTTTAAGGAAAACAAACTACCAGGGTCTAGGCCTTCATACCATTCCCTTTCTTCCCCTTCTAATGTCCCCATGAACATTTTCATGAGGCAGTCTTCATGCCATTCAACTTTTAACCTCCATGTATATATATGAAATTTGATGAGATGTAACAAGGGGTCATCAAAATTTTCATCTTGAAACATAATCAAGTTTGTGTTGCAATTTATTTGAGGCATTTTGTGTGGGAATCTAGGGATATGATCTCTACTCATTGGGGCAAATCTTCTTTGTATCCTTGGATCCATCTTTAGAACCCCTTTTGTTGCCACCTTGAAACTCAACTCATCTCTTTTTCTCATTTAGTCATGGAAAACTTATTTTTTACAAGTCTAGGATCTGATCATAGTGGCATCTTCATAATATTCTTTTGCTGTCATCATGGAGTTCAACTCATCATTTCACCTTCTCAGGCCACTTTCCCAAAACCCTCGATGTTTGGAGTGTTTTTTAGCAATCATCAATGTTGTCTTCTAAGTTCTTTATAGCCCTTTCAAGTTCATTCATTTCTACGCAGTTCACCTCACCTTTTTCTTTATTTCATCAATAGTCTCTGATAAAATTTCTTCATCTTTGGTTTGGTGTGCCTCCTCCATGGTCATTCTGCAATTGGTCACTGTTTGGCACCCTACTTGGACCATCAAGCTCAAAAACCCTAGTTTTCCTCAAGACCAAGTGGTTCCCTTTTTTCTGCTATAAGTTGTATTCATTTAGGAGCAGACCATCTACCTTATCAATTCCTTCAGCTGATGGACCTCTTAACACTCTTTCATAAGTGTTAAAATCTTAACATTTACCTCTTGCAGACTTTGAGCTGATAGGGTAGTCTTCTTTGGAAAATTTCAGTCCTTCCTTGAATAATCATGTGCTGACCTTCTATTGTATCTGAGCCAACTTCTATTATAATAAAATAGTGTTTGGAACACTAATGATGACCTTAGAACATATGAAACCCTAATTGACCTAGTGGGAGGGTTTCTTTGACCTGACCATGACTGAAAATTGGCTTGGAGGATTCGAGTGAAAAATAGAGTATTTTTCAAAGTGTTGTATTGAAGGTCCAAAATCCAATGTACTTGATTTATCTAAAGAGTCTACAGAGATAATTTTGAAGCCATTAATGCTTGAGGAAATTGGGGAACATGGGAATGAGTAGGCTATAGGAAAACCCTAGAGGGAAAGTGGAGTTTATGGATGAGTGAAAATAGGTTAATGAGGTTATGGGCAGAGAATGAGGCTAAAAATAAGAAGGATTAGCCCATAGGGAGTTTGTAGGAGTGACAGGGTGACCATGGAATGGATAAATGATAGAATAGCGAAAATTTTTCTATAATGATAATGAAGGCAGTGAGATTTCTAAAACTCACAATATTTAGGTAATTTTGTTTTTAGAAATCTAGAACCAACCTATAGTCATCTATAGATAGTAAAAATTACTGATGACTAACAATGGCTCCACTTGGGGAGGGCATCTCCTTTCAGGAGGGGTCCAGAATTTTAGAGTTCATATCTTTGAGTTTCGAAGATTCATACCTTACTTGTACTTGGCAGATCCCTCTTCCTTCATTTGCTGATCTTACTTTTGAAGCTATGATCTTAAATCTAAAAGAACATGATTGCTTCAACATCAATTCTACCTACCCATCATATTTTTCCTAACACTTTTTATTCTTCTGGGTGCGCTTGGATTGGAAAACCTTTGACATCATTTTTCTTTCGAAAGCATAAAAACTATCTACTTGTACCCTTATGTCATCCAAAGGCTCAGATTAGACTGATGAGCCTTTTATTCTCTACCTAATCTACTTATCTGTCAAGGTTAAGCTGTTTGACATGTTTTCATTCTCTAACCTACTAACATGAAATTGAAAACATGACTAAACTAAGGTTAGGTAGTTTGATTTGTCATGGGCTGTGGCATTTTGGATAAGCTGCACACAGACATTATTTTTGTACAAGCCAAAAATATAAAACATGAGGGCTGTGATTTAGAACTTGTTATGTATCCCTCTTTTTCTCTTTTGGTTCAGATTTGAGCTTTGAGAACCAACTATCGTTTCCTAATCTAATCTACTAAAAAGCCAAGTTTAAATGGTTTGGCAAGTTCCCTTTCACTAACCAATTAGCAGAAATTTAAAACATGTTTAATCATGATTAGGCTATATGACTGAACAAGACTTTATTTTCTCAAAGGTAGTGGAATTTTAGGCTTGCACACTTTCAGCAATACTCTTTTTTGGTATGGGGCTTTAGCTCTTCTTTTTACCTGCCCTCTTTTTTTCTTTTCTTTGTTTTTGAATTTCATTTTTCCTCTCTTTTTGTATGAATTTTTTTGATACTTTTGTTCCAGCAAAGTTATACAGAACAAAAAACCTAAAAATAAGAAGATTCTCATAGTGTTGAGCTTATTTTCACATATCTCTCCTAATCTAACTTAGAGGCATATATTCACTAAGTGAACTCCTTTCTCCAATGAAGCCAATCAAGTAAATGACTAGATGATTTATTTTTATTTAGCCTTTTAGGTATGCTGAAAGGACACTCCCATTTTGTCTTTTTCTAAATAGTAGTGCTCCAATTTTTCTTTAAAATTTGCCACAAACTGTTCCTGGCATGTTTTACTCCTTCTTTAGATGTCTCTAAGAAAACAACAAAAGGATCTCTGAATAATACCTAGCTATGAGGATTTAAGGCATGGGCTTCATCTAGGACTACTCCTTGTTCTACTTTGGTATGCTCGGGATTCTTTTGAGAAAGAATCTCTTCTCCTTCTTCATGATCATATGATTTGGCAACGTTAGAATGTAATGTTATGTTGTTTTCAAGCAGTCCTGGTATGCCCTAATTGAGTGAGTTGATTTATGTCTGAGAGTTATTATCCTGATGAGTAGGAGCATTATTTGGCACTAGGTCTTCTTGAGAAGGTAGTCCATCATTAGTTCCAATCTGCCTTATAGTTTTTTCATGAAAAAATGCATCAGTGGATAGGTCAGTAGTAGAAACAATAAACATATATTCTTTGCATAAACATTTGGAAGCTGACTATATGTTTAGGATCTGATTGATTACTTCTTCAGTCAAAAGAGGAGGTATTTTTCTTTTTCTTTGGACAGAGCTATGATGTTTCTATTCCTTTTGTGACTGATCATAAGGCTGAATGTTTTCTTGAGCCTCACACAAAAGAGATGAAGAATCATCACTTCTCCCTTTAGAGAAATCTTGTGGATCTTCCTTTATTTCCTGACTGATTTCATCCTTAACCAACTTCTTTTGATTGTCATGATAGTTAACTTGAGTATGAAATGCATGAATTTCCTCTAATAGATCTTCAAGATGCCAATTTCCCAAATAGTCATCAATGTTTACAAGATATTGTATGAGATCTTCATATTGATCACAACAATTTTCAGCTAATGATAAAGATGGACAATTTTCTTTATAATGCTCATAAAATACCCTGTGGAAATATTTTAAGGAAAACAAACTACTAGGGTCTAGGCCTTCATACCATTCCCTTGTTTCCCCTTCTAATGTCCCCATGAAAATTTTCATGAGGCAGTATTCATGCCATTCAGCTTTTAACTTCCATGTATGTATATGAAATTTGTTGAGATGTAACAAGCAGTCATCAAACTTTTCATCTTGAAACATAGGCAGGTTTGTGTTCCAATTTATTTGAGGCATTTTGTGTGGGAATGCAGGGATATGATCTCTACTCATTGGGGCATATCTTCATTGTATTCTTGGATCCATCTTTGTCAATTAGTCAGAACACAGGTTACAACATCTTTTCAACCAGTCATAATATTCTACCAGTGGATTCTTTAGGTCTATTGAGAGTTGTGGAGTCGCCAGGTGGAATATTTCAAAATTTCTTGTGGTTGGTTGTTGTCCACCATCAGCAACCAGACACCAGTCTTGGCCAATGCTTGAAACATTTAGAAGCCAGAATTGAGACCCAATAGATTAGAGAAGGTTGAGAGTGTATAATAGTTTTGAAACACAACCTAATATTTAGAATATTGAATTCACACAGTATGTGACTGGGTGTTATGCTTTTAGGATTGATTAATACATTCCTAGAGGTTTCTATGAGTACTAGTGGAGTCAGTAGGCCTACTGGAGGCTAGTGGAGTCACTAGGTGGATGATGTTTACTGTTTTGAGGATGTGCTTATTGTCCACCATCAACAACTAAATACCAATCTAAAGATGTTTATGGGTTTTCTGAGTTCTTTATGTAACACTAAGCTTTTCAACAAGTGTTTTCCAATATAGTCACCATGTTGCTAGTATGATGAATCAACCAGATATCATTCTTGGCTAACACTTGATTTTTCTAGGTTTGACAGGTCTAAGTTTGACATGGGATTTATGAGTTCTTAAGGAATTTCTAAGCTTGTTACTGCCTAAGAGTCCCACCGTGATCACCATTATGTTAGGTCCCCATAATTTGAAATATTGGAAATGACCAAATAGACAAGGGTAACATCAAACTGATATTTGGATTCCTAGGACCTAGCCTTCCTGGACTCAGAGAGGGCTCTCGCTATGTTTGTGTAAAGGTTTTAACTTGGTTTATTTTATGGTTTTGATTTTAGGCTAGTTATAGGGATAGGGTTTGTTTGTTTGTTGTTTTGGTTGGATAGGTTGTCAAGAAGAATAGATAGAGCAAGATAAAATCAATCCATTGGGATATGGGGTCTATGAAGTTATTAAAATGTACAACAATAGGTCAAGGGTATATCACAGGGTAAGTCTAACAAAGAAAAATGGATCTAAAAGCTTATGTGAGTGAAGTGAACATTAAATTGTGAACATAGTAGGTGCAAAAGGGCAGTTAAGAATCCTTTAACAAATACTTTAACAAGAATGGCCTTTAAAATTAATATGCATAAATAAATAACCAAAGACATGCATACCAATGACTTCTTTGACCAAACCCTAGAAATTAAACCTTAAGACAACAATTCAGTGAACTATAGAGAGCAAGAAACTTGTAAGTCCTATAGTGATTTCACCTTCAGGAAAGAAAAAATTTAAGACAACATATAGTAATAATCAAAGAGTGGGGAACTCCTAATTTCCTTAATAAAACTACCAAGACCTTCAAAGCAACCATTTAAGATGAACAAAAAGGCAGGGCAAACCTTGAACCTCTTCAGACCAATCCTAATTAGCAATAATTCAAAGCAAAGACCTCGAAAACAATGTTTAAGTTACATCAAAGAGCAAGGCTAACCATAAACTACTTTGAAATTGGCTTCATTAAATCATTCTTAAGATGAACACGCATAAGTGGAACTAGAGAGCATTTAAGAATTCTCTAATCTAACCTAGCAGAGGAAAACATACAAGCAATAGAAAGGAGACAGAGCTAAGGTGCCTCTAAACAACATTTCTTAGCCTAAACTTTTTTTTCTACTGCATGAGAAAGATGAAACAAAATGAAAACATAGGAAGACAAGTAATAAATAAGAAATACATCACCATTAACTATGTTCATGAATCTTGCAAGTTTGCTTGCTCCATTTTCATGCAAATCAAGACATCCACAAAAACCAAAGCCAATTTCTCCTCAATATTCAAGTCTACGATATTCTTCTCAATAATCAACTAACATCTACAATGAGTCCTCCATGAAGTATTTAACTTGAAAAGGAGGGTCAAAACCCTAACTGGGATTTTAGCATGTCATTCTTTACACATTTAATGTCATTTTACCATTGAGACCATGCAAGGCCCAAGGCACAAATACCCTAACTTAATAAATGAAAAAATAACTCCTCAACAATAAATTTTGAGCTAACTAGGATTTATTTTCCTTCAAAGTCTTCAAAAATATATTTTTTCAATAAATTTGTGTGTTTTGTTGACTTTTTTGTAAGGGTGCAACACTGAGGTTCAAGGGCATAGCTCCAGCACTAGGAAAAATTGTCTGTTATGTAACCAATATTTGGAGGCCTTCCAAGTGTCCAAATGAGCTCCATGATAGCTCATTGGAAAGCCTGTCCTATCTAGTTTCCAAATATACCTTTATTTTTCCATTTTTTTTTTCCATTTGCCTGCCCAAAAAATCATTCTCCCAATACTTCTCAGGGTGCAGTGCTAGCTCTGAAAATAGGGAAGAAAGTTGATTTTTCGCATGTTTTTGGCACTTTTGGAGGACCACTTTTGCTCCAAATGAGCTTAAATTTTCTGTGAGTGATGTACTTGGTAAGATGAACATGAAAATTTAAGCCATTTATCCATTGGGCACCCGAAAAAAGAGCACAACGCTAGTGGCGTTGCGCCTTTGCCCCTTCAAAATAGTCAAAAACCAAAATTTACAAAACGATGGCAAAATTTGAATTTCCCTTGCTAATCATGTTTAGGATGCCTGTAGGGATGCATCAACAAGGATGGCAAGTTTTTCTTTATCTTTTTCCTTCTTGAGGGCTTGAATCTTTGCAAGGGAATTTTTGAGCTTGGCCCTTGAAATTTTGTCTCTTAAGGCATAATGCCTTGCCATTTTCTTCTAAAGGTCAAGGTCTCTTTTGTCCTCTCAAGCTAATCCTCTAGGTGCACATTTTCTCTTTCTAGCCAATATTCCCTATCATAATCAATTTCCATGGCAAGCAGCTCACTTGGATTTAGCTACTCTGCCAAGGCCGTCTCTTGCTCCTTTTCCTTGGCTAGGGCCTTCCTCAACCCTATTGTTCTTGGACTTCTCCTAGAGAGTTATCCTTCCTCATCTTCACTCTAATAAAAAAAACCCAAAACCTCATCTAGTTTGTCCTTGGTCTTCTCAGCCTCTTTCTGAGCTATGATTGCCCTGACCTCATAAATGGATTTTTGTGCCTCTAGCTGATAATTATCTATCTCAAGGAAGTTTATCACACACTTAGACCTACCAATGTTTTATTTTAGATCCCTAATCTGAGCATACTTACTTTGAAGATGGATGCTTGTGATCCTTTTCTCATTTTCATCATCACTGTCAAGGTGAATAAGTTGGAATTCGTGTTCAGTCTCATGATCATCCTCTTTCTCAATAATGACTTGGTCTTCAACCTTCTCCTTACCTTTGTCAAGCTGCTTGGTTGAGGTAGAATGCATGGTCCCTTGCCTCTTGAGGGCAGCAAACACATTCTTATTTCCTCTTTGATAGGTCAAAGGAAAAGGCTCAATGTCCACCATTTTAGTGTCTTCAGTCTCACTATCATGTGCTCTGCTGTCATCAGTGCCATCAAGGCTCTTTGAGCCACTGTCAACATCCTCACTAACTTCTTCATTGATTTCCTCTTCATTGGTTTCTACTTCACTTTTTCCTTCTTCACTACCTTCTTCTCCCTCACTGATATTTACCTCATTGACATCATCCTCATTTTCCTTATCCTTACTTTTGTTTTCCTTACTGCTATGAGCTTCACTGTTCTCTTCACTTCTCTCTGACCCACTACTATCATGGCTCATTTTCTTGCTGCCTTCTGCATCCTTACTGCCATCATTATTACTTCTTTCTTCATTGCTCTCATCACCACTACTATGTGCCTCATTATTTTCAGACATATTGGCATCTTCTTCACTACTTGATTTCTCATTGTTACCTCACTCATTGGAATCTGCTTCATTTGAATTTGCCTCACTGTTTTCTTCCTGCTTGCTTGACTCTTCATTGCTATCTCCCTCTTTGTTAAATGCACTAGTATCATGAGATGAAGGTGAGGGTTTTTGAGAAAGTGGTGAAGGAGGGTCATTTTGAGATGAAGGAATGTGAGTGAGTGGAGATGTGTGAAAAATAGGAAGTGATGGAGGAATGGATTCTGGAGGATGGGATGAGGAAGGTATATCTTGCTGAGGATGGGCCTGTGGAGTAGTAAACACTTCATTGGAAATGAAAGTTTCCCATGGAATACCCTTTTGCTGTAGTTGGTGCATAACAACCATTTTGATTAGAGAGTGATGAAATAGGCTTTGCATCTGCTGAGGATAGTCTCTCTTTTTTACAATATAGGACATTTTATCAATGATTCTGTAGAGGTGATAGGGTATGTGCAACATCCTCACCCTAGTAAAGTGCATAAGAAGCCTAATGTGATAGGAGTAAAGTTAGGAGAACCTTCCCTCACATGTAAAATACTTAATAATGATCTTCATCATAGGTGCATATCTATCCAGCAAATGTGAGAAAGGAAATATGGATTTGCAGTGGTCTTTGTATCTAGGCTTTAGGTAGGGTTCAAAGTACCTCATGTCAAGATTTTCTTGCTTGAACCATTTCTCCCCTACACTAGGTATGCATGTGGCATTGGCAATAGCATGAGTAGATAATTCAAAGGTTACCCCTGCAAGCTTAACTTGTTTGTCATGCAATTTAATGATAAAGTGTTGAGATTCAACAAGATGATGAGCTTAGTGAAAATTAAGAACCTTCATTAAGTGGGGCCCGCATGTTATTTTTAGGTGTATGTATATTTTTAGACATGGTGAGCATATTATATAAGTTGCAGTATGCTATTTGTAGATGGTTGGTCAAATGTGAAAAATAGATGAAATTCTATTTTTAGAATATTGGGCGAAGTCTATTTATAGATCGTCAATCTAAAAATAGATGCATGTCGATTATTATTAGCTTTTAATAATAATCTGACAATAAACATCAAGTTATTCTCTTGGAGCACTTTATTTCAGTGAAAATATTTGGCAAATCAGTGGGCTGATGGAATTATGCAATTCCTAGGGTTTACTAGTGGTTCATGCATGGAAGACTCAATTATAACTGAAGTGGAAAAGTTATGACAGAGTTGGAAGAGTAGTTACGGGAGTTGTTATTCAGTTTAACTCATTTAATGGAGTTAAACTCACTTGAGCTAGTTGTATCTAGTCTATCTGAAAGATACACTAGTGAGAGTTGAGTGAATTAATTAGTTAATCAATTCACAACTAATAACTCACTAATAACTGAACAGATACATCAATTAACTACAGTGCATGTCAATTCCAGTGGAGACCAAGTGGAGAGATAGGTGAAAGGGTGATATGGAATATCTATTGTGACTATAGTGATGCATTCAATGCATCTGAAACACATTGGAGTTTCCAATGATGATTGTGCAGTCAAGACATGGCCAATTCGAATTCATTCAAGGGTATTCTTCAGCAGGGATTGCACAATGGAGGCAGGCTGTCAGGAGGCAAGAAATCGGTGCATAGAGATGCAAATTTCTGCATGACAATGTGTAATGATTGTTGATTGTACTGAGAGCTTGATGTACTAAGCTTTGTATGAGATTATTACATGATTCCATTGATATACATAATATATGATAGTTGGGGTTATTAGCTTTAAGATTTCCCCTTAAACAACTGTGTTATGTGTGATTGAATTTATTCACATGTGTTTGCAATTGAGTTTTAAATTTCCACAAGTTTAACAATGGAAGGATTATGTATTTAGCAAGAAGATAAATATTGTTAGATCAGGAGGATCCAGTAATACAATAGTATTAATAAATTTCTACATGGTATCGGAGCATTATTGATTACTGGAGATTGCAATTGTGATAAATTGCTGAGTTTGTGCTAGTCAACAATTTGAATTTGCTGCAGAAATTTCTTGGTGCGACAATTGAGTATTCATTGAAATGTTTTTCAATGGGTTGAAATTGGAGTATGCCCTTGAGGGAAGTTTGAATTACATAGCCTGGAAGGATAGGATGGAGGCAGTGCTTGAAGACAATGGACTGAAGAATTTCATCGACAATGATGTTCCTAAGCCTACTTCTAGCGATGCTGCATTACTTGACGCAATGCAAAAGAAGGTAGCAAAGACAAGAAGAATTCTGTTGGAAGGTGTGAAGGACCATATTGTGTCAAGCCTTCATTGGAAAGCCAATCCATTTGCAATGTGGAAGGCTTTGACAGATATTTTCCAAAGCAGCAGCGACCAGAGGAAGTTGGCGCTGAAAGATAATCTCAGAAAAATAAAAATGGAGAAGGGCGACAGTATTCCAAAATATCTCACGAAGTTTGTCCACTGTAGGGATGAACTGGGAAATGTGGGGATTACTGTTGATTATGATTAATTGGTGAGATTGGCTCTCCTTGGGCTTCCTAAGAGTTGGCATAGCTACGAAGACTCTATCAATGGACAAGAGAAACTGTCAGGGTGGGAGCAACTTTGGTCGAATCTTGTGCAAGAGGAGATAAGGAAAAGTACCAAGGATGGCTCTTCATCAAAGAATTATGATGAAGAGAATTTCACTTTGGATTCCAAAGCAAGGAAAGGAAAGGGGAAGAAATCCCATCCAAAATCCAAGGCTAAAGGAAAGAAGCTGGATTTTTCCAAAGTGAAGTGTTTTCACTGTCATGAACATGGGCATCTCGCCACTAACTGCCCACAGAAAAAGAAGAACAAGAAGGCTGCTGGAGCTACAGCTGGAGAGGCCTTAGCCTCGCAATTTGAAATTTATTTCTCATTTATCTTATGCTTGTTTTCAAGCTCAATGGTATCGGTGTGGTATCTTGATAGTAGTGCGTCTTTCCGTATGACGGGAGACAAGGAGTTGTTTAGTGACTTGGAGGAGAAGGATCTCCAAATGCATATAGAGATGGGTGCTGATGGTAGATACAGTGCGATTAGCATTGGGACAATTACCTTTGAGAGGGAGTCAGGTAAACCATTTCTATTGAAAGATGTTATGCATGTTCCAGGTCTAAAGAAGAATTTGGTCTCAGTCGAAATGTTGGAAGACAGAGGTTATGACGTTATTTTCACCGATGGAAAAGCTTTCCTGCGACATAAAAAAATGGGTCAAACCAAGAGGATAAGGATTTGAGCTAAGAATCTCTACAAGTTGGAGTTAGATGGCTACGCTGCAATGATGGGCAAAGCAGAAGAAGTGGTGAGCCGGGATGAGGGAAAATTATGGCACAGAAGATTGGGCCATCTTCACCATGGCGCTTGAAGATTTTGCAGTAGATTTCTACTGGAATTCCCAAGGGTACTCTTGCATAGTTAGATGAGTGCAAGGGATGTAATATGGGTAATTTTTTGAAGACCACCTTTCATGAGAAGGAGAACCATGCTTAGGTGATCCTGGAGAGAATTCACATAGACGTGTGTGGACCTTTCTTGGTTGCTTCAATAGAAAAACATAGGTATTATGTTATTTTTGTTGATGAATATCTCGTAGATGCTGGATCTTCTTCATGCAGAAGAAGAGCGAAACATTCTCAAATTTCTATGAATTTAAAGCATTGGTGGAGAAGGAGTCGGGGAAGTAAGTAAAGGCTTTACGGAGTGATAATGGTGGTGAATATATCTCGAATGAATTCAAACACTTCTGTAGCGAAGAATGAATTCAAAGAGAACTCATAGTGCCTCATAACCCACAGCAAAATGGGGTCATGGAGAGGAAGAACAGAATGATCGTGGGTGTTGCATGAGCTATGCTGCATGACCAGGGCCTACCAATGCACTTGTGGGCAGAAGCATGCAACACTGTGGTTTATGTGCAAAACTTTTGTCCTCATAGAGTATGTGGCATGAGTACACCTGAAGAATACTTTATTGGTAAGAAGCGTGATATTACTCATTTGAAGATTTTTGGCTCATCTGTTTACATTCATGTGACAAAGGATGCCAGGAAGAAGCTAGAGCCGACTGCAGAAGTTGGGATATTTGTGGGGTACATAGAAACACCCTATAATTATCGTGTGTATTTTCCAAACAATTGAATGATTGTGGTGCGAGGGGATATAAAATTCAATGAGGTGAAAGCCATGAATTTGTCGGTTCAGAGGGAGCTACACTTGCATGCAGAGGAGGAACTTCTTGTTCGCAAAGATGAGCCTCTATATGTGGATTAGCCATAGGAGGAGATTCATGGAGTGGAGGAGACCACTCATGCAAAGCCAAACATTAGATCAGGTAGAAAGTGTACCACAGAAGCTGAGAGACTGAAGTTTTATGTGGCACAGAATGTAGGAGTCCCTACATCACAACGCAGACAGAGACATTCATCTGACCGATTTACTGGATACATGGCTCTTATGAGCAAGTGTATCATGACAAAGCCATATTATTTTGAAGAAGTAGTGCGAGAGCCCACATGGGTAGATGCCATGGTGGAAGAGTATGACTCCATTGTCAGAAACAGTGCTTGGGAGATTGTTCCAAGGCTGGTGGGTAAATCAGATGTAGGATCAAGATGGATCTACAAGGTAAAGCAAGCTGCTGATGGGAGCATAGATAAGTATAAGGCAAGATTTTTTTCTTGGGGCTTCTCACAAATTGAGGGGATTGATTATGAAGAAACCTTTGCACCTGTCATATGGTATTCTTCCAAAAGGACCATCCTTTCTCTCTCAGTGCAAATGGGTTGGCACATTCATCAAATGGATGTGAAGATCGTGTTCCTTAATGGGATCATTGAGGAAGAGGTGTATATTGGGAAGCCTGAAGGATTTGAGATCTTCAGCAGCGAGTCGCATATGTGCAGACTCAAAAGAGTGTTGTATGGGCTGAAGCAAGCACCACGTGCTTGGTACACATGGATCGAAACATATTTCACTAGACTTGGCTTCACCAAGAGTGAGGTGAATGCAAACCTATACCAAATTGTGGTGGAGGGTAATATTTT
Source organism: Pinus albicaulis (assembly GCA_034641835.2). Taxonomy (NCBI): domain Eukaryota; kingdom Viridiplantae; phylum Streptophyta; class Pinopsida; order Pinales; family Pinaceae; genus Pinus; species Pinus albicaulis. The sequence goes on along the minus strand of CM076570.1, from coordinate 194,282,043 downwards.
AATCATTGTTCTTTATGTTGATGATTTAATACTAACGGGTGATGAGAATTTGATACACTCATGCAAGGAAGATCTTTCAAAGGAGTTTCAGATGAAGGATTTGGGCCTCCTTCATTATTTCCCTGGATTGGAAATATGGCAGCGAGAAGGTGAACTGTTTGTGTCTCAAGGAAAGTATGCTCGGGAGATACTCGAGAAGTTTCACATGTAGTACTGGAAGCCCATGGATACTCCTCTTCCAGGAAATTAGAGGAAAGAGGATGCTACATCGGCAAAGGTAGTGGATGCCACTGTTTATCGACAGTTGGTGGGTTCACTCATGTATTTAGTTAATACAAGACTGGACATATGCTATGTGGTGAACCAGCTTTCACAAGCGATGGTTAAGCCTACCAATCTCTTTGGAAGGGAGGCAAGCATGTCCTGAGGTATCTCAGTGGCACATATGAGTATTTCTTATGGTACAGAAATATGGATAAAGTGAAGTTTCATGGCTTCATGGATGCATATTAGGCAGGCAGCCCAATGGATAGAAAGAGCACATCAGGAGGGGTTTTCAGTATCGGATCTACAACAGTTTCTAGGTACAGCAGGAAACAAATATCCGTGGCACTCAGTTCAGCTGAAGCAGAATACATGGCAGCAAGTCAAGCTGCATGTGAGGCTATCCGGATGAGGAAGATTCTGGTCGTTTTGTTCGGTTCACATTTAGATCCTACAGTGATACATTGTGATAATCATAGTTGCATTAAACTCTCGATTAATCCTATGTTTCATGACAGATCTAAACATATTGATATCTGGTATCATCAAATCAGAGATTGTGTGCAGCGGAAGATCATGTTGCTTCAGTACATTCCTATGGAAGATTAGGATGCAGATATTTTGATGAAGGCACTTAGCAGGAGAAAATTTGAATACCATAGAGGCAGGATCGGGGTGAAGGATAATCCCTATCTTGTTGAGAGGGAGTGTTGAGATTCAACAAGATGATGAGCTTACTGAAAATTAAGCACCTTCACTAAGTGGGGCCCGCAGGATATTTTTAGGTGTATGTCTATTTTTAGACATGGTGAGCATATTCTATAAGTTGTAGGATGCGTTTTGTAGATGGTTGGTCAAATGTGAAAAATAGATGAAATTCTATTTTTAGAATATTTGGATAAGTCTATTTATAGATCGTCAATGTAAAAATAGATGCATGTCGATTATTATTAGCTCTTAATAATACTCTGACAATAAACATCAACTTATTCTCTTGGAGCACTTTATTTCAGTGAACAGATTTGGTAAATCAATGGGCTGAAGGAATTACACAATTTCTAGGGTTTACTGGTGGTTCATGCATGGAGGACTTAGTTAGAATTGAAGTGGAAAAGTTATGACAGAGTTGGAAGAGTAGTTACGGGAGTTGTTATTCAATTTAACTCAGTTAATGGAGTTAAACTCAGTTGAGCTAGTTGTATCTAGTCTAATTGAAAGACACACTAGTGAGAGTTGAGTGAATTAATTAGTTAATTAATTCACAACTAATGACTCACTAACAACTGAACAGATACATCAGTTAACTACAGTGCATGTCAGTTCCAGTGGAGACCCAATGGAGAGATAGGTGAAAGGGTGAGATGGAATATTCATTGTGACTATAGTGATGCATTCAATGCATCTGACACACATTATAGTTGCCAATGAGGATCACGCAGTCAAGGCAGGGCTAATTTGAATTCATTCAGGGGTCTTCTTCAGCAGGGATTGCGCAGTGGAGGCAGGATGTAAGGAGGCGAGAAATTGGTGCATAGAGATGCAAATTTTTGCATGAAAATGTGTAATAATTGTTGATTGTATTGAGAGCTTGATGTACTAAGCTTTGTATGAGATTATTACATTATTCCATTGATATAAATAATATATGATAGTTGGGGTTTTTAGCTTTAAGCTTTCTGGTTAAACAATTGTGTTATGTGCGACTAAATTTATTCACATGTGTTTGCAATTGAGTTTTAAATTTCTGCAAGTTTAACAATGGAAGGATTCTGTATTTAGAAAGAAGATAAATATTGTTAGATTAGGAGGATATGGTAATACATTAGTATTAATAAATTTCTACATAAAGAGTCTAGTTAGCTCAGGGTGGTTTTGCACCTGTTTTACCTTCTCACAAAATTCATAGTAGCCTACATGTTGGAAGCAGGAAACAGTTAAGGGAGATGCCATTAGCTCTATTGTGTTGAGAGGTTCAAAACTGTTGATATTTACACCTTTGTGTTCATGCCTCCTTGGCATTTGGCCTTCTCCTCCACTACCACTATTCTCTCTTTTTGACATTTTGACCACTCTACCTTTGAAACCCTAGCACTTGATGTGAAATTGATATGAAAGAGGGTAATGGAATGCCAACTTTTCTTGCAAGTGAGGGGGTGAATGAATGAGTGTTATGAACAACCTAGATGAATTAAAACCTTCATAGTACCCTATTACACCTCTATCTTGATTGATACTCTCTATAGGAAGGTGAAGAAATGACAAACAATGATTTGCAAGCTTAGGTCTTAGGGTTGGCTCTTAGGGTTTGATTTCATTCATTTAAACCATTAAAATGCGTGGTGATGAAGGTAGGGCATCCACTTACCTCTTTATGTTCTCAGAATACCTTGGAGGAGACTTGAAAGGGTTTTTAGGTGGTTTGAGTGGTTGTTTTTCTTGGAAGGCCCTCCTAGCCAAGGGCCCAACGCCTATGCCTGGCGCGCAGCACTCAGTCTAGGCGCGCAACATTCAGTCCAGATGCGCAATGCCTAAGGAAAAAATTGTTGTGGGTGTCGGGAAAGAGTGCAACGCTCTGCGAGGTGCACAATGCCACCTCCCAGGCACGCACCGCCCATGTAAAATATATGGGGAAAACTTGCCAAGGGCGTAATGCCCGATTCCAGGCGTGCAACACCAACCTAATTTTCCCAAGTTTAGCTTCAAAACACAAAATTGCTTCACTCCTGAAGGCTCCAATGATTTTGCAAGGAAAGAATGAGTTGTTTTAAGTGTAGAATGGGGTTTTATAGACTTAAGAACTTTGATTTATATTTATAAACCCACTTCCTAATGTTTTCAAAGCCACTTTCTTTTTGCCTTTCTCACTAAGTCTTTTGACATTCTTGGTTTGCAAGTGACTTAAAAACATTGATGTTGACCTCTAAATTGCTCCTTAAGGCATGTCAACCTTATCAAACACTTTTGGGAGGATTTCATATATCAACAACTTTAAAACCCTCTTTTGTCTACACCATGGAGTTCAAACCCTGTTTTTACCTTCTTTGACACTTCTAATTTGTAGGTGACTGAAAAAAATGCCTTGCATTTCTCATACTCCTTGAAACATGATATCTTCACTTTTGACAACCTTATGGTGCTTATACAACAACAATATCTCCGAAAAATTCGTTTGTTCTTACCTTGGAGCTCAAATCATCTTTTGTTTGGCAGGTGACTGAAAACCTTGAATTTACCTTTCTTACTAATATTCTCTACACCTTTTCTCTTTGAGGCATCACAAATTGATTTTGACACATTTGGGACTCAAACACAAGGTAACATCTTCAAAACCCCTTTTGTTCCCACCTTGAAACTCAACTCATCTCTTTTGCTCATTTAGTCATGAAAAAATCATTTTTTACAAGTCTTGAATCTGATCACAGTGGCATCTTCAGAACCTTCTTTTGCTGTCATCATGGAGTTAAACTCATCATTTCACCTTCTCGGGCCACTTTCCAAAAACCCTAGGTGTTTGGAGTGTTTTTTAGCAATCATAAATGTTGTCTTATAAGTTCTATATAGCCCTTTCAAGTTCATTCATTTATATCTAGTTCACCTCACCTTTTTCCTTATTTCATCAATAGTCTCTGATAAAATTTCTTCATGTTTGGTTTGGTGTGCCTCCTCCATGGTCATTCTGCAATTGGTCACTGTTTGGCACTCTACTTGGACCATCAAGCTCAAAAAACCTAGTTTTCCTCAACACCAAGTGGTTCCCTTTCTTCTGCTGTAAGTTGTATTCATTTAGGTTTAGACCATCTACCTTATCAATTCCTTCTGCTGATGGACCTCTTAACACTCCTGCAGAAGTGTTAAAATCTTAACATTTACCTCTTGCAGACTTTGAGATGATAGGGTAGTCTTCTTTGAAAATTTTTCGGTTCTCCTTGAATAATCATGTGTTGACCTTATATTATATCTGAGCCAGCTTCTATTATAAGAAAAATAGTGTTTGGAATTCCAATGATGACCTTAGAACATATGAAACCCTAATTTACCTAGTGGGAGGGTTTCTTTGACCTGACGATGACTAAAACTTGGCTTGGAGGCTTCAAGTGAAAAACAAAGTATTTGTCAAAGTGTTTTAGTGAAGGTCCAAAATCCAATGTACTTGATTTATCTAAAGAGCCTACAAAGATAATTTTGAGTCCATCAATGCGTGAGGAACCTAGGGAACATGGGAATGAGTAGGCTATAGGAAAACCCTAGAGGGAAAGTGGAGTTTATGGACAAGTGAAAACATGTTAATGAGGTTGTAGGCAGAGAAGGAGGCTGAAAAGAAGAAGGATCGGCCCATAGGGAGTTTGTAGGAGTGACATGGTGACCATGAAATGGAAAAATGATAAAATAGTGAAAACGTTTCTATAAGGATAATGAAGGTAGTGAGATTTCTAAAACTCACAATATTCAGGGAATTTTGTTTTTAGAAATCTAGAACCAATCTGTAGTCATCTACAGATAGCAAAAATTATTGATCTAACAGGTGCCCTAAGAGAGAGAGAGAGAGAGAGAGAGAGAGAGAGAGAGAGAGAGTTTAATGAAGCGGGTGCCTTCAGATCGAACAGGCCTGTGCTAGAGAAGCCCTAAACAGGAACCCTTAACAATATACTTGACTAAATGACTTGTATGAAACCTATAAATCATAGGACAACCTGTTGATAAAAACAATATGACCAAACATAATTAGATCTAAGCATTCATTAATATTTAAAGCATCACATCCATATGTGCATCAATTAACTAGTAGTATTCGAAATAACTCGGAAATCAACATGTAGCTTAACTCATAACAGCACATAGAGATATTCCGCTATCAATAAAATTTCTTCTCAATCATTAAAGCTTTAGATTCCACTTACATACTCTTCCATACACCTGCGCACACCACCAGCAGGGTCTGCACACAACAAGACTTAGGGTCTTCATGCACACAACGAGCAGGAGCCTTTACCTAGAAAATCCAGACAAAAAGTATCACAGATCCAACATTCACATCCAGACTTAACCAAACTTACTTCTAAACTCGATCTTATTCATCTATTTATACTATTTTAGCCTGCGCTACTCTATGGTCCACAAACAGTGGTTTGCGGCCCCTTGGTATACCCTTTGACCCATTACAATTAATTAGAAGCTTTGACCCACCCCAAATCCCCTGCGCCAGACTAAACTATTAAAAAATATTACAAAATTTCATCAAAATTACTGCTAGGGGACCTCGCTCCAACATCCCCCCAACACAATCTTGTGACTCGTCCCGAGTCATGGTGGCAGTGGGGTCTTCATTTTTTCTTAGAGTAGCTTGATGACGGTGGAAAATGGTGGCAGGACACCTTCACTTTGCGTGGCTAAGCTATGCACAATCTCGGAAAAAATTTTGGAGGTCAGTCCTTCAGTAGCCGCAATGACACTGTCCAATGTCTGATTCAACTACTTAACTGATGCGTCTAAGTCTTGTGAAAGCTTCAGTGCTTCATCCACCTAGGGCTTCATAAGATCACTGAGGAATTTCTTCTTGTGGTGGAGCACCTCGATCTCATCCCTTAGAGCATGGCTGGTTCGAAGGAGTGCTCAGTGCTAGGCTGAAACAAGGGTTTGCATGGTGGCTTCCATTTTCTCAAAGTCCTACTCTTTTTAGCGCAGCTCCTGGTTAAATTGAAAGAAGAGGGGATCGCACTGCACAGTTGACCATAGAACCATGGCAGTGTATAGCAGCTTGGAGCCTTTGGTGATATGTGCCGAATTACTTCTTGTCGCTTCCTTGACCAACATGGTTCACTGGGCTCAAACCTCTGGAGGAGTTTCCAGTTGGTGCCTGGCCTGCAGCGTAGTAATATTTTGTTCCAGGTCTACTTTGATGGTTTGTACTTTTATTCTGGATGCCTTCAAATCTACCACCAAGCCCTCAATCTTGTCCTGTGGCATAGTAGAGGCAGGCATTACTTCTGGCATGTATCCACATAACTGGTCAATCAGATTCTCTAACTCTGCTTGTTGTGCGACTGTCACGAGCTGTGCTACCTATGCTTGGGAAGATTCGATAGTGTTAGCAGCAATTGTCTGTTCGGCCTCACTTAGTTATTTTTGGGCCCTAATTTATTTGTTCTGGAGCTCAACAAAGACGAGCAAGTGGAGTTCCTGTAGCTTCCCACTCGTTATTCTTGCGATGTTGAGGCTGACTTCTACGCATGCTCGGACTTGCGTGTACAAGGTTGGTGGTTCTACTGTTAATTCTTTGCTTGGGCAGGGGAAAATATTGCTCTCAGTTGTTGTGGTGATGGATGTTACTGGCAAGCTCACTTGGATCAACCTCGTCTGGTTCATGCTCGCTTGAAGGGTATCTGCTTTTAGCTGGAGCACCTACAACCTAGACTGCAAAGCCTCCACCGTGACCTTCTGCTGATCTTCCATGGCATTCCATCGATCCTCGGAAGCAGTAGCAATGAAATCTACAATTTTTTCCAGATGCTCCTTAGTCAAGGTAACTTTCTTTTCTCCCCTAGAATTTTTTCCCTTGCGCTTCTTCCGCCACCCTTTGGGAGGCTTTCTAGTGCCCTTTGCGCCGCGTGGGGAATCCATGCCCTCCCCACCAACTCCTTTAGTCTCTACATCACGCTGAGGCTCTTGCTTCGCCCCCTCGGTGGTGTCCTTGGGGGTTTCCTTGGTGGTCGTTTTCTTAGTGGGGCGCACCTTTGTTTCCTTTGATGTGCTTGGTGGGATAGTATCCTTCAGCGCTGCATCTTTTCCCGATGTGCCCACTGTGACCGGGGCAGAATATTTGAGGCAAATTTTCCATGTAGGCGGCCATTTTTGTGAAAAATTGATTGACATCTGCCTCAATGACTATATACGGGAGGTTTTACTACACAAGATATTATCGTGCCCTGATCTGCACATTGTGCATGGTGACGTGAAAGTCAGAATTGCACTTATACTTGTCGTACACTGCAGGTGACAAGCGCAACCTGCAATATATCATCGTCACCAGCGTGCCATCAAATAGCACGTATAAGAACTTGTTCTCCTTGATGCGCTATGAATCCTTAAAGTCCCATAGGTTAGCATAATGTGCTCCTTCACATACATCGGGCTCGAGCTCAGGGAGCACTGTGTTAGTCATCAGTATTTTGCATCTGTTGTTGATGACTAAATTCCTAGCTGAGTTTTCTAGAAGCTGATCTCCATATGTCAATTTGTCACCTAGAAAACCCCCATAGACTTTTTTTCCTTCTTAACTTTTCAGTTCACTCATGACAAGATGAAACCCCATTATCAAATCCTACCTAGCCTCAGCCATACTAGTCTGCCCATCAGCTCTAAAAGGACAATCCAAATCTATTCAAAAAGCCTCCCCTAAGTTAGGAAGTGGCGCTTTAAGGCATTTTACCTTTGGCAATCATCAAAAGGAAAAAAAACCTCCATCTACTACAGACCAATCATAACAGACCTCCCACTCTGCTAATGAAGTTAGTCACAGCTCTAAGTCGCGCCACTTACACACCCCTAAGTCTCAGCAATGCATAGACCACAGTCTCAAGCTGATTTTAGGTGTTTTACACTGTTTATGGATTTTACAAGCACATGGGACATGTCAGCTTCTCAGAAGAAAATTCTTGGCTCCACATGAGAAGACAGCTGCTTCTCAATGTGAACATGAGCCTAAGATGCAATTGCAGGACAAAGAGTTACTCATCAAACTCTTGCAGCTTCATTCAGCATGATAACACAGTAGAAGAAAGACAACACTGTCAAACAGACTTGTAATTTGGCATGGCCAAGAACCTCCTTCATTTATAAGCAGAGGGTTAAGGCGCCTCCTTCATTTACAAGTAGAGGGCGATGGCCAATGTTGACTTGAAGAATTGCAAACTGACTGTAAGGCATGTTTGTTTTTAAGAAGCAGTAACACAGCTACTAGGGTTTTCTGAAGCAAAGTAATGATTGTAGGCAAAGGTAGAAGCATTAATACTTTCACTATTGTTTGCTTGCCATCATACATAAAAGGAAACCTTGCCAAGAATTCTTATCAAACATTATCCGACATTTTTCCAAGAGAAAAGGGCCTCCTTCATTCATAAGCAGATGGCCATAGCATTAATTGATTTCAAGGAAGATTTGATCAGAAAAACAAGGTAAGAGACCAATGGAAAGTAGGGGTACCACTGCAATCCAAGGAGGTCAAGTTATCTCTTAACTGGTTTTTCCGAAAAGAAAGTAGTCTGCAGCTCCAACAAAGCAAAATATTGAAGAAATGGTTGAGGGTCTGTGTCACTACACAAGCAGAGGATATAATACTGATTATACTTCAAAGTACTGGTCTGTTCCATTCATAAACAGGTGCTTTTCAAATGCGCTTATCATAGTTGACACAGAAAATCTGGTTTGATCTCCTCAAGAGGCATCACCATTGAAAACAATTGTTCATAATATGCAAAAAGAAGGTTTTGACATATTTTTCAGGTTTTGGTGAAATATTGAGACAAATATAGGTCTTCATTATTTAAAGGTCATGAAACACCAATTTGGTACTTTTGAAGTAGAAGAAAAGTTTATAGGAACACCCTGCTTAATTGACAGAAGATTATAAAAGTCTGAATATGTGCAACTGAGTCTTGGCACTTACAGTTGAGGGAAAGCTGAAGAGACACATGGAGGCATAAGCTCTTAACCAAGTTGAAAGGACAGATCATCCCCTTACAAAATGGCAAAGAAGGTTTCACTGCTCTTTGATGTATTCGGGGTGGATTTTTTATGATAAATGTTGCCAAAAGGTTAGCGGTGGCAGTAGTCACTTTTTCAAATTTTCAAACTTAAAAAAAAACAAAGTTGAAATCCTTGGAGTGAGTTTAGAGCCATTCAAAACTGTCAAAGCAGCATCCATGAACCTTATCAATAGAATTCTAAAGATGGACCCCCTCAGCAAAGGTTAAGATCATTCTGGTTTCAAAAATAAGTCCAAGCATTGTTTGAAAAAAGAAAAACCTTCAAAAATCTTACAAAGACCAACCTAAGAATTTGATTTCATTTTGCTTTTCTAAATGGCAAGTAACCATTGGGATTTTGCTATATTAAAGGAGTAAATCACTGTGGCAAACTCATTTTCAAATTCCCCAAGCGAGATCGAACATCCCTTTGCAGTTTTCGAGCGGTGAAACGAAGTTTTCAAATCAATTTTCAAAGTTTTCAGGGTATTTACACCGCGCGACACTCCTGTAGAAGCACGCGGTGCTCATGGGTGTAATTTTTACATTGCGCAACAAGGGCACGTGGCACTCCTGTAGCCGCACGCGGCACTCCTGTAGCCACCAGTCACAAGCGCCCGACGTCGACCCGACAACTAAGAACCTGCGTGGTGTTCTTCTTCCTAAAAGTGTCGCGCATAATTTCAACCTCCATCACGCCTCCAAATCGCTCCTGAAGGTTTCTCAAGCCATTCAAGAGTTTCTCATCGATTTGTAGAGGTATTTATGAAACCCCCTTTTAGTTTTTCAAACTGTTGAAGTGGTGAGAAGGGCTAGTCATCGCATACAAAGATCATCGGTTCAAAATTGTGTGAAAACAAGATTGGTTGTGATTGTTTAAGCATCAAAGGCTTGTGAGTCCTATTTCTATAACAAGACCATCAAATATTCCTCACTACCGTGGTGAAATAAGTTGAACTCTGTCAGCCATAAACCTTGTTTTTGAAACTATGAAAAGAGCTGATATGTACAGTTCGAGGGTGTATGAGTCAAATGGGTGCAAAGACTGAAGGAGTTAAGTAGGGCAGATTTTTTTTGAAAGGGTCTATATGGTCTCATGCTGCAGAGTCCTATTTTACCAGTCAAAAAACCAATTAAACTGTCCCTGATTGAAACAGAGAACCTTGGACTGTGCATTACCACTTGTTGAATTTGACTGAGTTTATATATCATTATATGTTTGTTGAGCTGTGTATGAGGGGGTTAATGTTTTAATAAAAGAGGAGTTTTCTTGGCATTAGACTGCTACAGGAGGTACCCTTACCAACCATAGAAAAAGATAGTTGTTGACTATGTATACTACTTTAAGTATCTTTTTTTTCTTCAAGCTCATTTGTAAAGTTGATATTCAGAGGGTGCAAAGGCAGTTTTCTAGAAAGACAGGGGTTTTATATTGAAAAGGAGCCTTGATTATTTGAAAGATAAAACTCCCACATGCTTTTGTTAAAACCTTTGAAACATTTCCAAGATCTGTCACCTTTGTTCTATAAACAGTGAAATTGACTGTGTGTCTACACTAAAGGTGACTGTGTATATGGTGTGAGCTTTGTTGGTTGATTTGCATACTAGACAAGGGCAGGATTATGAAGTTGAGAAGTTTACCTTGGTCAAAGATACAAAAATAGGTTGTTGACCTCCAAACATCACAGAGCAGGGTGACCTTGTCACTATACACAACAAATTCAATTGACTGCCTATCTTCATTTCACTGTGTTTTTTCTTCTAACAAGGTCTACCTGTTGAATTACATATCAAAGGATGAGAAGGCCACTTTTTGAAAGGAGCAGAGGTTTTATAATGAAAGGGACATTTTGCACAAGCATCCAAAGACATTGTTTCCTTATCAAAAGAGTGGGTTGACAGAGTTTAGCTTAAAGAAGGCATTTTAAAGACAGTAAGGCAGTTTGGTGCTTCAAGAGCATATTTAGCCCAAAATGCCGCCCAGGCAAGACAGCAGAAGTGGTTTACACAAGAGATATGAGCCAATTTCTAATGAGGAGGTCAATGCACATCCATCCATCCTCTTCAATTTTCATGAGGTGGGTTGTTTGGATTTCTGCCAAAGAGTACAGGAGGTCAAAAGTTTCTCGCCCTTGACACACTTATGCGCCTTGAGGTTCAAAAGAAAACATTTCCAAGTGGCAGGCCTTGATTTCAAGTTCTCCCTGAGGTCTATATCCAAAGCCACTAAAATCCCATACCTTGGCGAAAAATGGTTCAAGCAGGCCTATCTAGTATTGGATGACTACAAGCCTTTCATCAAGCCCGAGCACAGAGAAACATGCACTGCTATTTTTCCTTTCTCTCATCTTCTTGCCAGCTATGCTCCTCTTATGAAGATCATAATGAAGTATTTTACTTGTGAAGGGATATTTACCCGAGTTTATGCCTACCATATCCGGATATTGATGCACTTCACTAGAACAAAGCAGCTCAATCTCCCTTACTACTTATGCAAAAGCATTGAGAAAATGGCCTCCTTTGTCCAGAAGAAGCCTCCATCATAGCAAGTGGTTTCTCTTTTCCATCATTCTCTGATTAAAATCATCATCCTTCACTAGCTGGAGAAGAAAGAGGTTTCCTGGGATATCTTCATTAGTCACCTAGATTTCTACACTATTCCTCCGATCCATACATCTCCCACATCACCTACTCATCGCCTCTTACCTTCTTCCAGCAAACCTGCTCCTAGAAGGCTCAAATTCACCACTGAACAGTCAAGAGAGCATGGAGAAGGAGAAGGAAGTGGACGGCAAAAAGAGGAAGGGCATGAGCATGAAGGATGGGATGAAGAGCAGCAAACTGAAGATGAGGAGCAGCAGCAGGACAGTGGGGAAGGACAGCATTTTGGACAGCGGTTTGAGCAACAGTTTGAGCCACAAAGTGAGCATGAAATTGAAACACAACAGCGGTTTGATCTTGATGCTCAAAGGCAGCAGTTTGAGCCACAAATTGAACAAGAGATTGAGGCAGAACAACAACATGGTATTGATGATCAAGGGCAGCAGTTTGAGCAGTATGATGTTGAGGAACATAGGCAGCATAAAGAAGACAAACAACAATTTCATCATGATGCACAGTCTCCTCAAGTTTCACATCAGCTTCAAGAAGAGAGGCAAATTCAAGAAAGTGATAAACAAGATGACAAAGGCAAAGCCAGTATGCCTCCCTCTCCTGAAAAGGCTAAGCCTAAGACATCAAGAAGGCAAGTGCCCAAGGTGGTCACTTCGAACGTAACAATAACTATCCGGAGCAAATGAAAATCGCCAAAGAAGCCTCTCACTAACTTGCGTAGAAGGAAGAGCGCAAGACTAGCCTTCAAGGGCAGAGGAAAGGGAAAAGTAGGAGAAAGACACAAGCATAGGAGTGTTTTGGATGCCATTTCAATTCAAAGTGATGACAGTAAAAATGAGGCCCGGATTCTTGAAAATCTCTTAATCCATAGAGAGGGCCAAATTGAAGCATTGGAGAATGACCTTCATCGGGCAAAGAACTTCAATCATTTCTTGGAGATCCAAAATAGACAAATGAGTGTCCATATGGCTGTTTATGAGATACGAGCAATTAAATACAAGAAAGAGGCTGGTAAAGCACAAGAAAGAATAGAGGAGCTCATAGGTGATTTTGACGAGGATGAAGAAGAAGACCAGCCTAGGCGGAAAAGGCCTAGAACCATAGGGCTTAGAAGAGCCCTTGAAAAGCAAAAGGAAGAAGAACAAGCCCTTCTTCAATTCAATCCCCTTACTGCACTACTTGAGCAAGAGATTGAAAGCAATAAGGAGGCATGGCTAGAAAGAGCCAATAAACATTTGGAGATGAAGCTTGAGAAAGCAAACAGGGACTTGGAGCTGCAAAGGGAGATGACAAAACATTATCAAAAGCTAAATCAGTTTGCCCGGCACAAGTTGAAGGCCACTCAAGAGAAACTAAAGGAAGCAAAGGGGAAGCGCCTGGCATGGAAAGAGAAGAAGGACACATCAGCACCTAACATTTTGGCCTTAGTTTCGGAGCATGTTGCCGAGGACCCTTGAGGGTCATGCACACCAATTTTGGGTACATTTTGACAATTTTTGGTTTTTTGGCATTTTTGAGTTTTTGGTCAAAAACTCATAAATTCGCCATTTCATTTTGAGGATTCGTCAAGAGGGGAGAATGGTATCATTGGATGCCATAATTTCATGAGCACACCTTCAGTGATTTTCAGGTCATTTGGAGATCTTTTTCCCCCTCAAAACGGCGAAAAATGCTCACTTTTTGCACACTCTGCCCGGTCTATCAGCAGACTGTAATTTTCTGGTTTTTTACACACAGGTGCGGATTTAGAGTACTTCCAGGTATCAGATATGGAGAATTTTAGTTGTTATGGAAATTAGACACTCAGATATTTCGAACGAGCTATCATGAGCCTCGTTTCGACACCGGGAAGGCTGCCAAATGTTTCCAGCAAGTCAGGGGACCTTTTGCTGATATAAATTTTGGATACTTTTGTAATTTTTGAACCTCTAAAATCTGCTTTTTCCAAATGTGCGTTTAGCTATTTTTGCAAATGAGAAGTTGTGTAAAGTCAATTTAATTCCCTTTTTTAGCATTTTTTAGATATTTTATGATATATTTTGTGCCTTGGGCTTTGCAAAGCCTCAAGGACAAGTTTAGATATTTTGATTAGGCCAATGAGGATGCAAGTTGAACCATGAGGTTTTCCTCACTTGAGCCTATATATTCCAAAGGCTCTCATTGTAAACAAGGCTGAACTTGAGAAGAGAAGCAATATATGGTCATATGAGCTTTGGAGAAAATACTTGTGTTATGCTTTTGGATTTCCCCTTGGATGTTCTTGGATGAATGATGAAGGATTGTTGATGGATTCCATGACTTGGTAGAATGGTATAGTGTCTCTTGCTTTGTTGTTGTCTTCTAGTTTTCATTCATGAATACATGTTTCTTGCTTGCTATAGATTATTAGAGAACAAATTTGAGATATGCCCATGGAGGCACCTCAAATTTCCTGAATCTTCATAGCCTTCATGTTTTCTTCTTCCTTAGTTGCATTAAAGAATTCTTAACTGCTCTTTAACAACTTGAGGATATTGTTGCTTGTTTCATTCATGGTTTTATACATGCTAAAAAGGACTTACGGTACGCCCTGCTTACCTATGGCTAGCTATAGTTCCATCCATGAAATTTCTCTTTGACTGATTAGATTATCATTTTGTTTGAACCAAGGAGGCCTAGTTTCGATCTAGCCCTTTGCCTAAAACTATGCAAATCATGTTGTTCAAAGTGCCCAATAACTTGAAGTACTGTGTTTAGGTGTTCCGACATAGTGTTTTGAGTTGTTTGTCTTCCTTAAGTGTTTTCCCCAAAGTCTGATAGCCATTTCCCAAAGTTAGAGGGTCTTATACTTCTATGCATGGCTTGAATGTTTATTTTTATGTATTGATTAGCTTGTAGTTACAATTTGCATGATTGATGGTTTGCCCTACCATGTTAATGTTATCTATTAAACTAGTTGTGCTTGAAACTCTTTGTTGTTCACAAACTTGATGTCCATTTACTCCATTTTGCCTAAAGATCCTTTCTACCTTGAATCAAATCGGCGCTTCAACAGCCTTGTATCGTCATCTAATAGCTTTCTTGACCTTTCGACCCCATAGCCCAGTCAATCTAACATCTTTTTACCTATCTTATATCTTTGATCAGTTTCATCCCTCACAACCTAAAAAACCAAAACCAAAAAACATACTCCATAACTAGCCTAAAATCATAAAATAATAAGAAAACACATAGATATCCCTTACACAAATAGAGAGAGCCCTCTCTGAGTCCAGGAAGGCTAGCTCCTTGGGCTCCAAAGCTTGGTTTGATGTTACACTGTCATTTGGCTTGCCAATCATCCAAATCACGGGACCCTAACATAATGGCGATCATGGTGGGACTTTGAGTCAAAACATCCTAGGTATTCCTTAGGAACTCTCAAAATCTTAGTCAAACTTAGAAGAGTAGAATCTGGTTGTCTCACCATCCTAGCAAAATGATGAGTCAGTTATAGGAAACTCTTCCAAACCTCAGGACTACATAAAACTCAAAAAACCCCAAAACACTCCCTTAGATTGGTTTTTGACAGTACTGGTGGTGGACCATACACATATACCTCAAAACAACTAAAAATCCACCTGGCGACTCCACTAGCCTCCAGTAGGCCTTACTACTTTACTAAAATCTAGGCTACTATCCGTTTGAGTCACCTCATCGCCACACTAACATAATGGTGATCACGGTGGGACCTAGAGTTAGTGACAATCTAAGGACACCTTAGAACTCTAGAAGTCCCTTATTTTTAAGAATACCTACCAGTGAGCCACCTCATCGCCACTAACATAATGGCGATCACGGTGAGACACTGAGTATTAAACCGACTTAGATTCCCTAGACCTTAAGAGACCTTAAGAATACTATCTGATTGACTTATCCCACCGCTCACTAACATAATGGCGATCACGGTGGAACCTTCTGAGTTAGTGACAATCTAGGTACTCCTTAGCAACTCTCGAAGTCTCATTCAAACTTAGAAAACTTAAGTGTTGTCCGAAGAGTAGAAAATAGCCCCTTCACCATCTTAGCAAAATGATGAGTCAATCATAGGAAACTCTTCCAAACCTCGTAGGCACACAAAAACTCAGAAAACCCCAAAAAACTCCCTTAGATTGGTTTTTGTCAATATTGGTGGTGGACCATACCTATACATTCAAAAAAACCAAGTTCCACCTGGCGACTCCACTAGCCTCCAGTAGGCCTTACTATTTTACCGAACTCTAGGTTACTATCCATTCAACCTATCCCATCGCTCACTAACATAGTGGGAGATGGCGGGACACTGAGTACATGACATTCTAGCAAACTCTTATAGATTTTTTAGTCCTTTAGATACTTAAACAAGCAAGCAGTCCATAAGATCATTTGGAGTAAACTCTTTTTGCTATCGCTACCCTAGCAAAGTGTCGAAACAAGTTTAGAATACTTTTGACAAACCATAAGCTGCACTTAAGAAACTCAAAAAAATCTTAAAAACATTTCCAGATTAGTTACTAGTGGTGGACCATAGCTATATCCTCACAAAAACAACCAAGTTCCACCTGGCGACTCCACCAATCCATCCCTTTTGGTTTTGACCATCCTTCACTTTAGTATAAACTTAGAGAGGCCATCCATCCGAAACTTCCACAAATACCACCCTATCTAAACTCTAGAATCAAAATCTGGCTTCAAAAATAATCTATACCAGATCCCATCCAGACCCAAATCCCCTTATCATAGTAGATGACCCAGAGAAGATTTTGTGGCAAGTTTCCGAAACTGACAATCTAGCTACCAATAGGTCCATCCGTAAAACAAGATCAGTACCTGAACATATTACTACCTTGCTAGATTCCTATTTTGATTTAGAATCAGCAAGAACTCTTTTCAGAAGCAAGTCACATAGTAAGATAAACTTTGACGATTTTGAACCCCTAGACGCACCACGGAATCCTAGTAGAGAAGCCTCACCTTCCACACCCCCCGAATTTCATCTTCTCCATCACTTTGGTTCATACCATCCCAGATCTGCTCAAAACCAGGTCATTATTCCAAGTACATCTGCCACACCTATCCTAACCGCTATTGTTCAAACCACCTCAACCCATCCCACAAGCCCTCATCTTGTACATCATCCATTAGCTCCCGTTATGGCAGCCTGGTACGCACCTTTGGTGTTGCCACTACCTTTGGCTCCTCTCCCAAATAAATATCAAGACAAAATCCCACACTTTACCGGAGAAGATACTGCCACAGCTCAACAACATATAAGTAGGATGAGCGATGCTTTTGAATACCTAGAAGTACAAGATGAGACCGTCAGAATGAGAATATTCACCCAAAGCCTAGGTGGGGAACCCAAAACATGGTTCAAATGCTTGCCTCCAAGCACCATCCACAACATCCCAGAACTATGTCAAGTCTTTAGAAATAGATGGGAAGTCCAAAAGAACCCTATTCAAATCCTGTCATAATATAACAACCTAAAACAGGAAAATGGGGAAAGTGTCCAGGCTTACTGCACTAGGTTCAACAGTGTGTATAACTCCCTCCCACCTCATTTCAAACCCCCACCTGGTTTAGCCTTAGAAAAATTCCCCGAGGGTTTTGATCCAGACATGACATATCATTTGAGAGACAAGGATCCCCCTACCTTAGAGGAAATGCAACAAATAGCCATAAAAGCAGATGCCAACTTAGCAGAAAAAAGAGCTAGGACTAGATCAGAAAGAAAATTCACATATAGAGACGAGGTCTCCACTTCATCTCCTTCCCTAGATCCTAGAATAGATGACTTAGTCAAGACCATGGCCAAAATGTGGGAAAGGATAAATTAAAAGGTCCATGTTAGGGACAATCAGACAAACCCTCCAAACAGAAACCGTAACCAAAATTTTAGGAGGAAGCAGCCTCAAAACAGACCAAGGGAAAATGACCAACAAATTAGACCACCATTCAATGAAAATTATGTGGAAGAATATGATAAGGATACCGAACCCATTGATGAAAATCATTGGAATCTCATAGGTTCTGATAACGAGAGTGAGGTTACCTCACAGCAAAAGAGCAAGAGTTATGCTCTCCAGGTCAGGACGAAACCAACTATGAAGATCTCGAAGATCCCGCCATAGACTTTTAGAATGCCATTATAGAAAAAACCAAGACCGCTCCAGAAAGGGTAGTCCTGAAATTACTAAAACCTCCGATACCATCCCTAAAAAGGCTATGGATAGCAACACAATCATGACCAAGAAAATTGACCAAAACAAAGATAAAGCTATTCAAACAAGTCTTAGCTCAAATACTCCTAGTAACTCTACAAAAATCCCCGAGATGGCTATGTCAAACCAAATCCCGAACCAAAGTCAGCAAATTAAGAGCATAGAAAAAGTCATGTCCAAGAAAGCTGAAACAAATATGTCCAGACCACAAATTCCTTTTAGTTTCAAAGGGGAAATTTCCAAAATAAAAATTACCATACCCCTTACTAAACTAATAACTATAGATAGGTATAGATATCAAGTCTTCAAAGTTTTTGACATAGGAAGCGAGGCAGATACTTTGAATCTAACTGATGACAAACCTGAGCTCCTATTCGGCCCGAAGATAGAACGTCAATACCAAGAGGGATCTGTTTCCCCTTTCTATGTGAGTCTGAACATATGGGAGAAGATACTACATAATGCCATGTTAGATTCTGGTGCCTCCCATAACCTAATGCCTAGAGCAGTCATGGAAAACCTGGGACTAGAAGTAACTCAACCTTACAAAAACCTGTATTCCTTTGACTCAAGACAGGTCAAATGTTTAGGTCTGATAAAAAACCTAGATTTTGCTCTAATACAGCTACCAGCGAAAAACTTGGTCATGGACGTAATAGTAGCCGATATCCCTCCTAAGTATGGAATGCTACTATCAAGGGCATGGGCTGCCAAAATACAAGGTAATCTCCAAATGGATATGTCATTCGCTACCATCCCCGTTTTTAACCAGACTAGGAGATTATACCGAGAAACTCACATGAAATACATGGTTAGTAACCGGGATAAGCCGAACAACACTCCCATTTATTCCATTCATTCCAATTTAGATTCTTTTATCTTATATAATGAAAGTGATGTGAACAAGAAGCTAATAGAAAATGAAGAGGTTTTCAAACCATTGAAAACACACTTCCCATTACTGAAAATAGAAACCAATGATCAAAGCACCAAGAAACCTAAAAAATAGCTTAGTATTTTGTATGAAAGGGAAGTTCTTTGGATTATAAGCTTTGATGGTTCTTATGGAAAAACTGGTTCAGGGGCCAGTATCTGGATACAAAATACTAATGAAGGTCATTCTTTCAGATTAGAATTCCAGTGTACTAATAACATTGCGGAATATGAGGCCCTTCTCATTGGTCTGCACATACTTAAGGACTTAGGCGCCAAAAAAGTATCAGCCCAGGGAGATTCAGAACTTGTAATCAGGCAAATCAAAGGTGAATATTCAGCAAAAAACCCCAGACTAAGGGAATACAGGAATGCAGCTTTAGATATCCTCAAAACCTTCGAGAAGTATGAACTCACCTTTATCCCTAGGATTCAAAATAGTCTGGCAAATGAGCTCGCCTTTGCTGCAAGAAATAGCCAAACACCATGTCTAAGTGAGAAATATGACATTCAAGTTAAACATCGCCCTACTGTACCAGATAATATCAATCATTGGCAAATATTCAAAGATGATGATCAAATTGATGATTTCTTACAATCTAAGAATGAATTTGAAGAAACCAGAAAAAACTTAGGAAATGAAGAAAGGGAATACAGACACAATCAAGATCGAGAGCTAAATCTACCTTCTTTGACAGATCTAAATATGATAAACCTTTCATCTGGAACTGAGATAGGAGAGGGTGTTGACCCAAGAGAACTCGAAGTCTTACATTGTGAAGATGACACCATACCTAGAGGGCTTGCACCTCTAGAGGAATTGTTTGATTTTAACGATGTGACCAAAAAGCCGAAAATGGAATCCACTGAGGTCGACATAGAAGAATATAACATAGGAAGCTCGAAGGAACCTAGAAAGGTCAAACTGTCCAAAACCCTCCCACCTCATATAAAACATAAATACATTGAGTTGTTTAAAGAATTTAAAGATGTGTTTGCATGGGGATACCAAGATTTGAAATCATACGACACAAGCATCATCCAACATAAAATTCCCCTCAAAGAAAACCAAAAGCCTTTCAAACAAAATTTAAGAAGGATAAACCCAGTATTATTACCGTTGGTTGAAAAGGAAATAAAAAAGATGTATGATGTCGGGATAATAGTGTCTCTCTGATACTCTGAATGGGTCTCAAATCTAGTATCAGTTAGGAAAAAGACTGGTGAAATCAGACTCTGTATAGATTTCTGAAACCTAAATAGGGCATGTCTAAAAGACAACTATCCTCTACCCAAAATGGACCACATACTTCAGAAGGTAGTAGGAGCTAAAAGAATCTCATTGCTTGATGGTTTTTCTGGTTATAACCAAGTGTTGGTTTACCCTACCGATCAACATAAAACAGCTTTCACCACACCTAGGGGCACTTTTATGTACGTTAAAATGCCTTTTGGACTAATGAATGCTGGCGCCACATTTCAAAGAGCCATGGACATAGCCTTCTCAGAAGACATAGGTGTTTTCATAGTCATATATCTTGATGATACAACGGTATATTCTAAATCAGATGAAGAACACCTAGTACACTTAAGAAAAGTTTTCAACAAATGTAGAAAATATGGTTTATCCCTAAACCCCAAGAAAACACTTTTCGGTCTAGAGGAAGGAAAACTCCTAGGTCACATTATTTCGGAAGAAGGAATTAAAATAGACCCACAAAGAATCGAAGGTATATTGCAAATAAGCCACCCCAGAAATATAAAGGAGTTGCAGTCCTTTATCAGAAAGATAAATTTCTTAAGGAGATTCATCCCAAACCTTGCCAAACTCCTAAAAGATATCACAAATATGTTGAAAAAAGAGGTTGGGGTTAAATGGACTATAGAAGCCAAAAAATATTTTGAACTAATTAAAAGGGCTTTAACTGAAACACCAGTGTTGATAAGCCTTGACTTCACCAAAGATTTTTACATTTTTTCATTTGCTTCAGAACACACAATAGCCGCTGTATTGTTACAAAAAAATGCAGTTGGGCAAGAACAACTCATTTCCTTTTTCAGCAAATCCCTGAGAGATGCTCCCTTGAAATACAACATCATGGAAAAAAAGGCATTCGCATTAGTAAAAGCACTGAAAGATTTCCGAGTTTACATCTTGCATTCTCATGTCATAGCTTTTGTCCCTAATACTGTCGTCAAGGACATTCTGAACCTACCAAACTAGTTAAAGGACAAGGAATTGCAAGGCTAATGGCTGAAACCAACCTCCAAGCTTTAGATATAAATTTTGTTGATGCCTTAGAAGAACAGGAAGAATGCACACTCCCTCCTATTGATCAATTGTTTCTGGATTCACCTTGGTATGCATATATTATTTATGTATTAACTTATCTAAATGCTCCTCTGACTTTATCAAAAACAAAAGCAAGATTTCTTAAACAAAAATCTTTAAAGTTTTGCATTATAGATGGTTTTATATATTGGAAAAATCCCACTGGTATGCTGCTTAAATGTTTTCTTCAGTCTGATGCAGAAAAAATTATGCATGAAATGCATGAAGGGGAATGTGGGGGCCATATTTACTGGAAAACCACAACAACCAAAATCCTTAGGGCCGGTTATTATTGGCCTACCTTATTCTCTGATACTCAAAAAATAGTTATGACATGCCATAAATGTCAAATTTTTGATGGCAGAAAAAAATTCTTACCTTTGCCCTTACATCCTATCATAGTCGAAGGACCTTTCCAGCAATGGGGTCTAGATTTTATCGGGGAAATTCACCCCTCCTCATCCGCTCAACATAAATGGATCCTCACAGCCACTGATTACTTTACCAAATGGATAGAAGCCATACCTTCCTGGAATGCCACCGATTCAGTCATCATCAAGTTCCTAGAAACCAATATCCTATCTAGATTTGGCTGTCCCAGAAAGATCATTACAGATAACGTTGTTGCCTTCTCCTCCAAAATAATGGTTGACTTCTGTCACAAGTATCACATTTCATTAGGACATTCCACAGCCTATTACCCTCAAGGTAATGGTTTAGTCGAGTCCTCTAACAAAAGCCTAGTCAACATCATCAAAAAACTTCTTGAACAAAATAAAAAAGCATGGCATGGGAAACTAGTACACGCCTTATGGGCTGATAGATTAACCACCAAGAAATCCATAGGCATGTCTCCTTACCAACTATTTTATGGCATAGAGGCCATTTTCCCAACATCTTTAGGGGTTCCGGTAATGAAGCTGTTACAAGAAGTTCAAATAGAAGAAAATGACATGCAAAGGAGGGTAAATCAGACTATCCATTTACAACAAACCAGAGAAGAAGTTTACCAAAGGGCTCAGTTAGCACAAGACAAAATAAAACAGATTTTTGACAGAAGAAATAAGGAAAATGATTTTCAGATTGGAGATAAAGTGTTAAAATGGGATTCTAGAAGAGAAGACAAAGGTAAACATGGCAAGTTTGAAAATTTATGGAAAGGGCCTTACATCATCAGCTCAGTCAGTGGAAACAATGCCTTCTTCTTGCAAGAACCTGATGGGATTGAAATTTTTGGAGGTCCTGTGAATGGTAGGACATTAAAGCATTATTTTTGTCAAGAGCTCCAGTTCTAAGTTTGAACACTTCATTCATTGTATATACCATTTTTTGAAAAATAGATAAACAGAAAAGTCAAAAAACAGTAAAAGATAGAAAAGAGGGCGGTTGAAAAATAGAAAGGGACCTCATGTTCCAAAAAATAGTTTTTCAGAAAGCGAGCAAGTCTAAATTCCGCTACTGGTACTTCAACGTCTTGTTCAGCTATCTAGCCTAATCATAGCTGAGCATGTTTAAATTAATTTGCTGATAAGTTAGTGAGTGAAAAAGATGGTCAACATTGTGTAAGATTGACTTATCACAGAGAGTAGATTAGGGAGGGATTCTGGTTCCACATGCCTAAAATATAACCAAAGAGAGAAGCGAGGGATGAAAAACACATTGTACATTTTAGCCCCACTTTTCTAGATTTCCTTTTTGCAAAATAATATTCGTGTGCAGTTTGTCCTTCCATGCCGCAAATACATGATAAATCAGATTGTTTAACCCTGATTTGATCATTTTAAATTTCATGTTTTAGATTAGAGAACAAAATCATGTCAAACAGTTTAATCTTGACAGTTGATCTAGTTTAGGTAGAGTAATGAAAGAGTTCATCAGTTTAATCTGAACTCCCGGCAGATATAAGTGTAGAAATAGATAGGATCATTTTACAAAAAGAAAAATATATTGTCAAAAGGCTGCTAGTTCAAATGCGCCAAACAGAAGAAAAAATGTTAGGAAAGATAGTGGGGTAGGTAGAAATATCATTGATGCTGATCATGTTGTCTCTTTTCAGAAGTAGCATCAAACAAAAGTGAAAATTTGCGCCAATGGGTAAGGCACTGGTCTTCATAAGCCAAATATCTGAGATTCTGGACACCTCCTGAAAAGGAACTTCCCTCCCCAAATGGAGCCACTGTTAGTCATCAGTATTTTGCATCTGTTGTTGATGACTAAATTCCTAGCTGAGTTTTCTAGAAGCTGATCTCCATATGTCAATTTGTCACCTAGAAAACCCCCATAGACTTTGTTGCCTTCTTACCTTTTCAGTTCACTCATGACAAGATGAAACCCCATTATCAAATCCTACCTAGCCTCAGCCATACTAGTCTGCCCATCAGCTCTAAAAGGACAATCCTAATCTGTTCAAAAAGCCTCCCCTAAGTTAGGAAGTGGCACTTTAAGGCATTTTACCCTTGGAAATCATCAAAAGGCCAAAAAACCTCCATCTGCTACAGACCAATCATAACAGACCTCCCACTCTGCTAATGAAGTTAGTCACAGGTCTAAGTCGCACCAGTTACACGCCCCTAAGTCTCAGCAATGCATAGACCACAGTCTCAAGCTAATTTTAGGTGTTTTACACTGTTTATGGATTTTAAAAGCACAGGGGACATGTCAGCTTCTCAGAAGAAAATTCTTGGCTCCACATGAGAAGACAACTGCTTCTCAATGTGAACATGAGCCTAAGATGCAATTGCAGTACAAAGAGTTACTCATCAAACTCTTGCAGCTTCATTCAACATGATAACACAGTAGAAGAAAGACAACACTGTCAAACAGACTTGTAATTTGGCATGGCCAAGAACCTCCTTCATCTATAAGCAGAGGGTTAAGGCGCCTCCTTCATTTACAAGTAGAGGGCGATGGCCAATGTTGACTTGAAGAATTGCAAACTGACTGTAAGGCATGTTTGTTTTTAAGAAGCAGTAACACAGCTACTAGGGTTTTCTGAAGCAAAGTAATGATTGCAGGCAAAGGTAGAAGCATTAATACTTTCACTATTGTTTGCTTGCCATCATACATAAAAGGAAACCTTGCCAAGAATGATTATCAAACATTATCCGACATTTTTCCAAGAGAAAATGGCCTCCTTCATTCATAAGCAGATGGCCAGAGCATTAATTGATTTCAAGGTAGGTTTGATCAGAAAAACAAGGTAAGAGACCAATGGAAAGCAGGGGTACCACTACAATCCAAGGAGGTCAAGTTATCTCTTAACTGGTTTTTCCCAAAAGAAAGTAGTCTGCAGCTCCAACAAAGAAAAATATTGAAGAAATGGTTGAGGGTCTTTGTCACTACAAAAGCAGAGGATATAATATTGATTATGCTTCAAAGTACTGGTCTGATCCATTCATAAACAGGTGCTTTTCAAATGCGCTTATCATAGTTGACACAGAAAATATGGTTTGATCTCCTCAAGAGGCATCACCATTGAAAACATTGTTCATAATATGCAAAAATAAGGTTTTGACATATTTTTCAGGTTTTGGTGAAATCTTGAGACAAATATAGGTCTTCATTATTTAAAGGTCAGGAAACACCAATTTGGTACTTTTGTAGCAGAAGAAAAGGTTATAGGAACACCCTGCTTAATTGACAGAAGATTATAAAAGTCTGAATGTGTGCAACTGAGTCTTGGCACTTACAGTTGAGGGAAAGTTGAAGAGACACATGGAGGCATAAGCTCTTAACCAAGTTGAAAGGACAGATCATCCCCTTACAAAATGGCAAAGAAGGTTTCGCTGCTCTTTGATGTATTCGGGGTGGATTTTTTATGATAAATGTTGCCAAAAGGTCAGTAGTGGCAGTAGTCACTTTTTCAAAATTTCAAACTTAAAAAAAACAAAGTTGAAATCCTTGGAGTGAGTTTAGATCCATTCACAACTGTCAAAGCAGTGTCCATGAACCTTATCAATAGAATTCTAAATATGGACCCCCTCAGCAAAGGTTAAGATCATTCTGGTTTCAAAAATAAGTCCAAGCATTGTTTGAAAAAAGAAAAACCTTCGAAAATCTTACAAAGACCAACCTAAGAATTTGATTTCATTTTTATTTTATAAATGGCAAGTAACCATTAGGGTTTTGCTATATTAAAGGATTAAATCACTGTGGAAAACTCATTTTCAAATTCCCCAAGCGAGATCGAACATCCCTTTGCAGTTTTCGAGTGGTGAAACGAAGTTTTCAAATCAATTTTCAAAGTTTTCAGGGTATTTACACCGCGCGGCACTTCTGTAGAAGCGCGCGGCGCTCCTGGGTGTAATTTTTACATTGCGCAACAAGGGCGCGCGGCACTCCTGTAGCCGCGCGCAGCACTCCTGTAGCCACGAATCACAAGCGCCCGACGTCGACCCGACAACTAAGAACCTGCGCGACGTTCTTCTTCCTAAAAGTGTCGCACATAATTTCAGCCTCCCTCACACCTCCAAATCACTCCTCAAGGTTGCTCAAGCCATTCAAGAGTTGCTCATCGATTTGTAGAGGTATTTATGAAACCCCCTTTGAGTTTTTCAAACTGTTGAAGTGGTGAGAAGGGCTAGTCATCGCATACAAAGATCACTAGTTCAAAATTGTGTGAAAACAAGATTGGTTGTGATTGTTTAAGCATCAAAGGCTTGTGAGTCCTATTTCTATAACAAGACCATCAAATAGTCCTCACTACCGTGGTGAAATAAGTTGAACTCTGTCAGCCATAAACCTTGTTTTTGAAACTATGAAAAGAGCTGATATGTACAGTTCAAGGGTGTATGAGTCAAATGGGTGCAAAGACTGAAGGAGTTAAGTAGGGCAGATTTTTGTTGAAAGGGTATATATGGTCTCATGCTGCAGAGTCCTATTTTACCAGTCAAAAAACCAATTAAACTCTGTCCCTGATTGAAACAGAGAACCTTGGACTGTGCATTACCACTTGTTGAATTTGACTGAGTTTATATATCATTATATGTTTGTTGAGCTGTGTATGAGGGGGTTAATGTTTTAATCAAAGAGGAGTTTTCTCGGCATTAGACTGCTACAGGAGGTACCCTTACCAACCATAGAAAAAGATAGTTGTTGACTGTGTATACTACTTAAATATCTTTTTGTTCTTCAAGCTCATTTGTAAAGTTGATATTCAGAGGGTGCAAAGGAAGTTTTCTAGAAAGACAGGGGTTTTATATTGAAAAGGAGAATTGATTATTTGAAAGATAAAACTCCCACAGGCTTTTGTTAAAACCTTTGAAACATTTCCAAGATCTGTCACCTTTGTTCTATAAACAGTGAAATTGACTGTGTGTCTGCACTAAAGGTGACTGTGTATATGGTGTGAACTATGTTGGTTGATTTTCATACTAGACAAGGGCAGGATTGTGAAGTTGAGAAGTTTACCTTGGTCAAAGATACAAAAATAGGTTGTTGACCTCCAAACATCACAAAGCAGGGTGACCTTGTCACTATACACAGCAAATTCAATTGACTGCCTATCTTCATTTCACTGTGTTTTTTCTTCTAACAAGGTTTGCTGGTTGAATTAAATATCAAAGGATGAGAAGGCCACTTTTTGAAAGGAGCAGAGGTTTTATAATGAAAGGGACATTTTGCACAAGCATCCAAAGACATTGTTTCCTTATCAAAACAGTGGGTTGACAGAGTTTAGCTTAAAGAAGGCATTTTAAAGACAGTAAGGCAGTTTGGTGCTTCAAGAGCATATTTAGCCCAAAATTCCACCCAGGCAAGACAGCATAAGTTGTTTACACAAGAGCTATGAGCCAATTTCTACTGAGGAGGTCAATGCACATCCATCCATCCTCTTTAATTTTCATGAGGTGGGTTGTTTGGATTTCTGCCAGAGAGTACAGGAGGTCAAAATTTTCTCACCCTTGACACACTTATGCGCCTTGAGGTTCAAAAGCAAACATTTCCAAGTGGCAGGCCTTGATTTCAAGTTCTCCCCGAGGTCTATATCCAAAGCCACTAAAATCCCATACCTTGGCGAAAAATGGTTCAAGCAGGCCTATCTAGACTTGGATGACTACAAGCCTTTCATCAAGCCTGAGCACAGAGAAACATGCACTACTATTTTTCCTTTCTCTCATCTTCTTGCCAGCTATGCTCCTCTTATGAAGATCATAATGAAGTATTTTACTTGTGAAGGGAGATTTACCCGAGTTTATGCCTACCATATCCGGCTGTTGATGCACTTCACTAGAACAAAGTAGCTCAATCTCCCTTACTACTTATGCAAAAGCATTGAGAAAATGGCCTCCTTAGTCCAGAAGAAGCCTCCATCACAGCAAGTGGTTTCTCTTTTCCATCATTCTTTGATTAAAATCATCATCCTTCATCAGCTGGAGAAGAAAGAGGTTTCCTGGGATATCTTCATTAGTCACCCGGATTTCTACATTATTCCTTCGATCCATACATCTCCCAAATCACCTACTCATCGCCCCTTACCTTCTTCCATCAAACCTACTCCTAGAAGGCTCAAATTCACCACTGAACAGTCAAGAGAGCATGGAGAAGGAGAAGGAAGTGGACGGAAAAAAGAGGAAGGGCATGAGCATGAAGGATGGGATGAAGAGCAGCAAACTGAAGATGAGGAGAAGCAGCAGGACAGTGGGGAAGGACATCATTTTGGACAGCAGTTTGAGAAACAGTTTGAGCCACAAAGTGAGCATGAAATTGAAACACAACAGCAGTTTGATCTTGATGCTCAAAGGCAGTAGTTTGAGCCACAAATTGAACAAGAGATTGAGGCAGAACAACAACATGGTATTGATGATCAAGGGCAGCAGTTTGAGCAGTATGATGTTAAAGAACATATGCATCATAAAGAAGAAAAACAACACTTTCATCATGATGCATAGTCTCCTCAAGTTTCACAGCAGCTTCAAGAAGAGAGGCAACTTCAAGAAAGTGATAAACAAGATGACAAAGGCAAAGCCATTATGCCTCCCTCTCCTGAAAAGGCTAAGCCCAAGACATCAAGAAGGCAAGTGCCCAAGGTGGTCACTTCGAAAGTAACAAGAACTATCTGGAGCAAATGAAAATCGCCAAAGAAGCCTCTCACTAACTTGCCTAGAAGGAAGAGCGCAAGACTAGCCTTCAAGGGCAGAGGAAAGGGCAAAGTAGGAGAAAGACACAAGCACGTGAGTGTTTTGGATGCCATTTCAATTCAAAGTGATGACAGTGACAAAGAGGCCTGGATTCTTGAAAATCTCTTAATCCATAGAGAGGGCCAAATTGAAGCATTGGAGAATGACCTTCATCGGGCAAAGAAATTCAATCATTTCTTGGAGATCCAAAATAGAAAAATGAGTGTCCATATGGCTGTTTATGAGACACGAGCAATTAAATACAAGAAAGAGGCTGCTAAAGCACACGCAAGAATAGAGGAGCTCATAGGTGATTTTGACGAGGATGAAGAAGAAGACCAGCCTAGGCGGAAAAGGCCTAGAACCATAGGGCTTAGAAGAGCCCTTGAAAAGAAAAATGAAGAAGAACAAGCCCTTCTTCAATTCACTCCCCTTACTACACTACTTGAGCAAGAGATTGAAAGAAATAAGGAGGCATGGCTAGAAAGAGCCAATAAAAATTTGGATATGAAGCTTGAGAAAGCAAACATGGACTTGGAGTTGCAAAGGGAGATGACAAAACATTATCAAAAGCTAAATCAGTTTGCCCGGCGCAAGTTGAAGGCCACTCAAGAGAAACTAAAGGAAGCAAAGGGGAAGCGCCCGACACGGAAAGAGAAGAAGGACACATCATCACTTGAAATTTTGGGCTCAGTTTCATAGCATGTTGCCGAGGACTCTTGAGGGTCATGCACACCAATTTTGGGTACATTTTGACAATTTTTGGTTTTTTGGCATTTTTGAGTTTTTGGTCAAAAACTCATAAATTCGCCATTTCATTTTGAGGATTCGTCAAGAGAGGAGAATGGTATCATTGGATGCCATAATTTCATGAGCACACCCTCAGTGATTTTTAGGTCCTTTGGAGATCTTTTTCCCCCTCAAAACAGCGAAAAATGCTCACTTTTTGCACACTCTGCCTGGTCTATCAGCAGACTGTAATTTTCTGGTTTTTTACACACAGGTGCTGATTTAGAAGACTTTCATGTATCAGATCTGGAGAATTTCAGTTTTTCCGGAAAGTAGACACTCAGAGCTTTCCAACGAGCTATCATGAGCCTCGTTTTGACACCGGGAAGGCTGCCAAATGTTTCCAGTAAGTCAGGGGACCTTTTGCTGATATAAATTTTGGATATTTTTGTAATTTTTGAACCTCTAAAATCTGCTTTTTCCAAATGTGCGTTTAGCTATTTTTGCACATGAGAAGTTGTGTAAAGTCAATTTAATTCCCTTTTTTAGCATTTTTTTAGATATTTTATGAGATATTTTGTGCCTTGGGCTTTGCAAAGCCTCAAGGACAAGTTTAGATATTTTGATTAGGCCAATGAGGATGCAAGTTGAACCATGAGGTTTTCCTCACTTAAGCCTATTTATTCCACAAGCTCTCATTTGTAAACAAAGCTAAACTTGAGAAGAGAAGCAATATATGGTCATATGAGCTTTGGAAGAAATTACTTGTGTTATGCTTTTGGATTGCCCCTTGAATGTTCTTGGATGAATGATGAAGGATTGTTGATGGATTCCATGACTCGGTAGAATGGTATAGTGTCTCTTGCTTTGTTGTTTTATTCTAGATTTCATTCATGATACATGTTTCTTACTTGCTATAGATCAGTAGAGAACAAATTTGAGATATGCCCATGGAGGCACCTCAAATTTCTTGAATCTTCATAGCCTTCATGTTTTCTTCTTCCTTAGTTGCATTAAAGAATTCTTAACTGCTCTTTAACAACTTGAGGATATTTTTGCTTGTTTCATTCATAGTTCTATACATGCTAAGGACTTACGGTACACCCTACTTACCTATGGCTAGCTATAGTTCCATACATGAAATTTCTCTTTGACTAATTAGATTATCATTTTGTTTGAACCAAGGAGGCCTAGTTTCGATCTAGCCCTTTGCCTAAAACTATGCAAATCATGTTGTTCAAAGTGCCCAATAACTTGAAGTACTGTGTTTAGGCGTTCCGGCATAGTGTTTTGAGTTGTTTGTCCTTCTTAAGTGTTTTCCCCAAAGTCTGATAGCCATTTCCCAAAGTTAGAGGGTCTTATACTTCTATGCATGGCTTGAATGTTTATTTTTATGTATTGATTAGCTTGTAGTTACATTTTTCATGATTGATGGTTTGCCCTACCATGTTAATGTTATCTATTAAACTAGTTGTGCTTGAAACTCTTTGTTGTTCACAAACTTGATGTCCATTTATTCCATTTTGCCCAAAGATCCTTTCTACCTTGAATCAAATCGGCCCTTCAACAGCCTTGTATCGTCATCTAATAGCTTTCTTGACCTTTCGACCCCATAGCCCATTTAATATAACATATTTTTACCTATCATATATCTTTGATCAGTTTCATCCCTCACAACCTAAAAATACAAAACCAAAAAACATACTCCATAACTAGCCTAAAATCATAACATAATAAGAAAACACATAGATATCCCTTACACAAATAGAGAGAGCCCTCTCTGAGTCCAAGAAGGCTAGGTCCTTGGGCTCCAAAGCTTGTTTTGATGTTACACTGTCATTTGGCTTGCCAATCAGCCAAATCACGGGACCCTAACACACTGCATCATAAGGCCTCTCCCACATGACTAGAGCGATCAACAACAATAAGCAGGAGTAGCAGAAGGGCTTACCTTGGTCCTGCGCCTCATCCACGTTGTTTAAAAACTCTCCATGAAGGTACTAAGACCAGTTGTAGTAGAATCCCTTGTCACACTGCCCGAACAAATGAATAACATAGGCCAGGATGACTGATGGCCTACACTTGTGCATTAGCTTACACCCGAGTAGCATAGTGCCCATGCGTACTCCTGGGTCAATGATGGTTTCTACTAGGAATCCTCGCTTTTCGCTTTTCACCTTGTATTTTTCCCGAATGTCATTATCCACCTTCTTCTCATACTTCTTTCCGAACCCCTTCATGGGATGGGGCCCCTTCATAAGTAGGCTGGTGATCTTATAAATTAGCGCAGCATCAATAGGGATGTGGCCTTGAATCTAGAAGCATCGATCATGGATTAGCACAAGTAGCTTCTGAATGACCAAGCTGGTGATAACATATCGCCCAAAGTAGGGGATGCAAAGAAAATTCAAAATCCCTGAGGCCTCCAGCCCACGCGCCCAAGGCAATGGTTCCACCTTTGGCACGTCGTCATACAATACTCATTCGAGATACAATTCTGGGGCCAGATCTGGGAAGGTGTCTTCATTAGCTAAGTCATGGTCATCAAATATAGTGGCCGAAATGCTGCCAAACATTTCCCTGATGAAAGGGACCTCCTGTGGGACCAGTGGCATTTCGAGATATTCACAAACAACCTATACATTTGTGGGGGTGCACACCATCGACTTCCTTGTCTTAACATACGTTGGCATCCATGAGAGCAGAGCCAGTAGCAGAGCTTTTTCCTGGGCTCACATAGGTCGCTTGGAGGGATTTGGTGAACGTGCATGAAGCAATTGCCTAGGGGAGTGCACAATCCTGAGGGAGGTGCACGGCTTCGCCGAAGCCGATTTCGTGGCTTTCCCCTTCCCCTTCTCCTTATCTTTTTCCTTTCATTTTTTCATCCCCTTGCCATTTCCCTTTCCTTTGGCTGGTGTGGACACAACCTCTTTGACATCAGGTGTTACTTTGAACACATCTTCAGATCCATTCTCAGTGGAGACTATAAGGGGTGATGATTTGGTGGCGTTAGTGGCCATCATCCTTGCGCGGAAGATAAATTCAGGGTTTCTACTATTGGAAGGGGTAGCTCTCCAGACATATAGGTTACATGGGAAAAAGAAACACATAATTCACAATAAGGCACAAAGCATAAGATCGTCAGAGAGAAAAGGAACTAATTATGAACTGCGCCCCTCCTTATATAGGTCACCATGGGTAAAAATGGTTGGATTATCATTAAATGTGACTTACCATCAAGAAAATGGTAAAACATCGTCCAATATCGCTGGATTAAATGCCAAATACCTACTCCATCAAATGGTAAAATCACTTTTTTAGCCAGTTTTACTGTTCCAACGACTAGTTTTTCTAGCTACGCACTACCCTTGCGCCTTCATCGTGCCTTCCTACGTGTATTGGGGCAAAGTGATTGCCCATTATTTAATTTTTCAACCCGGGGGTTTCATAAACTTGTGAAGCATGTGTGCACTGTATGTGTTAGAAATTGTCTTTCAGTTTAGAACAATCTAACTACAAAATAACGAAAACCAATTCATCTAATTTATGAAATCAAATAATGAAAATGAAATTCAACTAACATATGAAATCAAGTAACGAAAAGAAAGAAAACAAATTCAAAAGAAAATATAGCATGCACAATCACACTTACAAGAATTGATATTTTAATCTAAGAAAACATTTCAAAGCATGTAAAGGAAAACAACTAAGGTACGTTCAATCAGTTCAGCATCCAAAATGATAGAATAACCCTCTTGAGATGATGTAAAAGAAACTGATTATACTTTAGTATTTAAATATGGTAAAGCAATTAAAACATGCAAAGGGAAAACTCAATAATTGCATAAGTTAGGTATTCAAGCATTTGGAAATATGATAAAATCACCTTCTTGAAATGATCTTTAATAACACCCAATTATATAATTGAATGAGGATCTAAAAATCAATGTAAAATCATGTAAAATTAAAGCTCAATGATTGTATAGGTTGAACATTCAACCACCCAATATGTAACACCTTCTTAGCCTGATATTTTAGGAAAATTAAATTATACAATGAATTGATAGTTTGATCTAAGAAAGTAAATAATAGAACATGAAAGGAAACTAAATAATTGTGAGCTCTATTGCCTCAAACTTAATCCAATTGGAAAATTGTAATGTCCCTTTTTCAGAAATATCACAAGTTTGTGCCAGAGATGGACTGCGGGGGAATTTACCGGATATTTCACCTTCTAAAGAAGGGTGAGATCTGGAGGCTTTCTGGCCCTTTTCAGACTCTGTCTACAGATATGTGAAATTCCCTAGTAGGAATGACTATCAATCCAAGCCTGAAAAACACACTTCCTAGGAATGGAGGTAGCAGGATTTGATCCCTGGTCTGGGATCCTTTGAATATATCTATTTAGAGCTAAAATCCAAGAGTGGGCTCAAAGAAAATGTCTCTAGGAGCTTGAGGCCATTCTCCTTTGTCTGTTTATCTTCAGAAAATACCCAATGAAGAGGGTTGCATCAACAATGATCATAAACTAGCATAGCAGCGTTATATGAGATAGAAAATGTGCATGAAACCATAAATAGTCACTGAATATATGTAGCAGTAAGAAAATATACAAATACTTGAGGAATCACTCACTCAAGCTGAGAAAATAACCCCTCAATAGCATGCATATGGAAACATGTCAAAATACAGCTACACAAGGATACTTGTGACTAAAACTACGCAGTCACTAGGAGGTGCTGCTGCACATATAATGTCAACATAAGAATATGGAAGTATAATTCTCAAATAAATATGGGGGAGAAAGATCTCAACCCCTGAAATCAATAATACATCAATCCTTGGAAGGATTGATTGAAATGTACAAAAAGGAAAAATGTCGGAGTTGCTGCCTCTAACTAGAATAGTACTGCAACTCAGAAAATGGATGGATATGGCTGAAGATGTTGCATATGATGAATAGATCTTCTCCAATGGATATTTCAAGAGATAGGCTGATCCAATCCTTGAAGCTCTCTCCTCCCAAACTAGTGGTGCAAACCCCACTGCAACTCTCCTCAGAAATAATGCAGTCAAAGGAAGGGACTACGCTGTGAATGAAGAGAGGAGTTGTGCCTACTGCAAAGATATGGAAAATAAATCTGAAATATCCTCTAGTGGCCACCCGAATGCAAATAAGCTCTCTCCTCTAAAATCAGAGCTCCAGAAGTGATGCTATGGAAACCTCCACTACAACCCAGCAACACAATGTTTCCTACACTACTGAAAACTCTGTATTGAAGGGAAATGCTTTGGCCTTAAACTAGAATGTAGAGAAGCTGAAGAACAAACCTTCAAGAGGCTTCTGAAGAAAGAGGGAATCCTAAACAGGAGTTCCCTTGTGCTAAACAGCACAGCTATCTCAGTTAAGCAACTGAAGAGAGCAAGCAATTCAAAATATCCATGAATGAGAAAAAAGGTTGTTCCTTACTTATTTTATGCCAATGAGGGCTCCTTGGCCATGGACCCCACACATTAGGGTTTCTTCCTCCTCAAGAAATTTCATTGGCTTCCCAAGCAAGCCACCCCTCCATCTATTGCGTAGTTTGATTTGGTCAATATGACCTAGCCTCCTTGCAATTATCCTTTTTCACACATGGGTGTGCAAAACTAGCTCTAATGATGATTCTCTTTTATTTCATGAGGTATTTTTTTGATATTTTATTTATGAATGGGTCTCCTTACCCATTTTATTCTCCTCCTAGCTGAAATAGCCAAAATTAATGTTCCAATTAGCTTTATGCTAATTTGGGACATTACAGTCCTCCCCTCCAAAGATTGCTTGCCCTCAAGCAAGTGTGAGGTTGGAACTGAGTTATTCCTCCTCTTTTTCCTGTAGCACCCATGTATGATGCCTGCCTCCAAGTAGCAAGGTGCCATCTCATCAATCAAGTTCTCACAATGTCCCTCCCAAGTATGCAAGTTAGCTGCCAAGCTGTCATCATGCAATGGTGAAGTATTCAAGAGGATAACAGAGTGATGTATAGAGGTCCTCTCGGAGCATGGAGTCTGTAGTGTAGGGAATACTATCATCCCCAAGCTATGTGCCATGCAAATTGAGTCACCTCCCAACTAGGCAACTCCTGAAATCTGTCATCGACCTTTGGCTCTGGCAAAGTAGGTGGGATGAAAATCTGCTCATGGTAGACCACATAGTCTACCCCATGTTGTCTACCCCTCCACTTATGATAAGTGTAAGGTGTCTTCCGATCCTGGGCTACAATAAGGTTTCCATCAAGTGGAAAGATGAAGGTTGGGCCTCCAAAGGCCTTTCCCTCAACGCTGCAAATCATGTTGGCCCAAACATCTCCACATGTGATGAGTTGGTAGTCATCCACATATGAAATCATATCCATCATATGGCTCACCTCATAAAAGAATGATTTTCCTGGAATGGTGGCCATCACAACTATCATGCTCCTCTTAGAGCATGCACTACAAAAAGAGAGGGATCCTCCTCCCTCAACGGAAACACCCAACCAATGTGTCTCTCTCCTGATCATGGTCCTTATAAGAATAGGAGTAGTAGCATAAGGAGCCAAGATAAGCATCATGCGGGCTTCCATGTGTAGCAAGTGAGTGGGGATATGGTTCCTCATGTGTAGCCAGTGCAGCTTGATCCCCAACTGCAATAGAGAATGTAAAATATTGTGGTTTCCCAACCACCTGTGTGCTGCCCCATTCTCCTTATGTGTTTGGAGGAAAAGAACAATTTATGATGCAAAGTGAGCATGCCCTCCAACACATAGCTCTTCCCCAAGTCTCCCTAGGGGATGTTCATCAATCCTACTCATGGCCTCTAATGATCCAAGAAGCCTAAGGAAATGAATGCCCCTTCTCAGAGAAATGTCTTGCACAGAGATGATCAAAGGAAGTATATATGCAATACAAAAATTAGAATGTATATGACTAACATTCTTACCATCTACTCTGATCATGTAAGTGGAGTAGCTCATGGATATGTCTCCTCCCATCCTCAAGGAGAGAATGAATGGCTGTGATAGCTCTCCCAAAGAGGGATGTGCCTCCCCTAAATCTGCATGACTTCTGCATCTCCCCATGTGCTGATGTGTCCCTTCCTCATACAACTGGTCACTTAACACCATGCAGGTAAAAATATCCTTGGAATACTCCACTCCAAATTGGGAGCTCCAATGTGGATCCATCCTCCATAATGACAACGTTGATGATTGCTCATGTAAACTCACTGTCATATGGCTGCTTCCTTCTTTGAAATTTCCTATGCCAAAGATATAAGTGAGAAGATTGCCATCCTTCCCCTACTATTCCTACCTCGGCACAGAATCTGAAATGGGAGTGGGAAATAGTGATGATGAGAGAAAACTCCCCTCCTTCCTGCAGCTACCCAAAGCTCCCTGAGCTGTATCAAGTTCTTCCAAGGTCTCCACCTCTATGAATTCAATGAGTGGTGCCCCAAAATGTGAAGCATCCCTCCTCCTCTGCTGATCCAGTGGTCTCCTCGGTAGAATGTCTCTATGCAATGAGACATCGTCATCAAAGGTAGACTGTATACATGAATGGACATATGTGTCCAGGCCCTCACTGCGCAGTCCAGTCTCCCTCCATGGTGCATTAACCTCTAAAAATGAGTAAGGGTAATTACTCCTCATCACCCGATGCTAGCTCTTCCCCTTACCTTCTCCTTGTGTCCCTAAGTTTCCACACCTCCTCATCAATGGCACAGATGGATCATGTGTTGTGCCTTGATCTCCATACATTAGATCCCAAGGTACCTCTTGCAATGATGCAAGAATCCCTCCAAATGAAGCAAGGGCTCCACCTTCCTTTGCATGAGGTTCTAGATACTCTCTATTTGTGCCAGCGCTGTTGCTCCCATCCTCCTCCTCATGGGTGGGCAACCTCCCAATAATGGGGTCCTCCTTTGGGAAAGAGACCCTCATGCTACCCTGCTCAAGTGTATATGGTGAAAATATTTCCTCCAGCAAGGTATAGTGTAAGGTCCCAGCCTCCCTTAGGGTTGTATGAAGTAGAGTGGAACTCCAAGTTTCATCCACCACATGTAGGGTTCTGTTTTGAGTGTGTTCCTCCACATGTGTTTTATGAATCCTCCCATCAAATCTCTTTACTAATGCATGAGATAAAACAGGTGCATATTTAAAAGGAAAGGATTCAAAATTCCACCAGGTGTAAGCTTTACCTCTCCAATGCAGCGCTGCAAATGTGGTTGCTTCTTCTTCAGAAATATTGTGTTGCTGCAAAATGGGGTCTAGCCCTTCCACCCAAGCTTTGGCTGAAACTATAAGTGACCCATCAAAATTTGAGAGAATGGATCTATCATGTTGTTGCTTCCTCTCCTTGGTCACTCCTCCTTCTTCTCTCATCTCAGTTATGTCACTGCTAGACATAGGACTGCGCTAGACATCATAGTGTGTGGCTGCATGATCACCCCCACTATGGGAAACTCTAGAGTTTGTCCTGGAATCAAATTCCTTTGGAGATGCTTCATCCACCTCGTCCATTATCTCCTTGATATCTCCCTGAATTCTTTGAATAGATTTAGGAAGAATCCTTGTGAGCTTATCCTCCTTCCTTCTCCCAAGGGATGGAGGCTCTCTCCTGCTGGTCTTCTTGTCTCCTTCTAGATGAGAATAGGAAGTGCAGGGGTCTTCCTTTTTTGTTTTCTCCTCCGCCTTGAGGAGTCTCTTCTTCTTTTCAAAAATCAATGATATCAATCTCATCCCCTTCATTTTCTGTTCTCTTTCTTTCTTGGGCTTTGAAAGCCACAGGATGAGCCAAGAAAGATGCTCTGATACCACTGTAATGTCCCTTTTCCAGAAATATCACAAGTCTGTGCCACAAATGGACTGCGGGGGCATTTACCGGATATGTCACCTTCTAAAGAAGGGTGAGATCTGGAGGCTTTCTGGCCCTTTGTAGACTTTGTCTACAGATATGTGAAATTCCTTAGTAGTAATGACTATCAATCCAAGCCTGAAAAACGCATTTACCAGGAATGGGGCAGCAGGATTTGATCCCTAGTCTGGGATCCTTTGAATATATCTATTTAGAGCTGAAATCCAAGAGTGGGCTCAAAAAAAATGTCTCTAGGAGCTTGAGGCCAGTATCCTTTGCATGTTTATCTTCAAAAAATACCCAATGAAGAGGGCTACATCAGCAATGATCATAAACTAGCATAGCAACGTTATATGAGATAGAAAATGTGCATGAAACCATAAATAGTCACTAAATATATGTAGCAGCAAGAAAATATACAAATACTTGAGGAATCACTCACTCAAGCTGAGCAAAGAACCCCTCAATAGCATGCATATGGAAACATGTCAAAATACAGCTACACAAGGATACTTGTGACTAAAACTGTGCAGTCACTAGGAGGTGTTGCTGCACATATAATGTTAACATAAGAATATGGAAGTATAATGCTCAAAGAAATATGGGGGAGAAATATCTCAACCCCTGAAATCAATAATACATCAATCCTTGGAAGGATTGGCTGAAATGTACAAAAAGGCAAAATGCCGGAGTTGCTGCCTCTAACTAGAATAGTATTGCAACTCAGAAAATGGATGGAGATGGTTGAAGATGCTGCATATTCTGAATATATATCCTCCAATGGGTCTTTCAAGAGAGAGGCTGATCCAATCCCTGAAGATCTCTCCTCCCAAACTAGTGGTGCAAACCCCACTGCAACTCTGCTCAGAAATAACACAGTAAAAGGAAGGGACTGTGTTGTGAATGAAGAGAGGAGCTATGCCTGATGCAAAGATATGGAAAATAAATATGAAATCTCCTCTAGTGGCCTCCCAGATGCAAAGAAGCTCTCTCCTCTAAAATGCTATGGAAACCTCCACTGCAACCCAGCAACACAATGTTTCCTGCATTACTGAAAACGTTGTACTGAAGGGAAATGCTTTGGCCTTGAACCAGAATGTGGAGAAGTTGAAGAAAAAACCTTCAAGAGCCTTCTCAAGAAAGAGGGAATCCTAAATAGGAGTTCCCTTGTGCTAAAAAGAGCAACTATCTCAGTTAAGCAACTAAAGAGAGCAAGCAATTCGAAATATCCATGAATAAGCAAAAAGGTTGTTCCTTCCTTATTTTATGCCAATGAGGGCTCCTTGGCCATGGACCCCACACATTAGGGTTTCTTCCTCCTCAAGCAATTGCGTTGGCTTCCCAAGCAAGCCACCCCTCCATCTATTGCGTAGTTTGACTTGGTCAATATGACCTAGCCTCCTTGCAATTATCCTTTTTCACACATGGGTGTGCAAAACTAGCTCTAATGATGCTTCTCTTTTATTTTATGAGGGGTTTTATTGATATTTTATTTATGAATGGGTCTTCTTACCCATTTTATTCTCCTCCTAGCTGAAATAGCCAAAATTAATGTTCCAATTACTTTTATGCTAATTTGGGACATTACAAAAATAGATAAATCTATCATTTTGAAATGCTTTTAGAAAAGAAAATATTACACAGTCATTCTAAAACTAATAGTAAGAAAGAAAATTAAAGTTTAATCTATAAAAGCAAGTAAATCTCACAAATTTTAGGTAGCTGATCTAAAATTATGAGAGATGGTAAATTGAGATGCTCCATTAGGCAAAACCAAGTCAAAATGAAGGAACATTCATGATTAAGGTGCCACAATCTAATTCTATATTCAAATCTTGAGCATAACTCCAATTTTACACATGATTTGATAAGAGAAAGCTTCCCCTATTTATACAAAAGATGAGAAGCTATCTCATTCACGAGAGTCCATGAATCACTCCCTATATTTGTAGAGTTAT
Source organism: Pinus albicaulis (assembly GCA_034641835.2). Lineage (NCBI taxonomy): Eukaryota > Viridiplantae > Streptophyta > Pinopsida > Pinales > Pinaceae > Pinus > Pinus albicaulis. The sequence continues at coordinate 194,242,263 of CM076570.1, read as the reverse complement.
AATCCAAATAGGAAGTTATAAGGCACATGTCTTCTTAGAGCTACAATACAAATAGGAAATGAGACACATATCCTTATGGTCTCATGATATTCTCCATCCAAATTCGAATTTGGCCTTAGGATGCCACATAAGAGTCTTTTGGAATCTTCTTTTTGACCTACACATGGCAACAAACTCATTCCACTTGTTAGGTACAAGTATGTGCATATTATTTTCTAATTTTTAACCACAAATTCACTTAAAAATACTAGGAATTAATAAAGTTTGGAAAAACATAAATGTGACCCAATAGTTGTAATGGTAAGGTAAATGTAATGAAATGGAGGTGGAGTGAAGGCGATAATATGGAAATATAAGTGAAAATGTAATGGAAGTAAATTACAATTTCAAGGCCCAACATACCCCTCAACTGAAGCTATTGCATTTCCTCATGCAATCTATTACATTAATTCTTTTTGGTCCTTGAGTTTTGTCTTAAATTTGCATGATATCATTTGATAACTTCATACTTCTACAAAGTGTTTTCTTTTCTTTTCTTGTTGAATTGAAACATGGTTGGTTCTTGTGTTACAACTATATTTTGTTGTTGCATTCAATTTTGATCTTTTAACTTTGCATAATGATAATTTGATTATTGTTGCAAAGTATATTTCTATTGGATTGCATCATGGTTGGTTCTTGTGTGACAACCATGATTGTGTTTGTATCCAATTATCTTTTGAGTACTTTTGAAAAGCCATTGTATGCTCATAATAATAATGTAATATTTAATATCTTTTGAAAGTACATGCGCTTTTGAATGTGATATGAATGTGGAAAATTTTGAATATGAATGTGCCCCCCCTCCTCCCCCACCCAACTGATGGTATTGGAAATTTTATGAAATGAGGAAAAGAAGTGTTTTTCCAAAAATTATCGTTCTAGCTTTTCAAGGAATTCTATGGTAAATAGTTAGAAAATGACATACCTTAACTTACCCTTTGGAAATGGATGAGTTGCATGTGTAGTGGTTGCAAAATTTTGATCATAATATTTTCCACGTGGCTATAAAATTTGTGGATAAAAGAGTCAAAATGAATTTTTATTGCTTCTACTAAAACTGTTGAATTTCTTGCAAAATGATGTTGATTCTACAGTTGTTCTTTGATTCTGCAGCTGCCATTTGATTCTATAGTTTCCATCTGATTCTGTTTCTATCATCTGATTCTGTTATTGTCATCTAATTCTGCAGCTTCCATATGATTTTGTTGTTTTCATCTGATTCTGTAGCTGCCATCTGATTCTATTGCTATCATCTGATTCTGCAGCTACCATCTGATTTTGCAGTTGCATATCCTTTTCATTTGCTTCAAAATTCTGAAAATGATAGTCTTCATGTCTTCAAAACTCATTGGCATAATTCTTGCTATGTGAATAGATGTTCTGATGTCAAACATAGCAGTAAATGTTTGACTTAGTGGTCATTAATGGATGCCACTAGTCAACACGAGAACTCTCACTGTTGATGACAATGAGATTCAAGATGCCTAAACACATCTTGCTAGGTACGCATAATTTTGTTGTTGTAGAGTACCTAGAAGATCCAATGAACAAGGGAAATTAATGTATTACCATTTTTTTTCAGCGAGAAGACTTTTCATTAAGGCATGCAAGCCTCAAGTTGTTTTTTCAATGATTTTAGTGTAATATCCCAAAACCGGGATTTTCTACAACCATAAGAATACCTTAAGGTATCCCAAAGTTGTAGAATAGAAAGTAATCAACTCATGTAATGTGTTTTAACACATACCCATCATAATAACAATCACAAAAACAAAATATGCACTTATACAGTTCACCAAGTGGGGAAAATCAGTTATTTTTGCCTCAAAAATGCTATTTTCTGATTATTGAGTTAAAACAGTGGAAAATAATGGTTTTGTCCCTTATAATGGAAAATATAGGACATGCATTCAAAAAATTCTCAGAAAAAAATTCCTTTAGCTTAGTTAAACAGCCCTCCCATGCTCAAGACAACTTAAAATTGCCAAAACCCCAAGACTGCCAAAATGTCGGAGCAGCTGCACAAGTGACCCTGTGGTATAAAGAGAGGTTAACTTAGAAAATAGAGAAATATTACTGATAATGTTATTATAATACTCAATTATGTACAAAATTAGATATCTAATCTCTTTTACACAAATCCAAGAAGACCCGACAAGGATTTCTTGACAGAAAAGATATGCAAGAGAAGCTGCTAAAAAATATGTGCCTGAATAATGTTTTATGGCTGAAGCTTTGAAAAATATGGATGAACATACAAATAAATGGCTGTATATGCTTCCTCTAGCTTCCCCAAAGAAAGGCTGATCCTCCTCTTGGGAAACTAGCTCCTCAAAATGGGGTTTCAACCCCTTCCACTACACACCTCAAGGAATAGCCCAGTTTTTGAAGCGACTGAATTTTTTTTGAAGGTAGATGCTTGGCCCAACACCAGGTAGTGGAAAATTTAGATCAGAAACCTCCTCTTATATTTCTCGAACAAGATCTCCAAGAAAGAGTAGGGAATCCCCGCCCGGGCAAACCCTTGCACTAAGCAGTGTAGCACCTTAGCTAAACAGCTAAGTATGCAGGAATTCTAAGCAGAACTCATGAAAATATAATCTCCAATATTTCCATATGCTTTCCATCTCCTTCATTATATAATTGATGAGCTTCCTCACCAAGGGTTCCACCCACCATGAGGTTGCTTCCATGCAAAGGCTCCTCCACAAAAACTGCGTTGTCCAACAAGATGGTTCAATGCATCTAGACAGTTATGTTGAATTGGTCAAACTTGACCTTGCCTACATATTTTAGACCTTGTTCACACATGTGGATGCTTGAATTGGTTATTTCATGATCCCCTTTCACATTAGAGAGGACTTTTATTCATACATTGAGCAATTTAAGAGCCTCCTTGCTCAATTATTCATGCATCTAGATTTCAAAAGAAAACTTAATATTCCTATTAGATGCAGCTAATTAAGGAATATTACAGTCTCCCCCTCCCAATTTTTTCTTGTCCTCAAGAAACTGCAAGGGTGCTGCAAAATTTCCCCTCTTCCTCTTGTGGCCCTCTCATCCCATAGTCTCCTCCATTGCTTCAGAATTTCTGCAAAAATTCCATCTCCCAATGGCTCCTCCCAAGTGTACAAGTTGGCCTTTGGTGAATAAACCCAATGGCTCTCATCATGAAAGAAAGGAATGCGGTTTTGGAAACCTTCTTGTTGAACCATGGCCTTCACAAGAAGAAAATGATGACAATCATGGGGAATCTCATCATCAATGGGGGTCTCCTTCCTCCATGCTATCATCTAAGTAAAATGAAACACCCTCTAGCTTGGTAATTCATAGAAAATCTCCGCCCAAGTGCTCATGAGAGACATGCCCCAAGTGCTCCAACCAAACATATGGTCTACATCATAAAGAAACAAGTAGTATGCAATGGTGGCCATATAGTTTCCCATGCTCCCCTTGGAACATGTAGTGCAAAAAAAGTACGGACTCTCTTCCCCCAAAGACACACCCAAAAAATGTGTCTTTCCTCCAATCATGACCCCAACAAAATTAAGAACATCTTCGGCATGTGGGATCATAAGTAAGATCATGCTAGCCGTCATATACAATAAGGGAGAAGGACAATGGTCCCTCATATGCAACCAGCGCAGTTTTCCTCCTAACTGCCATAGAATATGATATGACAAGCATTCTCACCAACACTTGCTTGCTGCCCCATCCTTCTTGCATGTTTGGAGAAGGTGTATGATGGTTGGTGTTAAGGAAACACACCATGAAGAGTGCATCATCTTTCCAAGATCTCCCAAAGAATGGCCAACATCACCATTTCTCATGGCCCAAAGTGGCTCATGAAGCCCATCAGAAAAGGTGCCCCCTCTTGGATCCAAGACCTTCACATGAGTGTTAAGAAGATACAAGTATATAATGAATACATCATGAGTTTCAGCAATACAATGTTTGTTATATACTTGCCTAAATTCAGCAAGATAGCTCATGGATGAGCTCCCTCCCACACTCAATAAATAAGGAGATGATAATGATAACTCTTCCCAAGAGCTATGTTCCTCCTCAACCAGCAAATGATCCATGCACTTAGTCATATGAGAGTGCATCTCCTCTCTGAAATTTTCCCACATGAATCCATCTAATATAGTATGACATGTTTTAATGAAACTAGTGGGATTTGATAGCAAGACCTCATAGATTGTGTTAAGTATTTCATTTTTGAGTTTGGAATCTTTAGTTAAGTAAATCTGATCATGAATGTAAATGATTCCATCAACTACTTTATACTTTCTAGTCATTTCTTGCCCATCAAAACCCTTACATGTGAATAGGTCCTTAGAATATTCCATCAAGAGTTGGGACTCCCAATAAGGGTCTAGGCTTCCCAACATTGACAGCGTTGTAGAAATCTGAAATGATGCATTTGTCATATGATGGCTCTCCACCTTGACATGCTTCATGTAAATGTCACATGTTGGAGTATTCCCAACCTTCTTTTGCTGCCCCTCTTGTAGCTGATCTTGCTCAAGACAATATTGGAGTTTAGGAAAGTCATCCTTCCCTTGAAAGGTTCTCTTTCTCAAAAACTTCCACCTCTTTGCTCCTGCATGAAACAATGAAATTATTTTTTTGTTATGTTCAGAAATCTTCATTATATATTGGAGTATGCTTTATTTCCCCAAAGCTATGGAATAGCCTCTTGATACTATGCTCATATCAGCACAAATTTCTTAATCTATCCCCTCCAACGCAAATAGATGAATGGAAGAACACAAGGTCAACTTCAGAAATTTGCCTAGCCTTCCATAAATGGTTTTCAACACTGTAATGGCTCCTTCCAAGGTTCCCTCTTTAAACAAATATGTTGCAGCTGCATATAGTTGAGAGAACACTTTAGTTTTCCTCCAATCAGGAGGTCTTCTTGCTGAAATGCCTCCTTGCAAAGAGGCATCAAGGCATAGAGTAGGGTGGGAATGTAGGTGGACAGATTTTCCCCTACCTTTGTTGCATAGGTCCTCTTGCCTTATTTTTTCTTTCAAACTCTAAAATAGAGAAGGGTACATGATCTTCATATTCTGATGCCATTCCCCCTCTTTTCCTTCTCCTATCTTCAAGATCCCATCACTTGGAAATGAAGGTGCATGTTGCTCATGTGTTTTGCCAAGAGGTCTATGTGTGAGATATTTTGGAACTCTTTGAAAGAGTGAAAGAGTTTCTTTCCTTGGAGCAAGTGCTCCATCCTTTTCTTCATGTGGTGTTTGAGGTACCCTTATTATGACTGCGTTATCTTGTCCTGCTTCTCCTTCCTCTTCTTCACTAGTTGAAATTGCCTTACCTTCAACAACAGGCCTTAGATGTTGGTCCTCTTTTGAAGAAAGAATCTTCATGTCTTCCTTTTGAGAAGGAAGCCCTTCCTCTAAAGGAGATATTTCCCTTGGAAAATTATCAAACAAGCTCACCTCCTCTTCATTGTTTTTCAGAAATGGAGTTGGATATATAGACCCTCCCAACTCATGCAAAAGTTTTGTTTGTTGTGGTTTGATAGTTGCAATAGAAGATGTTTCACATGAGATATCATCAAACCTCTCTACTAATATTTCAATGAACTTCGCATAAGTAAATGTATTTGCATTCTTTAAGGAAAATGATTCAAACAACCACCAAGAATAGGCCATACCCTCAAAATGCAGTGCTGCTACTTTGATGGCTTCAATTTTTGGAACTTGATGTTGCTGCACAACGGTGTTTAGCTCCTTCACCCAAGCCCTAGCTGGACATAGAGGTGATCCATAAAAAATGGATAGAAAGAATCTACCCTCACTTCGCTTCTTTCTCCTTCTACGCTTTTCCTCCTTCATTTGGAAAAACCCTTGGAAATTCAGGTGACCTTTGATCTCCTCAGATTGAGCTTCATATTCCGTCAAATAATCACCAAGAGTATTTTCCTTTGGCATATATCCTTTCTTCCTCTCCATGAAGAAGTTGCTGATAGAACGTGGTAGATCTGATGATATGGCTAAGTGTTCATATCTAAAATATGAGGATTTAGGATCTTCCTCCTGTATAGATCTGTGTGAGGGATCTTCATGTGTTTCCCTCCTCATTTCTTTGATGCCCTTGCTTTTGCCTCGCAGACTTGAAAAGAAAATTTTTAAGAACCTATTTTCTCTAGAAAAAAGGGTTTTCTCTGATTTATTCTACAAATCTCCTTCTCCCCATGAGAAGAATCCATAATTATTGAGCTCACAGGCTAAGCCAAGATTGTTGCTCCGATACCACTGTAATATCCCAAAACCGAGATTTTTTACAACAATAAGAATACCTTAAGGTATTCCAAATTTGGAGAAAAACAAGTAATAAACTCATGTAATGTGTTTGAACACATACCCATCATAATAACAATCACAACAACAAACTATGCACTTCTACAGTTCACCAAGTGGGGAAAAGCAACAATTTTTCGCCTCAAAAACACTATTTTATGATTCTTGAGTTAAAATAGTGGAAAATAATAGTTTTTTCCCTTATAATGGACAATATAGGACATGCATGAAAAATAGTTTCAAAAAAAAATTCCTTTAGCTTAGTTAAACACGCCTCCCATGCTCAAGACAACTTAAAATTTTCAAAACCCCAAGACTGCCAAAATGTCGGAGCAGCTGCACAAGTGAATGCGTAGTATAAAGAGAGGTTAACTCAGGAAATAGAGAAATATTTTTTATAATGTTATTATAATACTCAATGATGTACAAAATCAGAGATCTAATCTCTTTTACACAAATCCAAGAAGACCTGGCAAGGATTTCTTGACATAAAATATATACAAGAGAAGCTGCTACAAAATCTGTGGGTGAATAATGGTGTATGGATGAAGCTCTACAAAATATGGCTGAACATGCAAATAAATGGCTGTAGATGCTTCATCTAGCTTCCCCAAAGAAAGGCTGATCCTCCTCTTGGGAAACTAGCTCCTCAAAATGGGGTTTCAACCCCTTCCACTGCACACCTCAAGGAATAACGTATTTTTATGAAGGGACTACGTTTTTGCTAAAGGTAGATGTTTGGCCCAACACCAAGTAGTGGAAAATTCATATCAGAAACCTCCTCTTAGATTTCTTGAACAAGATCTCCAAGAAAGAGTAGGGAATCCCTGCCCGGGCAAACCCTTGCACTAAGCAGTGCAGCAACTTAGCTAAACAGCTAAGTATGCAGGAATTCTAAGAAAACCTCATGAAAATATAATCTCCAATATTTCCATACTCTTTCCATCTCCTTGATTATATAATTGATGAGATTCCTCACCAAGGGTCCCACCCACCATGAGGTTGCTTCCATGCAAAGGCTCCTCCACAAAAACTGCGATGTCCAACAAGATGGTTCAATGCATCTAGATAGTTATGTTGACTTGGTCAAACTTGACCTTGCCCACATATTTTAGACCTCATTCACACATGTGGATGCTTGAATTGGTTATTTCATTATCTCATTTCACATTAGAGAGGACTTTTATTCATACATTGAGCAATTTAAGAGCCTCCTTGCTCAATTATTCATGCATCTAGATTTCAAAAGAAAAATTAATATTCCCATTATCTGTAGATAATTTAGGAATATTAAAGTCTCCCCCTCCCAAATGTTGCTTGTCCTCAAGAAAATGCAAGAATGCTGCAAAATTTCCCCTCTTCCTCTTGTGGCCCTCTCATCCCATAGTCTCCTCCATTGCTTCAGAATTTCTGCAAAACTTCCATCTCCCAATGGTTCCTCCCAAGTGTAAAAGTTGGCCTTTGGTGAATAAACCCAATGGCTCACATCATGAAAGAAATGAAGGTGGTTGTGGAAACCTTCTTGCTAAATCATGGCCTTCCCAAGAAGAAAATGATGACAATCATGGGGAATTTCATCATCAATGGAGGTCTCCTTCCTCCATGCTATCATCTAAATAAAATGAATCACCCTCCAGCTTGGTAATTCATAGAAAATATTCTCCCAAGTGCTCACGAGAGGCATGCCCCAAGTTCTCCAACCAAACATATGGTCCACATCGTAAAGAAACAAGTAGTATGCAATGGTGGCCATATAGTTTCCCATGCTCCCCTTGGAACATGTAGTGCAGAAAAAGTAGGGACTCTCTTCCCCCAAAGACACACCCAAAAAATGTGTCTTTCCTCCAACCATGACCCCAGAAAAATTAAGAACATCTTCAGCATGTGGTATCATAAGTATGATCATGCTAGCTACCATATACAATAAGGGAGAAGGACAATGGTCCCTCATATGCAACCAGCGTAGTTTCCCTCCTAACTACCATATAATATGATATGAAAAGCATTCTCCCCAACTCTTGTTTGCTGCCCCATCCTTCTTGCATGTTTGGAGAAGGTGTATGATGGTTGGTGTTAAGGAAACACACCATGAAGAGTGCATCATCTTTCCAAGATCTCGCAAAGAATGGCCAGCATCACCATTTCTCATGGCCCAAAGTGGCTCATGAAGCCCATCAGAAAAGGTGCCCCCTCTTGGAGCCAAGACATGCACATGAGTGTTAAGAAGATACAAGTATATAATGAATACATCATGAGTTTCAGAAATACAATGTTTGTTATATACTTGTCTAAAATCAGCAAGGTAGCTCATGGATGAGCTCCCTCCCACACTCAATAAATAAGGAGATGATAATGATAACTCTTCCCAAGAGCTATGTTCCTCCTCAACCAGCAAATGATCCATGCACTTATTCATATGAGAGTGCATCTCCTCTCTGAAATTTTCCCACATGAATCCATCTAATATAGTATGACATGTTTTAATGAAACTAGTGGGATTTGAAAACAAGACCTCACACATTGTGTTAAGTATTTCATTCCTGAGTTTGGAATATTTAGTTAAGTAAATTTGATCATGAACATAAATGATTCCATCAACTAATTTATACTTTCCAGCCATTTCTTTCCCATCAAGAACCTTACATGTGACTAGGTCCTTAGAATATTCCATCAAGAGTTGGGACTCCCAATAAGGGTCTAAGCTTCCCAACATTGACAGCGTTGTAGAAATCTGAAATGATGCATTTGTCATATGATGGCTCTCCACCTTGACATGCTTCATGTCAAAGTCACATGTTGGAGTATTCCAAACCTTTTGTTGCTGCCCCTCTTGCAGCTGATCTTGCTCAAGACACGATTGGATTTTAGGAAAGTCACCCTTCCCTTGAAAGGTTCGCTTTCTCAGAAACTTCCACCTCTTTGCTCCTGCATGCAAAAATGAAATTAATTTTTTGTTATGTTCAGAAATATTCATTATATATTGGAGTATACTTTTCTGTCCCAAAGCTATGGAATATCCTCTTGTTACTATGCTCATATCAGCACAAATTTCTGAATCTATCCCCTCCAACTCAAATAGATGAATGGAAGAAAACAAGGTCAACTTCCGAAATTTTCCTAGCCTTCCATCAATGGTTTTCAGCGCTGTAGTGGCTCCTTCCAAGGTTCCCTCTTTAAAAAAATATGTTGCAGCTACATATATTTGAGAGAACACTTTATTTTCCCTCCAATCAGGAGGTCTTCTTGCTGAAATGCCTCCTTGCAAAGAGGCATCAAGGCATAGAGTAGGGTGGGAATGTAGGTGGACAGATTTTCCCCTACCTTTGTTGCATAGGTCCTCTTGACTTCTTTGTTCTTTCAAACTATGAAATAGAGAAGGGTACATGCTCTTCATCTTCTGATGCCATTCCCCCTCTTTTCCTTCTCGTATCTTCAAGATCCCATCACTTGGCAATGAAGGTGCATGCTACTCATGTGTTCTGCCAAGAGGTCTATGTGTGAGATATTTTGGAACTCTTTGCAAGAGTGCAAGAGTTTCTTTCCTTGGAGAAAGTGTTCCATCCTTTTCTTCATGTGGTGTTTGAGGTGCCATTATTATGACTACATTATCTTGTCCTACTTCTCCTTCCTTTTCTTCACTAGTTGAAGTTTCCTTACCCTCAATAAGAGGCCTTAGATCTTGGTCCTCTTTTGAAGAAAGAATCTTCATGTCTTCCTTTTGAGAAGGAAACCCTTCCTCTAAAGGAGATCTTTCCCTTGGAAAAGTATCAAACAAGCTCACCTCCTCTTCATTATTTTTCAGAAATGGAGTTGGATATATAGACCCTCCCAACTCATGCAAAAGTTTTGTTTTTTGTGGTTTGATAGTTGCAATAGAAGATGTTTCACATGAGATATCATCAAACCTCTCTACTAATCTTTCAATGAACTTTGCATAAGTAGATGTATTTGCATTGTTTAATGAAAATGATTCAAACAACCACCAAGCATAGGCCTTACCCTCAAAATGCAGCGCTGCTACTTTGATGGCTTCAATTTCATGAACTTGATGTTGCTGCACAAAGGTGTTTAGCTCCTTCACCCAAGCCCTAGCTGGACATAGAGATGATCCATCAAAAATGGATAGAAAGAATCTACCCTCACTTCGCTTCTTGCTCCTTGTTCTCTTTTCCTCCTTCATTTGGAAAAAGCCTTGGAAATTCAGGTGACCTTTGAACTCCTCAGATTGAGCTTCATATTCCTGCAAATAATCACCAAGAGTATTTTCCTTTGGCATATATCCTTTCTTCCTCTCCATGAAGAATTTGCTGATATAACGTGGTATATATTATGATATGGTTGAGTGCTCATATCCAAAAGATGAGGATTTAGTATCTTCCTCCTGTAAAGATCTGTGTGAGGGATCTTCATGTGTTTCCATCCTCATTTCTTTGATGCCCTTGCTTTTGCCCTGCAGACTTGAAAAGAGAAGTTTTAAGAACCTATTTTCTCCAGAAAACATGGGTTTGCTCTGATTTATTCTACAAATATCCTTCTCCCCATGAGAATAATCCATAATTCTCGAGCTCACAGGCTGAGCCAAGATTGTTGCTTCGATACCAATGTAATATCTCAAAACCGGGATTTTCTACAACAATAAGAATACCTTAAGGTATTCCAAAGCTGGAGAACAACAAGTAATCAACTCATGTAATGTTTTTGATCACATACCCATCATAATAACAATCAGAGCAACAAACCATGCACTTATACAGTTCACCAAGTGGGGAAAAGCAGTTATTTTTGCCTGAAAAACACTATTTTCTGATTATTGAGTTAAAAAAATGGAAAATAACAATTGTGTCCCTTATAATGAAAAATATAGGACATGCATGAAAAATATTTTAAGAAACAAATACCTTTAGCTTAGTTAAATAGGCCTCCCATGCTCAAGACAGCTTAAAATTGCCAGAACCCCAAGACTGTCAAAATGCCGGAGCAACTGCACAAGTGACTGCGCAGTTTAAAGTGAGGTTAGGTTAGAAAATAGAGAAATATGGCTGATAATGTTATTATAATTCTCAATTATGTACAAAATCAAAGATCTAATCTCTTTTACACAAATCCAAGAAGACCAGGCAAGGATTTCTTGACAGAAAATATATACAAGAAAAGATGCTACAAAATCTATGAGTGAATAATGGTGTATGGTTGAAGCTCTACAAAATATGGCTGAACAGGCAAATAAATGGCTGTATATGCTTCCTCTAGCTTCCCCAAAGAAAGGTTGATCCTCCTCTTGGGAAACTAGCTCCTCAAAATGGGGTTTCAACCCCTTCCACTACACACCTCAAGGAATAACGTAGTTTTCTAAAGGGACTGATTTTTTGCTGAAGGTAGATGCTTGGTCCAACACCAGGTAGTGGAAAATTCAGATCAGAAACCTCCTCTTATATTTTTTGAACAAGATCTCCAAGAAAGAGTAGGGAATCCCCGCCTGGGTAAACCCTTGCACTAAGCAGTGTAGAAAATTAGCTAAACAGCTAAGTATGCAGGAAGTCTAAGCAGACCTCATGAAAATATAATCTCTAATATGTCCATATGCTTGTCATCTCCTTCATTATATAATTGATGAGCTTCCTCACCAAGGGTCCCACCCACCATGAGGTTGCTTCCATGCAAAGGCTCCTCCATAAAAAATGCAATGTCCAACAAGATGGTTCAATGCATCTAGACAGTTATGTTGACTTGGTCAAACTTGAACTTGCCCACATATTTTAGACCTTGTTCACACATGTGGATGCTTGAATTGGTTATTTCATGATCCCCTTTCACATTAGAGAGGACTTTTATTCATACATTGAGAAATTTAAGAGCCTCCCTTCTCAACTATTCATGCATTTAGATTTCAAAAGAAAAATTAATATTCCCATTAGTTGTAGCTAATTTAGGAATATTACATTTAGACTCAAAGGAGAATGGACTCAATAATTTTCATTGAAGCAAGGTTTATTTGCAAAATGAAAAGGATAGGAGAAGGAAAATGGAAATGGAAGATGACAATGGAAAATGGCAATGGGCAATAAGCATGTAAGTGAGCTTCTTAATTTTATTTGTGGGTTAGGATTAGACAAAAATTAATGGAAAGTGTATGTGAATAAAGGAAAATGAACAACTGACTCTTGCTGGGAAAATAATTGTGGCTTGCTTTGAATTGCTTGGTTGGATTTATAATTCAAAAGGGAGGAAAGATAATGGTCTTGATGGATATGGAAATGGACTCGTTCTTATGTTTCTCATGAAATCGGTCCTTTGAAGACCAATTGTGCACAATTGGTTTTCTTCAATGATCATTCGATCATCCGAAACATGCAAAAAAACTTGACATAAAGAACATAAGTGTGTTAAAAAGGAAATGACCAATTCATTCTTGATTCTTACGCAAAATTTGAATGCCAAATAAAACAGATTAAGAAAAATCAAGTGTTATATTTAGTCCAATTCATGGTATCGATAACATTCCATTTTTAAGAAATAACCATGAAAAATAAATCAACTCCATGTTGTTATATGACTTCATGCAATGTGCTCAGTAATATGATTGGCATCACAAATATTCGTTGTGTTCTGCAAGTTAAAGCTTCATAGAAAAATACACAACAACAAAAATTTTAATGCCAAATATTGAGAAATTATCTAAATAATCTTCCAATTGTTCTATAAGACATTATTAAATCTGTCAAATTGAATTGTCATATGTGTTGCAAAAGCATGTTGTCAAAAATATTTGAAGCGGTCAAAAAAAAAGTAATTGCAGAAAAATTATTTCAATCAAAATTTGCAAGTATTTTTCGCCTTATAAATTACATCAATAAATCGATTGTATATGAAAAAAAATTATTTCTTATTTTTTATTTTATTATATATATATATTTATTATTTATTATTATTATTTATTTTTTAATGATGAGACACATAGGAAATGAGACACATATGTGTCTAAAATCAAATTTATTAAATCAAATTGGACTCTTAGACCACTTGCCACGTGGAGCAGAGTTTTTTATTAACGTGGATTCTTCTACTTTCAACTTGCCATGTTTAAAGAGTTCAAAACAAATCATTTTTTCCTCACGCAATATGCAAAAAAGAGCTCTGAAGAACCTTGAATTTCTCCCAAATGGCTACAAAATATAACAAATTTCTCCTTAATTACTTAATTGACCTCGTTCCCGAAAAAACCCATGTTTTATTTTTTCCTAATTCGCCTCAGTTTTCTCAGAAAATGCATTTTAAAATCATATATTTTTAAGAGTTATGCATTTCTGGAAATTTCGTTTTCTGGCAATTACTTCTGCAACAAACTAAAATTGTTGTGGTTTGATTTTTTTATTTGCAAGTTTTGATGTGTAATGGCTTGTCTCTCAGAAAAAAGTTCAGATTGATCACCCTCATTCCAATCACCTATAGTGGAATCTGTAATCTTCTCTACATCAACAGTCTGCAATCTTCTTTTCATCAACAGTTTCTTCATTTGATACACTTTCATTTTCTGTCTCTGCAATTGAATCTGCAATCTTCTCTCATCAGTAGTTTGCAATATTCTCTTCATCAATAGTTTCTTCATCCAATACACCTTCATACTCTGTCTCTAGAACTTTTAAAATCGATTTCTAATAACTACTGCTTGAGGAAGATCAAATATGGAAAAGAGAAGGTTCTTTTTTTTATTGCAGTGCATGGGCCCTTGCGTGGATTGGAAACCTACATATATGCATAAGGCCAAGCCAAAGGCTGGCTTCACGCATATGCGTGGGCCTCCTTTCCATGGGCCATTCATTGTTTTGAAAAAAAAATAGTTTTTTTTTTCATATAAAAATGTTTTAGTTTTTTTTTTTTTAATTACATATGTTACATTTTTTTAAATATATATATATATATATCTATATATATATATATATATATATATCGTGCACATGAAATTCAATAAATCAGGAAAAATATTGAGAAGGTTCAAAACATAAAAATTTGCATAACCGATCAAAAAAGGATCATGACTCAAACAACGATTTTCAATAGAATTGTAGTTCAATTTCCAGCAAATTTTTTAATGAATTTTTGAATTTTAATTTTTAAATTAACTGCTCTGATTTTCTGATCTTCTAGGTTGCAACGAGGCGCGGGAAGAGAGCATACTAGTCATCGTCGTCAAATAAATTCATATATAGTGAAAAAAAAAACAAATTGATTCTTATTGCATCACTGAAATTTATTCAAAACGAATTAATCAACATTGATTATTATTTTTTTGAAAACAAAATAAAAAAATTTCTAAAATTCTAGCTAAGTTTGGTTTTATTTTTATTTTTCCTATCTATCTAAGAAAAAAATATATTTTTATTTTATTTTTAAGTATATTCATGCTTCCAATGAAGCCATTACAGATTAAAATCTTTGAAATATCCATATCCAAACTTGAAAAATGTACCTAATTGTTTGTAATGATATGAAAAATCATCTTTATCTTTTGATTTGTCGTAAGGATCTCTTGAAGAATTGATTAATGTTGTGCCACAATCGTTTTTTGATACCATTCCTCAATGTAGTCTTTGGGCTGCATTCTAGATCCTCTGTCCATAAATGATTAAGAAAAACTAAAAAATAAAAATAAAATACACTCTAGACTGGAAGCTAGTTCCTATGCACACTTCACCGACAATGACGCCAAAATGTTGGGGCAAAGTGATTTCCTGTCATTTAATTTGTCAACCTAGGTGATGCATGGGCATTAGACACTAGCTAGCAATGTAGGAGTTTTCTCCACATGTTGTGGCTAGGAGGGTTTGAAAACAGTCGAATTATCACAGCTAGGTGTCAAAACCTTAGCTGATTGTATTATTAGATCAGTTAGAGTCGTAGAAGTTGAATAACTCAATTAGTCTAGCTGTCATATTCCAGTTAGTCGAATTGTTTTAATTAGACTGTTGATTTCCTGAAACGGTCCTCTCAGAGGAACTGAAGAGTCATAGGTTTATGTATATAATTGTAAGCCTCGGATGTATGGAAAGGAGGACAAGAAGAAGAGAGGAGATTCTGCAATAAACTCTGTGTGTTACAATTGCTTCCAATCAAATAGTTTTTGTGCGCATTTACCCTAGAATCATGTTGAATCCTTAATTGTCAAGAGGTTGTTTAGTTGTGAAGTGATGAAATCTGTGCATATGTATCTACTGGAATGAACTGTTGTATAGATTCTTCATGTCTCTATCTATTGTTTCCCTCAATTTTCTCGAGTAGAGAAGCCAGTGAAACCGTGGTCATTTAAACCTGGTTAATGGTAATAGAATCCCGCTTAACATAGTAAGTTACAATCGGTTGTCAACCAGAGTCCAAACCTGAGTTAACAACCGGGGTATACAAAGGCGAGCGCAAACCCCGATGTGAACCCTGGTTAGCCACTATACAAAACTGCTAGCGGATTTGTGAAAGTGGATTGCCCATATCGCACTACTTTTGGTGCAAAGGTGGTATTTCTGGGTCGAGGAGCGATTCCATAGAGAATTTGACGCGTGGCAAGGTGGATCCTCAGAAAACCACCGTTCAATCATGCCATCGCGCATTAAACGTCGACATTGGATGCCGAGCGATATGTGTATGAGCCATCGATCTAGGTGAAGGCCATCGGATGGTGTTCATTCGACGGAGATGCATGAAGATTAAACAAGGTACGACGTGCGCATTTGATTGGGCCATTAACATATATGTGGGGTCGGTCGAAGGTCAATTATAACGCCAGTTAGTTATAAGGTGTCGGGATATTATAGAAGGCGCGTAGATTTATTTAAATTACAAAGGTTCATTATAAAGCCAATATTAATATATAACGCGTGAAGGTATAAACTTTGATTGTAAAGTTGGAAATAAGATATAAGTTGGGAGATACCATTTGATATTCAAAGCTGTTGAATATAGTTATTTATCAATTTTCTCCAAATTAGATAAATAAAATTGCCAAGGGAATGTAAGTAGACCACGTGGAGGCAAAGAACGAGGGTTTTGAGAAAGGGAGTTGACTTTCAGCTGTGTGACTGCGTCAGTTGTGGTATCAGAGCAAGTCTGAAGTTGTTTTGCTGACATGGCAATCCGAGTTGGTAGAGGTGCTAGCAGAAGAAGACCTGTTGCCAACGCAGAAGTGTTGGGGATGTTGCAGAGGGTCGAGGCCAGAATGGATGCCATGGAGCAAGGACAGCCCAGAGATCCTGAAGACATCAGTGAACAAGAGACAGAAGAAGAAGAAGAAAATGTTGAAATTCCTCCTGACATGAGGCTCCTTAGAACTATTCTGGGGTCTGCAGTTAAGCATAGAATTGAAGTGTCAAGTTATGCAGGGGGACTGAATCCAGAGGAGCTGGTGGACTGGATTAATGAAATGAACAAGTGCTTTGATTATGAAGAAATAAGTGAAGATAAGAAGGTCAAGTTTGCAGTGACAAAGCTGAAAGGACATGCTACACTTTGGTGGGATGGAGTGCAGGAAGAAAGGAGGAGGGTTGGCAAGCAACCTATCAAGAGCTGGACCAGAATGATGGCTAAATTAAAAGGTAAATTCTTGCCTAGTGATTACCAGCTGACATTGTATAAGCAAATGCAGAACCTGAGACAGAGGTTGCTGACAGTAAAAGAATACACAGAGGAATTCTACAGAGTAAGCATAAGGGCTGGGCAATTCCAAGACACACCAGAGAAGACTGCCAGATATGTGAATGGTCTCAAGCTGGAGATCCAAGATGAGATTGGTCTCCTGTCTCCTAAGACAGTGGAAGAGGCCTATCAGATGGCCTTGAAAGCAAAGGAGAAACTCCTGAGGAAACAGTCTGCCAAGAAGAGAGGTACTTTCCAAGGAAAGGGAAGTCAGGGTGGTAGAGGAAAGCCTGCTACACCCAGGGATGGAGCTAACAGTAGCTCACCTTAGAATGCATCTATAGAGGATGATGCAAGGGGCAGAAGGGGTTCTTACAGAGGAAAGGGAAGAGGAGACAGAGGCAGAGGTAGAGAATTGAGGTGTTATAGATGTCAGCAAGTGGGACACAAGCACTATGAATGTCCAGAGAATGTGGGTGCTGGTCCAAGGAATGTTGTTGTTGCCCAGACTGGAGAAGAGGCAGAGATTGAAGAAGAAATTCTTCCAGAGAGGGGAGAATCCTTGGTGGTGAATAAGGTCCTGTTGAAGCAAGCCAAAGAGGTCACTGAGCCTGCACAAAGAAAGACTTTGTTTAGGAGCATATGCAAGGTCCAAGGGAAATGCTGCCAGCTAGTCATTGATAGTGGCAGCACAGACAATCTGGTTTCCACTGAGGTAATAGAAAATTTGAAGCTGAAGACAAGGGAGCATCCAACTCCCTACAGGGTGTCCTGGCTGCATAAAGGGCACCAGCTGGTTGTAAAAGAACAATGTGAGATAGAGCTGCAAATGGGAAAATACAAAGATAAGGTCCTGTGTGATGTAATGCCCATGGATGTGTGTCATATACTGCTGGGTAGACCTTGGCAGTTTGACAGAGCAGCAGTGCATGATGGAAAGAAGAACACTTACAAGTTCTTCAAGGATGGGGTACATCATACATTGATTCCCATGGAAGAAGGAGAGCCATCCAGCAGAGTGATTGATCCAAAGACCTTGTTGCTGAGTGGGAAGGAATATCTGCAGCAGATAGAAGAAGAAGAGGTAAGCTTTGCTTTAGTTTGCAAGCCTAAAGTAGTTCTTACTTCTACAAAGATTTCTGATTTACCAGTAGAGATACAAGAGATGTTAGATGATTACTGTGACATTGTTGTGGATGATTTACCTGATGAGCTGCAACCTGTGAGGAAGATCAGCCATCAGATAGATTTTATCCCTGGTTCAAATATGCCAAACAAGGCAGCCTACAGAATGAATCCCAAGGAAAATGAGGAAATCAGGAGACAAGTACAGGAGTTGGTGGATAAAGGACTGATAAGAGAAATTCTGAGTCCATGTGCAGTACTAGCAGTTTTGAGCCCAAAGAAAGATGGAGGCTAGAGGATGTGTACTGATTCTAGAGCAATTAATAAGATTACAATCAGGTACAGATTCCCTTTACCTAAAATTGATGATTTAATGGACTGTTTGAGTGGTGCTAAATATTTCTCAAAGATAGATTTGAAGAGTGGATACCATTAGATTAGAATAAGAGAGGGTGATGAGTGGAAAACTGCCTTTAACACAAATGAAGGACTGTATGAATGGATGGTAATGCCTTTTGGGTTGTCAAATGCACCTATTAATTTTATGAGACTTGTGAATGAAGTGTTGAAAGAATTAATTGGTAAATTTGTGATAGTATATCTGGATGATATATTAGTTTTCAGCAGAAATAGAGAAGAACATTTAAGGCATCTTAATCATGTTTTGAAGAAGCTGCACCAAGAGAAACTGTTGATAAATCTGAAGAAATGCTCATTCATGAAGGAAGAGTTGGTGTATTTGGGGTTTGTTGTTTCTGCAGAAGGATTGAAGATGGACCTAGAAAAGGTTAAGGCAATTGTGGAGTGGCCTTCATCCAAGAATGTCTTTGAGGTAGGAAGCTTCCATGGACTTGCTAGTTTTTACAGGAAGTTTATAAGAAACTTCAGTAAGATTAATGCACCCATAATTGAGACAATAAAGAAGAGAAAACAACCATTTAAGTGGACTGCTGAAGCAGAAAGAAGCTTCAAACTTTTGAAGAAAAAGATAACAGAGAAGCATGTTTTGATTCTGCCTGATTTTACAAAACCATTTCAAGTAAAATGTGATGCCAGTGGAGAGGCCATTGGAGCTATGTTGAGTCAGGATTATAGGCCTATGGCATATTTCAGTGAGAAACTGAATGACACCAGAAGAAAGTATTCCTCTTATGAGAAGGAATTCTATGCAATTTTTCAGGCACTGAAGAAGTGGAGACATTATCTGATGTCCAGGGAATTTGTATTATATTCTGGCAATCATGCTTTGCAGTATATTGTACAGCAGCCCAAGTTGAAACATAAGCATGCTAAATGGGTTGAGTATCTCCAAAGTTTTAATTTTTTTCTGAAACATATAAGTGGCCAAGCCAATAAAGTAGTTGATGCTTTGAGTAGGAGGCACATGCTTCTTCAAGAAACTAATTTTGAAGTTGTAGGGTTTGATTTTCTGAAAGAATTGTATAAAATAGATCCAGATTTTAAAGAAGCGTTTGAGGCATGTAGTAACCCTGTTTTGGTATATAGAAGCCAGTGGCTGGATTACTTCTTGCAGGAGGACTTACTATTCAGAAGAAGCCAATTGTGTGTACCAAAATGTTCCACGAGGGAAAATTTGATCAAAGAGAAGCATAGTGGTGGACTTGCTGGACACTTTGGTACTGATAAGACTTATGAGCAGCTGAGTCACTTTTATTTCTGGCCCAAGATGAGAGTAGAAGTGGACAAGTTTGTGAACAACTGCAAGATTTGTCAATATGCCAAAGGAAGGAACCAAAATGCAGGATTGTACACTCCCTTACCTACTCCAGATAAGCCTTGGGACATGGTGAGTATGGATTTTGTTCTAGATTGCCCAAGACTCAGAAGGGGAATGATGCAGTCTTTGTTGTGGTGGACAGATTCTCCAAAATGGCACATTTTATTCCATGTTACAAAACTAGTGATGCCACTCATGTTGCTAACCTGTTCTTCAAGGAAGTTGTTAGATTGCATGGCTTGCTCAAGAGTATTGTTTCAGACAGAGATACCAGATTTTTGGGTCATTTTTGGAGGATGCTGTGGAAGAAAATTGGTACCAAACTAAGTTTAAGCTCAGCTTATCATCCTTAGACTGATGGGCAAACTGAGGTAGTGAATAGGAGTCTGGGAAATTTGTTGAGATGTCTTGCAGGAGAGCATCCCAAGCAATGGGATCATATTTTTCCCCAGGCAGAATATGCATATAATGACTCACCGAACAGGAGCACAGGGCAGAGTCCATTTCATATTGTTTATGGAATGCACCCCAGAGGAATATTAGAGTTAAGAAATATGGGAAGAGCAGAGCTAAGGAGTGCAGATGGTGAAGAATTTGCTTCAGAGATCCGGGCCATACATGAACAAGTGAAACAACAACTACAAGGAAGCAACATCAAATACAAAAGCAGAGCAGACTTAAGCAGAAGAGAAGTTCATTTTGAAGTAGGAGATCAGGTTTTGGCACACTTGAGAAAGGAGAGATTCCCAAAGAAGCAATACAACAAATTGAAGTTCAAGAAGATTGGGCCATGCAAGATACTTAGGAAGTTTTCTGCAAATGCTTATGAGATTGAATTACCTCCTGATGTTGGAATATCTCCTATTTTTAATGTTGTAGATTTGTACAAGTATGAAGATGATGGTGCAGAAGAAAGAGCAGCAGACAAGGAACAGATTGAGTGGAGAGAACAGCTACCTCCAGCACAGCCATTGCAACCAGAGAAGATATTGGAAAAAAGAGTGTTCAGAAGGACCATAGGACGAGAGTACTTTCAGTACTTGATCAAATGGAAGGATAAGCCAGAAGAAGATGCCACTTGGATGACGGAAGAAATGTTGCAGAAGATAGGCAGATCAGTGGAAGAGCTCATGGACAGGAGCCCATGAAGAAAATTGCCCTCGGGAATCTGATGCAGGGGCATTAGACACTAGCTAGAAATGTAGGAGTTTTTTCCACATGTTGTGGCTAGGAGGGTTTGAAAACAGTCGAATTATCACAGCTAGGTGTCAATACCTTAGCTGATTGTATTATTAGATCAGTTAGAGTCGTATAAGTTGAATAACTCAATTAGTCTAGCTGTCATATTCCAGTTAGTCGAATTGTTTTAATTAGACTGTTGATTTCCTGAAACGTTCCTCTCAGAGGAACCGAAGATTCATAGGTTTATGTATATAATTGTAACCCTCGGATGTATGGAAAGGAGGACAAGAAGAAGAGAGGAGATTCTGCAATAAACTTTGTGTGTTACAATTGCTTCCAATTAAATAGTTTTTGTGCGCATTTACCCTAGAATCGTGTTGAATCCTTAATTGTCAAGAGGTTGTTTAATTGTGAAGTGATGAACTCTATGCATATGTATCTACTGGAATGAACTGTTGTATAGATTCTGCATGTCTCTGTCTATTGTTTCCCTCAATTTGTTCGAGTAGAGAAGCCTGTGAAACCGTGGTCATTTAAACCTGGTTAATGGTAATAGAATCCCGCTTAACATAGTAAGTTACAATCGGTTGTCAACCAGAGTCTGAACCTGAGTTAACAACCAGGGTATACAAAGGCAAACGCAAACCCCAACGTGAACCCTGGTTAGCCACTATACAAAACCGCTAGCGGGTTTGTGAAAGCGGATTTCCCATATCGCATCGCTTTTGGTGCGAAGGCGGTATTTCTGGGTTGAGGAGCGATTCCATAGAGAATTTGACGCGTGGCAAGGTGGATCCCTGGAAAACCACCGTTCAATCGTGCCTTCGCGCGTTAAACGTCAACGTTGGATGCTGAGCGATATGCGTATGAGCCGTCGATCTGGGCGAAGGCCATCGGACGGTGTTCGTTCGATAGAGATGCACGAAGATTAAACAAGGTACGACACGCGCATTTGATTGGGCCATTAACATATATGTTGGGCCAGCCGAAGGTCAATTATAATGCCAGTTAGTTATAAGATGTCGGGATATTATAGAAGGCGCGGAGATTTATTTAAATCACAAAGGTTCGTTATAAAGCCAATATTAATATATAATGCGCGAAGGTATAAACTTTGATTATAAAGTTGGAAATAAGATATAAGTCGGGAGATACCATTTGATATTCAAAGCTGTTGAATATAGTTATTTATCAATTTTCTCCAAATTAGATAAATAAAATTGCCAAGGGAATGTAAGTAGACCACGTGGAGCCAAAGAACGAGGGTTTTGAGAAAGGGAGCTAACTTTCAGCTGTGTGACTGTGTCACCAGGGGTTTCATAAACTTGTGAAGTATTTATATGTGCTAGAAATCGTCTTTCAGTTTAGATCAATCTAACTACAAAATAACTAAAACCAATTAATCTAATATATAAAATCAAATAATGAAAATGAAATTCAACTAACCTATGAAATCAAGTAACGAAGAGAAAGAAAAAAAATTCAAAAGAAAATATAGCACACACAATCACACTTGTAGGAATTGAAATTTTAATTTAAGAAATCATTTCAAAGCATGTGAAAGGAAAACAACTAAGGTACGTTCAATCACTTCAACATCCAATATGATAGAATCACCCTCTTGAGATGATGTACAAGAAACTGATTATACTTTAGTCTTTAAATCTAGGAAAGCAATTAAAGCATGCAAAGAGAAAATTCAATAATTGCATAAGTTAGGTATTCAAGCATTTGGAAATATGATAAAATCACCTTCTTGAAATGATCTTTAATAACACCCAATTATACAATTGAATTAGGATCTAAAAATCAATGTAAAAGCATGTAAAAGTAAAGCTCAATGATTTTATAGGTTTAACATTCAATCACCCAATTTGGAACACCTTCTTAGCCTGATCTTTTATGAACATTCAATTATACAATTAATTGATAGTTTGATCTAAGAAAATAAATAACAGAACATGAAATGAAACTAAATAACTGTGAGCTCTATTGCCTCAAACTTAATCCAATTGGAAAATAGATAAATCTATCTTTTTGAACTATTTTTAGAAAAGCAAATATTACATAGTCATTCTAAAACTAATACTAATAAATCAAATAAACTTTAATCTATAAAAGCAAGTAAATCTCACACATTTTAGGTAGCTGATCTAAAAGTATGAGAGATGGTAAGTCGAGATGCTCCATATGTAAGCAAAATCAAGTCAAAATGAAGAAACATTGATGAGTAAGGTGCCACAATCTAATTATGTATTCAAAGCTTGAGCATAAATCGAATTTTACACATGATTTGATAAGAGAAATATTTCCCTATTTATACAAAATATGAGAAGCTATCTCATTAATGAGAGTCTATGAATCTCTCCCTATATCTCTAGAGTTATAATCCAAATAGGAAGTGATAAGAGACATGTATTCTTAGAGCTACCAGAAATGAGACACATATCCTTATGAGCCCATGATCTTCTCCATCCAAATTCGAATTTAGCCTTAGGAGGCCACATAAGAGTCTTTTGGAAGCATCTTTTTGACCTACACATGGAAAAAAACTCATTCCACTTGTTAGGTATAAGTATCTGCATATTATTTTCTAATTTTTAACCACAAATTCACTTAAAAATACTAGGAATTAATAAAGTTTGGAAAAACATAAATGTAACTCAATAGTGGTAATGATAAGGTAAATGTAATGAAATGGAGGTGGAGTGAAGGTGATAATATGGAAATATAAATGAAAATGTAATGGATGTAAATGACAATTTCAAGGCCCAACATACCCCCCAAATGAAGCTATTGCATGTCCTCATGCAATCTATTACATTAATTCTTTTTTATCCTTGAACTTTGGCTTAACTTTGCATGATATCATTTGATAACTTCATAGTTCTTCAAAGTTATTTTTTTCTTTTTGTTTTGAATTACAACATGGTTGATTCTTGTGTTATAACCATATTTTGTTGTTGCATTCAATTTTGATCTTTGAACTTTGCATAATGATAATTTGATTATTGTTGCAAAGTATATTTCTATTGGATTGCATCATGGTTGGTTCTTGTGTGACAACCATGATTATGTTTGTATCCAATTCTCTTTTGAGTACTTTTGAAAATTCATTGTATGCTCATAATAATAATGTAATATTTAATATCTTTTGAAATTATGTGGGCTTTTGAATGTGATATGAATGTGGTAAAATGTGAATATGAGTGTAACACCACCCCCCCCCCTCCCCCAACTGATGGTATTGGAAATTTTATGGAATGAGGAAAAGAAGTGTTTTTTTTAAATTATCATTCTAGCTTTTCAAGGAATTCTATGGTAAAAATTTAGAAAATGACATACCTTAAATTACCCTTTGGAAATGAATGAGTTGCATGGGTAGTGGTTGCAAAATTCTGATCATAATCTTCCTCATGTGGTTATACAAGTTATGGATAAAAGAGTCAAAATGACTTTTTATTGCTTCTACTAAAACTGTTGAATTTGCTGCAAAATGATGTTGATTCTGCAGTTGTCCTCTGCTACAGCTGCCATTTGATTTTGTAATTTCCATCTGATTTTGTTGCTTCCCTCTGATTCTGTTGTTGTCATCTGATTTTTTTGTTGTCATCTAATTCTGCAGCTACCATCTGATTCTGTTTTGATTATACAGCTTCCATATGATTCTGTTGTTGTCATCTGTTTATGTAGCTGCCATCTGATTTTGCAGCTGCATATCTTCTTCATTTGCTTCAAAATGCTGAAAACGATAGTCCTCATGTCTTCAAAACTCATTGGCATAATTCCTGCTATGTGAATAGATGTTGTGATGTCGAACATAGCAGGAAATTTTTGACTTACTGTCCATTAATGGATGCCACTAGTCAACACGAGAACTCTCACCGTTGATGACAATGAGAGTCAAGATCCCCAAACACATCTTGCTAGATACGAATAATATTTCTGTTTTCGAGTACCTAGAAGATCCGATGAACAAGGGACATTAATGTATTTTCATTGTTCGTTAGCAAGAAGACTTTCCATTAAGGCATGCAAGTCTCAAGGTGTTTTTGCAAGGATTTTAGACTCAAAGGACTATGGACTCAATAATTTTCATTGAAGCAAGGTTTATTTGCAAAATGAAAAGGATAAGAGAAGGAAACTGGAAATGGAAGATGACAATGGAAAATGAAAATGGGCAATAAGCATGTAAGTGAGCTTGTTGCTTTTATTTGTGGGTTAGGAGTATACAAAAAGTAATGGAAAGTGCATGTGAATAAAGGAAAATGAACAACTGACTCTTGCTGGGAAAATAATTGTGGCTTGCTTTGAATTTCTTGGTTGGATTTATAATTCAAAAGGGAGGAAAGGTAATGGTCTTGATGGATACAGCTATGGAATTGTTCTTATGTTTCTCATGAAATCGGTCCTTTGAAGACCAATTGTGCACAATTTTTTTTCTTCAATGATCATTCGATCATCCGAAACATGCAAAAAAACTTGACATAAAGAACATAAGTGTGTTAAAAAAGAAATGGCCCATTCCTTCTTGATTCTTACACAAAAATTGAACGCCAAATAAAACAGATTAAGGAAATTCAAAAGTGTTATATTTAGTCCAATTCATGTTATCGATAACATTCCATTTTTAAGAAATAACCATGAAAAATAAATCAACTCCCTTTTTTCGGATGACTTCATGCAATGTGCTCAGTAATATGATTGGCATCACAAAGATTCGTTGTGTTCTGCAAGTTAAAGCTTCATAGAAAAATACACAACAACAAAATTTTTAATGCCAAATATTGAGAAATCATCTAAATAATCTTGCAATTGTTTTGCAAGTCATTATTAAATCTGTCAAATTGAATCATCATATGTGCTGCAAAAGCATGCTGTCAAAAATATTTGAAGCAGTAAAAAAAAGTACTTGCAGGAAAAATTATTTCAATCAAATGTTGCAAGTATTTTTCGCCTTATAAATTGCTTCAATAAATCGATTGTATATGAAAAAAAATCATTTCTTATTTTTTGTTTTATTTTATATATATATATATATATATATATATATATATATATATATATATATATATATTTATTATTATTATTATTATTTTTATTAGTATTATTATTTAATGATGAGACACATAAGGAATGAGACACATATGTGTCTAAAATCAAATATATTAAATCAAATTGGACTCTTATACCACTTTCCATGTGGAGCAGAGTTTGTTATTTAACTTGGATTCTTCTGCTTTCAACTTGCCATGTTTAAAGAGTTCAAAACAAATCATTTTTTTCATCATACAATCTGCAAAACAGAGCTCCGAAGAACCCTGAATTTCTCCCAAATGGCTATGAAATTCAATAAATATCTCGTGAGTTACGTTATTGACCACATTCCTAAAAAAACCCATGTTTCATTTTTTCCTAATTCACCTCGGTTTGCTCAGAAAATGCGTTTTAAAATCATGTGTTTTTAACAATTACACATTTCTAGCAATTTCGTTTTGTGGAAATTACTTCTGCAACATACTAAAATTTCTATGGTTTGATTTTTTTATTTGCAGGTTTTGATGTGTAATGGATTGTCTCTCACAAAAAAAATCAGATTGATCAACCTCATTCCAATTACCTGTAATGGAATCTTCAATCTTCTCCTCATCAACAATATGCAATCTTCTCTTCTTCAACAGTTTCTTCATCTGATATACTTTCATTGTCTGCCTCTGCAATTGAATCTCCAATTTTCTCTTCATCAGCATTTTGCAATATTCTCTTCATCGGCAGTTTCTTCATTGGATACACCTTCATTCTCTGTCTCTGCAACTTTTAAAATCGATTTCTAATAACTGTTCCTTGAGGAAGATCAAATATGGAAAAAAGAAGGTTCATTTTTTATTGGAGTGCATGGGTATTTGCGTGGATTGGAGACCTACACATATGCGTAAGGCCAAGCCAAAGGCTAGCCTCATGCATATGCGTGGGCCTCCTTTACATGGGCCATTCGTTGTTTTGAAAAAAAAAAATTATGTTTTTTTTTAAATTACATATGTTACATTTTTTTTAAATTTTAAAATATATATATACATATATTTTAAAAAAAAATTGTGCAAATGCAATTCAATAAATTAGAAAAAGATTGAAAAGATGCAAAACAATAAAATTTGCAGAACCTATCAAAAAAAGATGATGACTCAAACGATGATTTTCAATAGAATTGTAATTCAATTTCCTGCAAAATTTTTAATGAATTTTTGAATTTTAATTTTTAAATTGACTGATCTGATTTTTTGATCTTCCAGTTCGCAACGAGGTGCGGGAAGAGAGCATTCTAGTCAGCGTTGTCAAATAAATTCATATTTTCACCCAAAAATTTTATTTCTGATAGTGAAAAAAAAGTGATTCTTACTGCGTTACTGAAATTTATTCAAAATGAATTAATAAACAATGATTATTATTTTTTTGAAAACAAAATAAAAAAAAATTCTAAAATTCTAGCTAAGTTTGGTTTAATTTTTATTTTTCCTATCTATCTAATATATATATATATATATATATATATATGTATATGTATATGTATATATATATATATATATATATATATATATATATATATATATATATATATATATATATATATACATATACATATACATATTATTTTTGAGTACATTCATGCTTCCAATGAAGCTATTTACGGATTAAAATCTTTGAAATATTCATATCAAAACTTGAAAAATGTACTTGATTGTTTGTAATGATATGAAAAATCATTTTGATATTTTGATTTTCCGCAAGGATGTCTTGAAGAATTGATGAATGTTGTGGCGCAATCAATTTTTGATATCATTCCTCAATGTAGTCTTTGAGCTGCATTCTAAATCCTTATCCATAAATGGTTAGTAAAAACTAAAAACTAAAAATAAAATACACTCTAGACTGAAATCTAGTTCCTATGCACAATTCCCTGGCAACGATGCCAAAATGTTGGGGCAAAGTGATTGTCTATCATTTAATTTGTCAACCTGGGGGTTTCGTAAACTTGTGAAGCATGCGTGCACTATATGTGCTAGAAATTGTTTTTCAGTTTAGATCAATCTAATTACAAAATAACGAAAACCAATTCATCTAATCTATGAAATCAAATAATGAAAATGAAATTCAACCAATCTATGAAATCAAGTAACGAAAAGAAAGAAAACCAATTCAGAAGAAAATATAGCGCGCGCAATCACACTTGTAGGAATTGAAATTTTAATCTAAGAAAGCATTTCAAAGCATGTAAAGAAAAACAACTAAGGTACGTTCAATCACTTCAGCATCCAATATTATAGAATCACCCTCTTGAGATGATGTACAAGCAACTGATTATACTTTAATCTTTAAATGTAGGAAATAAATTAAAGCATGCAAAGCTAAAACTCAATAATTGCATAAGTTGGGTATTCAAGCATTTAGAAATATGATAAAATCACCTTTTTGAAATGATCTTTAAGAACACCCAATTATAAAATTGAATGAGGATCTAAAAAGAAATGTAAAAGCATGTAAAAGTAAAGCTCAATGATTGTATAGGTTGAACATTCAATCACCCAATTTGGAAAACCTTCTTAGCCTGATCTTTTAGGAACATTCAATTATACAATGAATTAATAGTTTGATCTAAGAAAGTAAATAAAAAAACATTAAAGGAAACTAAATAACTGTGAGCTCTATTGCCTCAAACTTAATCCTATTAGAAAGTAGATAAATCTATCCTTTTGAAATGTTTTTAGAAAATCAAATATTACACAGTCATTCTAAAACTAATACTAAGAAAGCAAATAAACTTTAATATATAAAAGCAAGTAAATCTCACACATTTTAGGTATATGATCTAAAAGTATGAGAGATGTTAAATCGAGATGCTCCATATGTAAGCAAAACCAAGTCAAAATGAAGGAACATTCATGAGTAAGGTGCCACAATCTAATTTTTTATTCAAAGCTTGAGGATAGCTCCAATTTTACACATGATTTGATAAGAGAAAGCTTCTCATTTTTATACAAAATATGAGAATCTATCTCATTAATGAGAGTCCACGAATCTCTCCGTATATCTCTAGAGTTACAATCCAAATAGGAAATGATAAGGCACATGTCTTCTTAGAGTTACAATACAAATAGGAAATAAGACACATATCCTTATGATCCCATGATCTTCTCCATCCAAATTCAAATTTGGCCTTAGGAGGCTACATAAGAGTCTTTTGGAAGCTTATTTTTGACCTACACATGGAATCATGGTTGGTTCTTACGTGACAACCATGATTGTGTTTGTATCCAATTATCTTTTGAGTACTATTGAAAAGCCATTATACGCTCATAATAGAATGTAATAGTTAATATCTTTTGAAAGCATGTGGGATTTTGAATGTGATATGAATGGGGATAAATGTGAATATGAATATAGCCCCCCAACTGATGGTATTGAAATTTTATGAAATGAGGAAAAGAAGTGTTTTTCCAAAAATTATCATTCTAGCTTTTCAAGGAACCTATGGTAAAAATTTAGAAAATGACATACCTTAACTTACCCTTTGGAAATGGATGAGTTGCATGTGTAGTGGTTGAAAAATTCTGATCATAATCTTCTTCATGTGGCTGTACAAGTTATGGATAAAAGAGTCAAAATGACTTTTTATTGCTTTTACCAAAACTACCGAATTTGCTGCAAAATGATGTTGATTCTGCAGCTACCATTTGATTCCGTAGTTGCCACCTGATTATGTTGCTGCCTCTGATTCTGCTGCTATCATCTGATTATGTTGTTGTCATCTGATTCTGCAGCTGCCATCTGATTCTGTTGCTACCATATAATTATGCAGTTGCCATCTGATTCTGTAGTTGCATATCTTCTTCATTTGCTTCAAAATGCTGAAAATGATAGTCTTCATGTCTTCAAAACTCATTGGCATAATTACTGCTATGTGAATAGATGTTCTGATATCAAACATAGTAGGAAATTTTTGACTTAGTGTCCATTAATGGATTCCACTAGTCAACATGAGAAATCTCACCATTGATGACAATGAGAGTCAAGATGTCGAAACACATCTTGCTAGGTATGAATAATTTTGATGTTATCGAGTACCTAGAAGATCCAATTAACAAGGGACATTAATGTATTCCCATTTTTCATCAACAAGAAGACTTGCCATTAAGGCATGCAAGCCTAAATGTGTTTTTGCAAGTATTTTAGACTCAAATGACTATGGACTCAATAATTTGAATTGAAGCAAGGTTTATTTGCGAAATGAAAAATATAGGAGAAGGAAAATGGAAATGGAAGATGACAATGGGAAATAAGCATGTAAGTGAGCTTCTTTCTTTTATTTGTGGGTTAGGAGTAGAAAAAAAGTAATGGAAAGTGTATGTTAATAAAGGAAAATGAACAACTAACTCTTGCTAGGAAAATAACTGTGGCTTCCTTTGAATTTCTTGGTTAGATTTATAATTCAAAAGGGAGGAAAGGTAATGGTCTTGATGGATATGGACATGGACTTGTTCTTATGTTTCTCATGAAATTGGTCCTTTGAAGACCAATTGTGCATAACTATTTTTCTTCAATGATCATTCGAACATCCGAAACCTGCAAAAAAACTTGAGATAAAGAACATAAGTGTGTTAAAAAAGAAATGGCCAATTCCTTCTTAACTCTTATGCAAAATTTGAATGCCAAATAAAACAGATTAAAGAAAATCAAAAGTGTTATACTTATTCCAATTCATGATATCGATAACATTCCATTTTTAAGAAATAACTATGAAAAATAAATCAACTCCCTATTGTCGGATGACTTCATACAATGTGCTCACTAATATGATTGGCATCACAAAGATTCATTATGTTCTGCAAGTTAAAGCTTCATAGAAAAATACACAGCAACAAAATTTTTAATGCCAAATATTGAGAAATCATCTAAATAATCTTCCAATTGTTCTGCAAGTCATTATTAAATATGTCAAATTGAATCTTCATATGTGCTGCAAAAGCATGTTGTCAAAAATATTTGAATTGGTAAAAAAAAGTACTTGCAGGAAAAATTATTTTAATCAAATTTTGCAAGTATTTTTCACCTTATAAATTGCTTCAATAAATCGATTGTATATGCAATTTTTTTTCTTATTTTTATTTTATTTTTTATATAATTTATTTATTTGTTATTATTATTATTATTATTATTTTTTATTTTTTAATGATGAGACACATAAGGAATGAGACACATATGTGTCTAAAATCAAATTTATTAAATCAAATTGGACTCTTAGACCACTTTCCATGTGGAGCAGAGTTTGTTATTAACTTGGATTCTTCTGCTTTCAACTTGCCATGTTTAAAGAGTTCAAAACAAATCCTTTTTTTTCCTCACGTAGTCTGCAAAACAGAGCTCCAAAGAACCCTGAATTTCTCCCAAATGGCTGTGAAATCTCTTAATTTTCTCGTGATTTACCTAACTGACCCCATTCTTGAAAAAACCCATGTTTTATTTTTTTCCTAATTCACCTCGGTTGACTCTGAAAATGCGTTTTAAAATAATTTGTTTTTAACAGTTACACATTTCTGGCAATTTCGTTTTCTGGAAATTAATTCTACAACAAACTAAAGTTGTTGTGGTTTGATATTTTTATTTGCAGGTTTTGATGTGTAATGGCTTGTCTCTCACTGAAAATTTCAGATTGATCACCTTCATTCCAATTACCTGCAATGGAATCCGTAATCTTCTCTTCATCAACAATCTGCAATCTTCTCTTCATTAGTAGTTTCTTCATCTAATATACTTTCATTGTCTGTCTCTGCAATTGAATCTGCAATATTCTCTTCATCAAAATTTTTCAATCTTCTCTTCATCAATAGTTTCTTCATCTGATACACCTTCATTCTATTTCTTTGCAACTTTTAAAATTGATTTCTAATAACTGCTTTTTGACGAAGATCGAATATGGAAAAGAGAAGGTTCATTTTTTATTGTAGTGCATGGGTCTTTGTGTGGATTGGAGGCCTGCACATTTGCGTAAGTCCAAGCCAAAGGCTGGCCTCACGCATATGCGTGGGCCTCCTTTCCATGGGCCATTCGTTGTTTTGAAAAAAAAAATTACGTTTTTTTGTTTTTTTTCTTTCATATTGTTGTCGATCCTAGAGACAGCCTTGAGTTGTGAAAGACCAATGCCTAGGACATCTTATATACTAAGGAGCTTAAGATATAGTTCGAGACATTTTAACAGTATGAGGCTCTTTACTACTTCAAATTTTACAAAGAGGTGTAATATAAATGGAACCAGAATATTCTCAGAGTCAGCAAAATAACAAGATGCTGCAAAAGCAAGGAGTGAGTCCTTAATATAGATGCATCAGATAGCTTAAAGACAGCTTTCTTTAAGGAGGGCTAGGTTCTAAAATGCTTTACACAGATTTAAAATTGAATGAAGCTTGCTGCGTAGAAAGTACAGAAAGGATATTAAATACTAATGAGAGGGAATTCCATAAACATATCTGAACATGAGATGGGCTTAAAATGATAAGAATCCATACATGTCAATAGCTTTGAGAGAATAACATCTCACAGTATCTAATATAGATGAATAATGAGTGAAGTGATAAGTAAGACAGCATACCATGCCTGAGCCATATTTAAAGCGCTTGACCAGTTTAATATAAGTATCAGTATGATAAATTTATACTAAAACTAGTGAGTCACTCGCATTCCAGAACATGATATAAAAGAAGTGGAAGCAGCAAAATGAACAGTAAAACAACATCACATAAGGAAAGGCTACACACTATAAAACATTAAGACCAGAATCCTCAATTAAAGTAAAACTCCTTCTTGCTGAGACCTAACGAGCTCTTTGCATTTCTATTAAGATTTCAACAAAAAGCATACAACAATTCTTTCACAGCAAAACTCTTTTGAAAATATGGAACCTGGTTTTCTCTTCCGATCTTGCTTATATAGAAGCCTTAGTACATGAGCGGGAAGATATTTTTGGGAAAAATATCTTCCTCGCATGCCAGAAATTAGTTTGAGGTCTTCATCAAAATAACCAAAACTTATGATGAGGAATAAAGGCCTCTCATCATTTGCAGCTAGGCACTCAGCCGTTTTGAAGCAAAATATTAAACAACAGTCTGGTAAAAAGTAAAATGCTGGAGCAGAACATAAACTCCACTTGATACTTAAAAGTAATTAACTAAAGTAAAAAGTAAAAAGGCCACTAGGGCCGAATCATGAGTTGACAGTATTTCACTGATGAGAAAGGGTTGAGGTAGTCGCTGACACTAGTGGTGGAACATTTGCTGACAAGCTGGCGATCTGGCTGGCGAACTGAGTGCATCTTTGCTGGCTGTCTGCTGAATTTTCAGGCATCGCTGCGAATCCTTCCACCTTGATATAGGCCTTTGTGAGGATGTTGAAACCTGCCTTAGTGGGGAGCTTATGCTTTATCAGATGAAGGAGAATGAATTCTTAGCGGAGGGATGAAACAATTGTCTCAGCTTTTAACCGAGCGATTTTATCTGACAAGATGTCCTTCCAGTCTCTTTCTTCCTGGAGACGTGTTTTATATTCTTTTAACGGTCGTAGCATGGAAGGAGTGGTTGGGTCCCAACAAGATGGAAGTCCAGCTTTTGTAATCTCGGCCCAAACTGCATCGAACCGATCCATGTTTTCTGCCACCTCTTGCAGGGCTCTTGAAGCTATAACTCGGGCTGCCTCCTTGTCAATGATTTTCCGGCATTCAAAGGCCTCCATGAACTGAATTGGTATGCCATGCTTCTCCACCTCATCCAATTCCAACTCTTTCAAGAAAGAAATATAGCTTCTGGCATGCTGGGCTCTGCTGGACAAGTTGAGGTCTGCCTCCTGAAATTTCCTGTTGAGATGGAGTATAGCGGATTTGGTTTCCCCAATCATTTTCACGAAACCCCACTGTTCTGTCACCGCTGAGATTATCTCTGACCAAATTATCCTTCTCACATCACTGAGGGTGATATTACCCTTGAGGCGGATGTTGAGGTCATTGATGGTTTTCTGCTGGTCGGATCTTTCCTTCTTTTCCTGCTCGATCTCCTTCTGCAATGTCTCAATTTTTCTAGTATTCTCAGCCAAGGAGGTTTCTAACTCAGTGATTCTCTGCCTCGCGATGAAAGCCTGCTTTTATAATACATCATTTGCGGCCCTTACTGTAGTTAGTTGCTCAGACAACGAACTGGTCTCTGATGGAGTGGTAGTTGGCACACAACTGTGCATGTCCCAAGTCGTTTGCAGCTCCGTCAGCTTGCCCTGAAGAATAGTTATTGTCTCTACCATTTTTTCTTTTTCCTCTTTCTCCTTCGCCAGTGAATCGACCAAGTCTGCTTTTTCTTTCTCCACCTGTGCCAATTCATCCGTCTAAACATGGTGGGATGCCGGTATGCTGACCTTGCATTTTAATGACGCAACCTCCTTCTGCAATTGATCTATCACATAGCGTTGCGGGTTGGAGGCTCCAGTTTCCTTTCCTTTGATCGACTCCATGAGGCCGGGTATTTGATTCGCCTGGGTGCAGGAATTTTCCTGTTCATTTTTTAGGGTCACCCTCACCTGTTCATGCTTAGTCTCTAGCTTCTTCAGTGTGATGGTGAGCCTCATTACCTCATCCTTCAGCATGTCACCAACCACCTGGAACAGGTTGCATTTTTCAAGGGCTAGTACTTTGGCCATGTCAATTGCATATTCAAGCACCCTGTAACTAGTGGTACCTGCATTAGGATCCAAGATGGCCTCAGCCATAAACAATACCAGATGTTCTGTGTCCACATTCATGGAAGCTGAAACCCTGGTATGATATTTTTCCACATAACCTTCCAGCGCGGCCTTGTACTTGTCCCTGATCGCTCTGTTTTTCTGACTCCTTTCAATTACAATTGGTGAAGCATTATCGCCAATTTCTTATGAGACCTCGGAATAGTCAGAGGAGGTGATACTATCTCTCAGAACTTTGAGCCCCGCTTTGCTTCCGTCCGGTTTTTCGTATGGTACAAATGGCTCAAGAAACTGCTCTTCCCCTATGACCTCAGCCTCGCTTGAGACTGTTTTCTGCTTTTTCCGAAGGGGGAAACTTGTTCCTGAGGGTCCCACTTCTTCTCCCTGGCCTCTTTTGGCTTCTCCTTCTTCCCCTGTGGCAGATGAATCTATCTCCATCTGCGAAATCAAAGGCCAAGTTTCAAGATTAGCCCTCCACTCTATACACGGTCTCGACTCATGTGTATAAGGAGTAGACTTGTTCCTCCTTCTTCTGTTAGAGATAATCCCCCGGGGATCATAGGCCCAAGTCTTCCCTTGTATTAAGTCCATGCCTTGCAACATCTTCTCAACAACAGGAAGGGCATGTCTTGAATTTACAATAAACGAGCGAATAGTGATAGGGAGTTTCAGGATGAAGCCCTTATTAGCTGGGACAAATTGGAACTGGTCAGATTTGAGAGTCTGCCAAATATACTCCAGAGCGTAAACTCATCGAGCAAGGAACATAGGTAGCTGGTAAGGGGGGGCCTCGACTCCATAGACTTGAATTTCATTATAATTTTCAAATAGATACCAATCCCTAGTGCTCTGGGTTTTACTAGCTTGTAGCCAACTCTTCATTTCAGGAAAAAATCTGGGCGAGGGAGAGTCATGAATGATAGTGTAGACAATAGGCATGAACTCATTTAGAAACCTGGAATAACCCACCCCATTTGGTAATTAGCGCACTACAAAGTTCCAGTCGAAGACTGGTCGGGGTTGAGAGTTTACCTCGTATACCCTATCTAAACCTAAACCCTCGAACTTATCAATATGTTGATATAAGAAGAGGTAGAAGACCATCAAGCAAAAGCGAAAGTGACCAGTTTCTGAAAGCTCTTGGAACTGGGTCTGAAATTTAGTAGCCAAGAAGCCAGGGATATCTAGAACTACCCCCTTTAGATAAATTAACCACAAGAAATAAACACACGCCATGGAAAATTCCCCCAAACCGCCTACACCTAGAAGACCTGCGATGAGGGCCAGGATGGGTTGCACTTCTTCTTTGAACAGACTCAATGGGAAAGGCTCTACAGAAGGAAGGGACGTAGCCTGGTTGCTGGTTATAGAGGAAATGAAGTCTTCTTGCTGCTCCCATGGCAATTTAGTGAACTGGGAGGTTAAAACTATTTCATTGAAACTGGTATAGATGGCGCTAGTGGGAAAGCGGAGGGCTTGCTTGATGATGTCGGGAGAAAGAGAAAAAATCTTATTCCCCTGAGCCGAGGTAAACATGCCTCGATGCTCATCATAGGCATACTTGAGCCATAAAATAAAATCGACCACTGGGTAGACTGGAGGGTAATCTGATGATATAAACCTGATACGACCACCCCGATATCGATCCCTATTCTTGACATGTCACCTAAAAAGCTTTGGTTTTATACTGCTGATGGGAAAAGGGTATTAGGGATCACATATTTCAGCATAGTTAGGGATTAACCTCCTCAGAAAGTTTAATCGATCTAGGAACACCTGAACTTCCTTTTTATTTATGGGGAGGGAAATGCCATTTATGACTTCTACTCTCTTAAGGTCTATCTTTACTCCATATTTGGTTACAATATTCCCCAAAAGCTTGCCCTCTTCCAGTGTAAACAAAGATTTCTATGGATTGAGGGAGAGCCCATACCTTCTACACTTCTCGAAGGTTCTGCGCAAGTGTTCAATGTGCTCTGCATCATCTTTTGAAAACATAGTAATGTCGTCCAAATACACCACCAAAAACTTATCTTGCTCTCCGAAAAAAGCGATATCCATGGCCCTTTGAAAAGTGGCCCCTGCGTTAATCAACCCAAAAGGCATCCTGGCATACATAAACGTCCCCCATGGAGTGGTAAAGGCAGTCTTCTTTTGATCTTTTGGTAGTACAGCCACCTGATTGTACCCAGAGAATCCATCCATCATTGACATTCGGGAAGCTCTTATCACTTTCTGCAATATGTGATCCATCTTGGGAAGTGGATAATTATCCTTTAAGGATGCTCTGTTCAGATTCCTGAAATAAACACATAGCCTTATTTCTCCATTTTTCTTCCGTACAGGGACTGGGTTTTCCACCCACTCGAAATATCTCAATGGTACAATGATTTTGGCCTTCAACAGTTTCTTAATTTCTTTCTCAATCGAGGGTAGTAGCAGGGGATTTATCTATCTAAACTTCTATTTATGTGGTTTTGCATCTCCATTCAATGGAATTTTATGCTGCATGATGCTGATATTGAAGGTTTTTATGTCTTGATAAGACCATGCAAACACGTCTTTATATGACTGGAATAATTTCTGGTAGAGTTGTTTATATTCCCCCGGGACCTTCTTTGGACAACTTCACGATTTTAGGGTCAGCCTCTATGCCAAGATTCAAATCTTCTACCATATTCTCCTCTACAACTTTGTTCGGCTGCAGGGGAACATCATTCTTATTAAAAATCATTTCTAAGGGCACTAGTCCTCGGGGAATTAAATTTCCTTTAAACTGCAGGAATTTGTGGCTAGCCACCTTTTCTTCCCATTTATCTCTTGAAGCGTTTTCAACCTCCGCTTCTTCACAAGTATCAATCTCCATGTTGGAAAATTCCCCAAATGTTTCCAAAAATCTCTTCACCTGTTCTTCATCTTCAAACACTTGCCAATGTTTGATATTGTCTGGGATTGATGGCCTATAACGTACCTCGATTTCATATCTCAAGAGAGGATTTTGAGGTGGACGGAAAGTACTGGCAGCCACTGCCAGGGAGTCTGCCATCCTATTCTACTCCCGGGGCATGAACTGGATATTGAATGCCAAGAATAAGTTCTCCACCAGATCCCAAACTTCATTCCTATAAGCCCTTAGCCTAGGATGTTTGTCTTGGAACTGATTCTTTACTTGTCTGACTACTAGTTCTGAATCTCCCAGAACTTTTAGACTTTGTATGTTCATGCTCCTGGCTGTCTGCAGCCCCAGTAGAAGTGCTTCATACTCGGCCACATTATTGGTGGCTTCATACTCCAGCTTGAAAGACAAAGGGACCCATTGGCCTGCAGGAGAAATCAATAATACCTAGCTCCATTACCTTCCCTGTAGTTTGCCCCATCAAAATGAAGTGTCCAGATTTCTGATTTAGGACTCTCTATTGACTGCTCTGTCTTGATCTGGTGAAACGATGGTTCATGAGCATACTATTGATCTTCCTCCAACATTAAACATGAGAAATCTGCCTCCCTGCTATAAACTGGGGAATTAACTGAGTCATCTGCCTTGGTAACTGTCTTGACAAATCTAGTTTCCCAGTACAGCCTCCTCTCTTGGCCACCAAAGACAGGGATGGTGGCATAGGTGAGGTCCAACTTGATTGATCCACCAATTTTAGTCGCCCAAGATCTTGACAGTAGCATGCCGAAGCGAGCTGGGATGTCAGCTACCACGATGTCCATTACTACACTTTTTTCTGGGATCTGGGCCAAATTGACCACCAAATCCTTGATCATGCCCAGGAACTTAACTCTTTTGGAGTCAAATGAATAAAGGTCTTTGTATGGGTAGGTGATCTGTAGTCCTAGTTGCTCCATGAATAAGAGGGGTAAAAGGTTATGAGAGGCTCCCAAATCTAACATACAGTTATGCAGCAGCAGGTCATGTATTACTAAAGACACATAAAAAGGGGGAGTAGCAGCATCTAACTCCTCGACATGTGGGCCAAATACAACCATAGGTATTTCTTCTTGAAGGTTCAGACTGTCTAGAATATGTATAAATTCTGGGGGTAGCATGAAGGATGTGACCTGGGACTGATATGCAGGTTGTTTTAACAATTTGGTTAATGGAACTGGGATTTTTACCTTCTCAAGTTCCTTTTGTAAACTGAAGGCAGAGGAGGACCTATCTACTGACACTTCTTTTGACTCTTTGTCTTTGGAGTCTTTGTTTTGGGGGAGAGGTTTGACTTCTTTTATGATTGGCTTGACACTAGGAAGTACAGTTCCTTGTGAAGATGTTGGAATTTGATCAGTAGACTACAAAGATTGGTTAAGAGGCCTCTTACCTTTGTCCAGGGTCCTTTGAGATGTTGCCTCTTTCTGTACAGGTGCTTCCTCTTGAGGTGTATCCTCCTCCTGATCCTAAGTGTGAGTTCTCTTCCTGGAAGATCTGAGGTCATATATTCTATTGAACTGAGCTTGCATGAAATCGACGAACTGCTTGCAGTATTCATAAATCTCAGGATCTTCGGTGTCTTCATTAGCTTTCCCTTCTGTGTGTGCATGCATCTCCACTTCGTCACTTCCATGTAGGGGACATTCCACTTCATCATTGTTTGAGAAAGAAAGGTATGCCTCCTCCTGCTCATAAGTGGTGTCTTCGATAGGACCATCTACTTGTCCTTCCAAATATAGAGGATGAGTTACTTGGTCCTACTGCTCCTTCCTTTCCCTTTGCAGTATCTGCAAGGGTGGCTTCCTATATTGAGGATTATAACCTCTATTTGGAGCAGTTTGGAAATTCTTGGAGGGTGAATTCTTGGCCTCCATTTCAAGCTTAGCCAACTTACTTTAGATATTCTTAATCATCTTGTTCATCTCCTCAATCCTGTCATTTGCTAAATCTCTATCTTGACTTGAGGTGGAGAACTCTTCTTTTCCCCTTCTTCTGGTATCCTGTTCAGGTTTTCCCTTGGATTTACCAGTGGAGGAAAAGTTTGCCTCAAGCTCCAGTGCATCTGTCTGGGCATCATCTAGGGTGGCTGGCTTTCTTTCTCTCAAAGAGATACCGAATTCTGAGTCAAAAGCTGCCACGAAAACAACCTTGGCAGCGGTCTGATGAGGCTTCATATCTGCGGGAAGACTCAGGTACAACTTGTTAAATCTCTTATAAATTTGGCCACCCCTTCATTATGTCTTTTCTTGAGTGTATTAAACTTGGTAAGAAAATGTCCATGATCTCTCTTCTCTCCCCATTTTCTGAGGAAAGTGTCCTCCATCCCTTCCCAAGTGGTGACAGAATGGTCTCCCAGTGTCTTGAACCATTTTCTGGCTTCACCGTCAAGAGATTGCACAAACAGTCTTAGGACTACGTCGAGATGTTCCACATTAAAATTTTCTACGAAAGAGCAGAAGACCTCAAGGTGTTTTTGAGCTTCGATCTCATTTTCCCCATTGAAATGGGGCAAGATATTTAGATAGTCCTATGGCATATCATTCAGCACTTGAGGTAATGCTAGGGGGCATATTTATTTAGCAAGAAGCCCAGAACATTTTCCATTGGAGGAGGAGGTGGAGGTAACAGAAGGGTTCGATGTGTAAGAGGAGGGGGGGGGTGGAAGTGTGGTGTGAATGACAAAGGGAATGTATTGAACAATGGCTTGCGGTGATGATGAAATAGGCGAAGTATTAACATCAGATATTTCAGTGACTTCTTTGACTTCTTTAGCCTCTGGGGTGGGATGGAATGAATAACGAGTGGTACCTATTGATTCAGCCTCCTCCTTAATTTGGATGTTTCCCAGAGGAAGACTATCTGAGTAATAACCAGTTTATCCCACCGCAGATTCGGAACCTTGGACTTGAGCTACTTCGGAAGAGGAGGAAGGAAAGTCTTCTAAGGAAAATTGTGGGATCTTAGTGTGGATGAATTGTCTTTCCCTTCAATTTCTTCTATGTAGGATTCTCTCTGGGTTAGACATAGAGGGTGTCTTTGGCTGAGACGTATCTGACCTAAGGTGTGGCTTTCGAGGAGCCAGGACTGCAAATAGATGTATCTGAAAAATGAATGTGGAGTCACCAAGGTGAGGGATATACAACTCTCAACTCTCCATGCTCACCTAATTGAAGAGTGAATAAGGTTTTGTCGAGGCCCAGGGATTTTAATTTATCTCAACTTCATCCCTGGCAATGGCGCCAAAAAGATGTTGTCGATCCTACAGACAACCTTGAGTTGTGAAAGACTAGTGCCTAGGACATCTTATACAGTAAGGAGCTTAAGATATAGTTCAAGACATTTTAACAGTATGAGGCTCTTTACTACTTCAACTTTTACAAAGAGGTGTAATATAAATGGAACCATAATATTCTCAGAGTCAGCAAAATAACAGGATGCTGCAAAGGCAAGGAGTGATTCCTTAATATAGATGCATCAGACAGCTTAAAGACAACTTTATTTAAGGAGGGTTGGCTTCTAAAATGCTTTACAGAGATTTAAAATTGAATAAAGCTTGCTGCGTAGAAAGTACAGAAAGGATATTAGCTACTAATGAGAGGGAATTCCATAAACATATTTGAACATGAGATGGGCTTAAAATGATAAGAATCCATACATGTCAATAGCTTTGAGAGAATAACATCTCACAGTATCTAATATAGAGGAATAATGAGTGAAGTGATAAGTAAGACAACATACCATGCCTGAGCCATATTTAAAGCGCTTGACTAGTTTAATATAAGTATCAGTATGATAAATTTATACTAAAACTAGTGAGTCACTCGCATTCCAGAACATGATATAAAAGAAGTGGAAGCAGCGAAATGAACTGTAAAAAAACATCACATAAGGAAAGGCTACACACTATAAAACGTTAAGACCAGAATCCTCACTTAAAGTAAAACTCCTTCTTGTTGAGACCCAATGGTCTCTTCGCATTTCTATTAAGATTTCAACAAAAAGCATACAACAATTCTTTCTAAGCAAAACTCTTTTGAAAATCTGGAACCTGGTTTTCTCTTCCAATCTTGCTTATATAGAAGCCTTAGTACATGAGCGGGAAGATATTTTTGGGAAAAATATCTTCCTCGCGTGCCAAAACTTAGTTTGAGGTATTTATCAAAATAACCAAAACTTAAACTTATGATGAGGAATAAAGGCCTCTCATCATTTTCAGTTAGGCACTCGGCCGTTTTGAAGAAAAATATTAAACAACAGTCTGGTAAAAAGTAAAATGCTGGAGCAGAACAAAAAATCCACTTGAAACTTAAAATTAATTAACCAAAGTAAAAAGTAAAAAGGCCACTAGGGCCGAATCATGAGTTGAAAATATTTCACTGATGAGAAGGGGTTGAGGTAGTCACTGACACTAGTGGTGGAACATTTTCTGACAAGCTGGCGATCTGGCTGGTGAACTGAGTGCATCTTTGCTGGCTGTCCGCTGAAGGTTCAGGCATCGCTGTGAATCCTTCCACCTTGATATAGGCCCCTGTGAGGATGTTGAAACCTGCCTCGGTGGGGAGCTTATGCTTTATCAGATGAAGGAGAATGAATTCTTAGCGGAGGGATGAAAAAATTGTCTCAGCTTTTAATCGAGCGATTTTATCTCACAAGATGTCCGTCCGGTCTCTTTCTTCCTGGAGACATGTTTTATATTCTGTTAACGGCCATAGCATGTAAGGAGTGGTTGGGTCCCAACAAGATGGAATTCTAGCTTTTGTAATCACGGCCCAAACTGCATCGAACCGATCCATGTTTGCTGCCACCTGTTGCAGGGCTCTCGAAGCTATAACTCGGGCCGCCTCCTTGTCAATAATTTTCTGGCATTCAAAGGCCTCCATGAACTGACTTGGTATGCCATTCTTCTCCACCTCATCCGATTCCAACTCTTTCAAGAAATAAATATAGCTTTTGGCATGCTGGGCTCTGCTGGACAAGTTAAGGTCTGCCTCCTGAAATTCCTATTGAGATAGAGGACAGTGGATTTGATTTCCCCAATCATTTTCAGGAAACCCCACTATTCTGTCACCGCCAAGATTATCTCTGACCAAATTATCCTTCTCGCATCACTGAGGGTGATATTACTCTTCAGGCGGCTGTTGAGGTCATTGATGGTTTTCTGCTGGTCGGATCTTGCCTTCTTTTCCTGCTCGATCTCCTTCTGTAATGTCTCAATTTTTCTGGTATTCTCAGCCAAGGAGGTTTCTAACTCGGTGATTCTCTGCCTCGCGGTGGAAGCCTGCTTTTCTAGTACATCATTTGCACCCTTTTCTGTAGTTAGCTGCTCGAAAAACGAACTGGTCTCTGATGGAGTGGTAGTTGGCACACAACTGTGCATGTCCCAATTCGTTTGCAGCTCCATCAGCTTGCCCTGAAGAATAGTTATTGTCTCTGCC
Source organism: Pinus albicaulis (assembly GCA_034641835.2). Taxonomy (NCBI): domain Eukaryota; kingdom Viridiplantae; phylum Streptophyta; class Pinopsida; order Pinales; family Pinaceae; genus Pinus; species Pinus albicaulis. The sequence continues at coordinate 194,199,090 of CM076570.1, read as the reverse complement.
ATTTTTTCTTTTTCCTCTTTCTCCTTTGCTAGTGAATCGGCCAAGTCTACTTTTTCTTTCTCCACCTGTGCCAATTCAGACGTTTGAACATGGTGGGATGCTGGTATGTTGACCTTGCGTTTTAATGACGCAACCTCCTTCTGCAATTGATCTATCACATAGCGATGCGGGTTGGAGTCTCCAGTTTCCTTTCCTTTGATCAACTCCATGAGGCCACGTATTTGATTTGCCTGGGCGCAGGAATTTTCCTGTTCATTTTTTAGGGTCACCCTCACCTGTTCATGCCTAGTCTCCATCTTCTTCAGCGTGATGGTGAGCCTCATTACCTCATCCTTCAGCATGTCACCAACCACCTGGAACAGGTTGCATTTGTCAGGGCTAGTACTTTGGCCATGTCAATTGCATATTCAAGCACCCTGTAACTAGTGGTACCTGCATTAGGATCCAAGATGGCCTCAGCCATAAACAATACCAGATGTTCTGTGTCCACATTCATGGAAGCTGAAACCCTGGTATGATATTTTTCCACATAACCTTCCAGCGCGGCCTTGTACTTGTCCCTGATCGCTCTGTTTTTCTGACTCCTTTCAATTACAATTGGTGAAGCATTATCGCCAATTGCCTGTGAGACCTCGAAATAGTCGGAGGAGGTGATACTATATCTCAGCACTTTGAGCCCCGATTTGCTTCCATCCGGTTGGTTGTATGGTACAAATGGCTCAAGCAACTGTTCTTCGCCTATGACCTCAGCCTCGCTTGAGACTATTTTCTGCTTTTTGCGGAGGGGGGAACTTGTTCCTGAGGGTCCCACTTCTTCTCCCTAGCCTCTTTTGGCTTCTCCTTCTTCCCCTGTGGCAGATGAATCTGTCTCCATCTGCGAAATCAGAGGTCAAGTTTCAAGATTAGACCTCCACTCTATAAACAGTCTTGACTCATGTGTATAAGGAGTAGACTTGTTCCTCCTTCTTCTGTTAGAGATAATCCCCCGGGGATCATAGGCCCAAGTCTTCCCTTGTCTTAAGTCCATGCCTTGCAACAGCTTCTCGACAACAAGAAGGGCATGTCTTGAATTTACAATAAACGGGCCAATAGTGATAGGGAGTTTCAGGATGAAGCCCTTCTTAGCTGGGACAAAGTGGAGTTGGTCAGATTTGAGAGTCTGCCGAATATAATCTAGAGCATAAACTCGTCGATCAGGGAACACAGGAAGCTGGTAAGGGGGGGCCTTGGCTCCATAGACCCGAATTTCAGTATAATTGTCAAATAGATACCAATCCCCAATGCTCTGGGTTTTACTAGCTTGTAGCTAGCTCTTCATTTCAGGAAAAACTCTGTGCGAGGGAGAGTCATGGATGATAGTGTAGAAAATAGGCATGAACTCATTTAGAAACCTGGAATAACCCACCCCATTTGGTAATTGGCGCACTGCAAAGTTCCAGTCGAACATTGGTCGGGGTTGAGAGTTTACCTCATATACCCTATCTAAACCTAAACCCTCGAAATTATCAGCATGATAATATAAGAAGAGGTAGAACACCATCGAGCAAAAGAACAAGTGACCAGTTTCCAAAAGCTCTTGGAACTGGGTCTGAATGTTAGCAGCCAAGAAGACAGGGATATCCAGAACTACCCCCTTTTGAGACATTAACCACAAGAAATAAACACACGCCATGGAAACTTCCCCCAAACCGCCTACACCTAGAAGACCTGCGATGAGGGCCAGGATGGGCTGCACTTCTTCTTTGAAAAGAATCAATGGGAAAGGCTCTACAGAAGGAAGGGACGTAGCCTGGTTGCTGGTTATAGAGGAAATGAAGTCTTCTTGCTACTCCCATGGCAATTTAGTGAACTGGGAGGTTAAAGCTATTTCATTGAAACTGGTATAGATGGCACTGGTGGGAAAGCGGAGGGCTTGCCTGATGATGTCGAGAGAAAGAGAAAAAATATTATTCCCCTGAGTCAAGGTAAACGTGCCTCGACGCTCATCGTAGGCATCCCTGAGCCAACAAATAAAATCGACCACTGGGTAGATTGGAGGGGTAATCTGATGATATAAACTTGATAAGACCACCCGATATCGATCCCTATTCTCGACATGTCACCTAAAAAGCTCGGTTTTTATACTGCTGATGGGAAAAGGGTATTGGGGATCACATATTTCGGCTTGCAGGTCAATGAAGGGCTCGAACCCGGGAGGGTTTCTGGTTTCACGGACCTGAGGAGTTTCTGGTTCAGTTTTCTTGGGTGTGCCCCTTCCCATGACTGACATACAAAACTTTTAAAAATGAAAGGAAAGTAGAGGGAATATGAGGGATGGAGTACCTGTGCAGTATGAATTTTCTCGGGAAAACGACGCGGGGGTACTGACAGTGACCGGGTAGTCTTGGAACTAGCTCCCACTTAGTTTATACCGTAGTTGGAAGACCTGTAAATTTTACTGCAGTAAAATATGGGAGGACTGTTATCTAAGACTGAAAGTTCTGAGGTAAAAGGCAGAGAGGTGAAATAAGCGGGGTATGTGTCATAGGGACACTGACAGTGGAGCACGCAGTGTATAGGGATCGGGTATCAGTTGGAAGCAGGTGAGCACCGCGTGCCGGGTTTAATACTGGTACGGGCCTCGGTACCAGCTCACCTAGAAACTTACCTTACCTTTCTGCTGCATAAGCCATCTGGTTCTTGAAAAATATTCTTCGTAAGACTGGTTAAATACGCAACATACAGACCTCTAGGGCCCGCGCTTCACTCTGCCACATCACGCTTACCCGTACTTTGCTTTGCCACATCACGCTTACCTTGGGTCCACCCGGTGCTACGTCACCATAACTCCGCGGGGGTAAGGGTCTCGTCGCCCTTCCACTCCTGGACCCCTCAGAATTTCCCATACGAGGAGTTCCCTCATGTGCATATTATGGAAGCGGCAAGCCCTTTTAATAATATCGTCTTGCGTCCTTTACCTTTTTACTTTATACTTTTGCCTTTTGCTTTATATTTGTACCCTTTCCAAACATATGCTTTGTTTTTAGGCACAAGACTTGTTTTATCATCGTTTCCTTTCAACCATTCTTTTAATGTTTCACCACCCATCATGCATTTGATATATGACTACTCAAGGGTTGCCTTAAAAATTGACTGATGTTAACTAATGATCAACACATATAAAAATGTTTTAGATTTTTTTTTTTTAATTACATATGTTATATTTTTTTTAATTTTAAAAAAATATATGCATATATTTAAAAAAATAAAATTGTGCACATGCAATTCAGTAAATCAGAAAAAGATTAAGAAGGTGCAAAACATAAAAATTTGCAGAACCGATCAAAAAAAGATCATGACTCAAAAGACGATTTTCAATAGAATTGTAGTTCAATTTCCAGCAAAATTTTTAACCAATTTTTGAATTTTACTTTTTAAATTGACTGATCTGATTTTCTGATCTTCCAGGTCGCAACAAGACACGGGAAGAGAGCATACTAGTCATCGTCGTCAAATAAATTCATATTCTCACACAAATTTTATTTCTGATAGTGAAAAAAAAAACGAAGTGATTCTTACTTCGTCACTGAAATTTATTCAAAATGAATTAATCAACGTTCATTATTATTTTTTTGAAAACAAAATAAAAAAAATTCTAAAATTCTAGCTAAGATTTTTATTTTTCCTATCTCTAAAAAAAATTATATTTTTTATTTTATTTTTAAGTATATTCATGCTTCCAATGAAGCCATTTACTGATTAGAATATTTGAAATATTCATATCTAAACTTGAAAAATGTACCTGATTGTTTGTAATGATATGAAAAATCGTCTTGATCTTTTGATTTGCCGCAAGGATCTCTTGAAGAATTGATGAATGTTGTGGCGTAATCGCTTTTTGATACCATTCCTCAATGTAGTCTTTGGGTTGCATTCTAGATCCTCTGTCCATAAATGGTTAGTAAAAAATAAAAAATAAAAATAAACTACAATCTAGACTGAAAGCCAGTTCCTATGTAAACTTCCTCGGCAATGACGCCAAAATGTTGGGGTAAAGTGATTGCCTGTCATTTAATTTGTCAACCTGGGGGTTTCGTAAACTTGTGAAGCATGTGTGCACTGTATGTGCTAGAAATTGTTTTTCAGTTTAGATAAATCTAACTACAAAATAACAAAAACAAATTCATCTAATCTATGAAATCAAATAATGAAAATAAAATTCAACTAACCTATGAAATCAAGTAACGAAAAGAAAGAAAACAAATTCAAAAGAAAATATAGCGTGCACAATCACACTTGCAGGAATTGAAATTTTAATTTAAGAAATCATTTCAAAGCATGTAAAGGAAAACAACTAAGGTACATTCAATCACTTCAGCATCCAATATGATAGAATCACCCTGTTGAGATGATGTACAAGCAATTGATTATACTTTAGTCTTTAAATCTAGGAAATAAGTTAAAGAATGCAAAGGGAAAACTCAATAATTGCATAAGTTAGGTATTCAAGAATTTGGAAATATGATAAAATCACCTTCTTGAAATGATATTTAAGAATACCCAATTATACAATTGAATGAGGATCTAAAAAAAAAAGTAAAAGCATGTAAAAGTAAAGCTCAAGGATTGTATAGGTTGAACATTCAATCACCCAATTTGGAACACCTTCTTAATCTGATCTTTTAGGAAAATTCAACTATACAATGAATTGATAGTTTGATCTAAGAAAGTAAATAACAAAACATGAAAGGAAACTAAATAACTGTGAGCTCTATTTCCTCAAACTTAATCCAATTGGAAAATAAATAAATCTATCCTTTTGAATTTTTTTTAGAAAATAAAATATTACACAGTCATTTTAAAACTAATACTAAGAAATAAAATAAACTTTAATCTATAAAATCAAGTAAATCTCACACATTTTAGGTACCTGATCTAAAAGTATGAGAGATGGTAAATCGAGATACTCCATATGTAAGAAAAACCAAGTCAAAATGAAGGAACATTCATGAGTAAGGTGCCACAATCTAATTCTGTATTCAAAGCTTGAGCATAACTCCAATTTTACACATGATTTGATAAGAGAAAGCTTCCCCTGTTTATACAAAAGATGATAAGCTATTTCATTAATGAGATTCCATGAATCTCTTCCTATATCTCTAGAGTTACAATCCAAATAGGAAGTGATAAGGCACATGTCTTCTTAGAGTTACAATACAAATAGGAAATGAGACACATATCCTTATGATCCCATGATCTTCTCCATCCAAATTCGAATTTGGCCTTAGGAGGCCACATAAGAGTCTTTTGGAAGCTTATTTTTTACCTATACATGGCAACAAACTCATTCCACTTATTAGGTATAAGTATGTACATATTATTTTCTAATTTTTAACCACAGATTCAATTAAAAATACTAGGAATTAATAAATTTTGGAAAAACATAAATGTAACCCAATAGTGGTAATGGTAAGGTAAATGTAATGAAATGGAGGTGGAGTGAAGGTGATAATATGGAAATATAAGTGAAAATGTAATGGAAGTAAATGACAATTTTAAGGTCCAACAATGTCTTCTTACCTACGCGCTACCACTAAGCTCCTGTCGCACTTGCATGTGCCTTACCCTCATAGTACATGAAACATTTTTAACGTAGATACTCCAGCCATATAGTCATTTGGTAGGCATTGGTTTGTCCCTGTAAAGTTTCAAACGACTTCCATTAACATACCCGGGCAGGTATTCTCTGCGCAGCATAGGCAAACACACCGCACCACCATCTGTAATCTCTTTTACTATATATGGACCCAACCAGTCTTACAAAACTTCCCTGGATGGCGCACAAAATGATTTTTGTTGAGAAGCACCAATTCTTCTTCTTTAAACACCTTTTGTTGGATGTGTCGTTCATGCCAAGATTTTTCCCATGCCTTCTGCACTTGCTGATGAAAATTAGCAATAAACTGATATTCTTCCAAGGAAACTAGTTGTGCCAGATGTTCTTCCATGATGTCAAGTTCTTCCATATTTGTAAAAGTTGCGATGCACAATATGGGGACAATATATTCTATGGGCATGATGGCCTCTTGTCCATAGACATCCTGAAAGGGGTCTTCCCGGTTAGTTTCTTTCATGTAGTCCTATATTCCCATAGTACTGAAGGGATCTGCATGTCCTAATCATTTTTGTCGGCATTACAAACCTTTGTTAGTGCATGCTCCAAAATTCTGTTGAAGGGCTCTATTCCACCATTAGCTTGTGGGTGGTATGGGGTGCTTTTCGTATGGTGGACCTGAAATTCCTCTGTTTAAGCTTCAATAGTTTCATTAAAAAAATACATACCTCGATCATTCATCGGGATCTTGGGACAACCAAATCTGGTTAGAATATGCTCAAAGATGAAGTTCGTGGTGGTATCTACGGTACAATCCTTCACAACATTTGCCTCTGCCCACTTAGTTACATAATCAGTGGCAGTAATAATGTATCGTGTGCCAGTATTCCTTCCCAGAGGATTGGTTGGGCCTACAAAGTCTATTTCCCATTTTTCGAATGCTTGTAAAGTCGTCTGAGGTTGTAGGGGCATTTCATCACTCTCTGAAGGCTTCCCTGTCCGTTGGCATGCATCACAGGCTTGGCAGTACGCATGTGCGTCACTATGCAATGTGGGCCACCACAACCCAGCCCTCAACACCTTCTAGGCAGTGGCTTTCCCTACATTGTGGCCTCTTGCCACTCCTCCTTGGGACTCAGCCAAGATATCTTGTCTCTCATGTTCTAATACATACCTCCGCAATACCTCATCTTCTCCCAACTTGTACAATTGACTGGAAATTAGAGTGAAATCAATTGTGTGGGCCACCAATTCCTTTTTCTATTGTACTGAATAGTCTGTAGGTGTCATCCCAGTGGTCAAAAAGTGAATAATATTCGCAACGTGTTCTTCAACCACCTTTATAGAAAAAATATACGCGTCAGTTATTCCTTCTTCCAAACTAGTTGGTTCTTCCCCATTCTCAATCCGAGATAAGTGATCAGGTGCAGTGTTAAGTCTCCCGGGCTTCACAATAATTTCAAAATCATACTCCTAAAATAGCAGAAACCATATACAAATATTCCCCCCCAACATAGGCTTATTGACCAGGTTTTTAAAATTTGAATGGTCTGTGAACATTTTAAAGTTCCCTCCCAATAGCTATTGCCTGTATTTTTGCATGACATATACCATTTCCAGTCCTTCTCGTTTGATAGTATAATAGTTGCGCTCTATGCTGGAGAGTTTCCTACTAGCAAAAACAACTGGATGACTCAATGTCTCCTTCTCCTTGCTACGCTAAGACAACCCCTAGAGCTATTACTGATGCATCCACATGTACATGAAAGACCTTTGCCCAATGTGGAAATATTAGAATAGGTGTAGTGACCATATTTTCTTTCAGCAGCTCAAAAATCTTCTGACACTCCTCATCCTAGAAAAAGGACACATCGTTTTTTAGCATCTTTTCCATTGGCGCAATGATCAAGGTGTACCCTTGAATGAACTTCCTATTGCAGCCTGTGTGCCCTAATATGGAGCACAATTGTTTCTTAGTGGTGTGGATTGCTAGATTGATGATAACCACAATATTGGTTGGGTCAACCATCAATCCCTATGGACATACAATGTTTCCCAACAAAATTCAAAATGGTATCCAAACTATGCACTTCTTTAGGTTCAACTAAATATGGTGTTTTCTGAAGGTATCCAACATCATGCACAGGTTTGACACATGCTCCTTTACCAATCCGAATATTGTCCAATCATCAAAGAAAACCTCCAAAAACATATGGATGAACTCTTTGAATATTGCAACAACTACACACGAGAAAATGGAAGGGGTGTTCTTCAGTCTGAATGGAATGACAGTGTACTGAAAGGAGCCCCATTTGGTTGTGAAGGTTATCTTGTTGCAATCTTCGAGTGCTATTCTGATCTGATGGTACCCAGAAAATCCATCAGTGAATGAGCATGCTTCTTGACCTTCCACATTATCCAGGATCTCATCAGAAAATGGCGTAGGAAAGGGATCATGCATGTAGGCATAGTTCAACTTGAACAGATCTATGCATATCCTTATCTCTCTTTCGGTTTCCTTTTCTTGGACCACCTTTGGGCTTACCCAATTAGACTGTTCTACTGGCTCTATGATACATGCAGCCACCATCTTATCTATTTCCTCCTTGACTTTCTAATTATACTTAAGGTTCAATCAGTAGGGTTGCTAATTGACAGGACGTGCGTCCACCTTCAGGGTGATTTTCATGAAACCCAGATCTCCTACGATTTATTTGAGCTCAGAGAAATTTGTAGAGAATAGGTCCTGATACTCAGTCAGTAGCTCCAAAATCTTTCCAGCCATATCATCGTCCCAGTAATCCCTGATTTTGGCGAAATTAGGTTGTTCCTCCTTCCCAATTTTGACTTACTTCAATTTCAATGGTTTGGTAACATCTACTTCCTGCAATATAGGTCCCGCAACTATGTGCTCTCCCTTCGACTCCACAATAGTGATATTCCTGGGGTCCTCATCATAGTATTCCACTGAAAAATTTCGACAGTGGACAATATCCTTCATATGCACATCCCAAGATGGCGCAAAACATTATTTCCAAGGCAAAGACTCATAAAAGATAAGGGAATTTATATCTTGCAGGACTTTTTCCAATTTATCCATCCCTCCAACTAAACCAAATGTCACCATGAAATATTCTGTCATTCTACCCTAGTGGCGAGTGCGCTGGTGTAGCTCCACGTCCAAATAACAAGTGGTGGGGATTGGTCCTAAGGCATGAATAAACAGATAGACCCACTCATTTCAGGTCCTTTCATTCCATACCTCCATCCACATAGCCAAGTGCTTGCACGGGTCCCCTTAGCCGGAAAAGATCTCCATGGGTGTAATATTCCTAAATTAGCATGCAGCTAATTGGAATATTAAATTTTGATTTTATTCTTAGATATAGGAATAAGATGGGTAGGGAGGCCCAAAAATCTCTTTAGTAGGCACAAAATCCCTCTTAATGTGAAAAGGGATCATATTCATAGCTGGATGAAGCACCTTCATGTGTGAACAAAGGCTAATGCATGTGGACAAGGTCAAGTTTGACCAAGTCAACAAAGCTAGTATGGAGGGAGTGGATCATTAATAAAGACAGCCCAGTGGGAATATGGATCAATTTAGAAATTTAGAATAAAGCCACCTTGAGTGTGAAAGGAGACATTTCATGGAGACTAAGTCAAGGTTGACCAAATCAAACAATGCTATTATGGAGGAGTAGTATTGATGATGGGACAACGCAGTTTTGGAGGGAGATTGATTGAATGATGATGGAAAACCTAATGAGTGGGACCCAAGGTGAGAAGGCTCACATTGTTTAAAAGGAAGGGGATTGCAGCCATATGGGGTTAGCTTATGATCTTAATTTTCTGAATATATCATCTGTTTAGACATATAACTTTATCTTATTGTTTAGCTGAGATTGAATGTTTCTTAGCATTGGATGTTCTTGATCCGGAATCCCACCTCTTCCATTGAGGAGCTCTTGGAGGAGTCTTGCACCACATTGTCCACTATTTGGCTTAAGTCCAAGCTTCACCTTTCTTTTACAGCGTAAATCCTGTTGAGGGTTTGGTTGTTTCAGCAAGCTGCAGCAAGTGGAAACTAGATCTCCAGATCTAGGCCATTTCAGTGCTCATTTTCAGTGGAGGAGGTTTCTATTCCATTTGGAGGATAGTATTGAAAGTATTGAGCCTCATCTCTAGATCTTTGCATCAGGCCAACTACATTTTGATCCCTACAGCGTAGTATAGATCTAGATTTGTGTAATTTCTGAAGGTGCAGTTGCAGGGTGGTTCAACACACTAGTTGGAGAGCTGATTTTCTAAGTGTTGGGGATCTGCCCTTCATTTTGGAGATCTGTTGGAGGATGATGCTTATTGATCATATCAGATCAGCCACACTTTATAGATCTGTAATTTTTAGTAGATCTGCAGTCTTAAATCTCAGATCTACAATTTTTACTTGGTGTTTTGATGAAAATCCCAAGGGAGTTCTTTAGAGGAGCTTGTATAGTGCATGGATCTAATATAGATATAAATTTTTATGTGCATAGCAGCTATATATCTGATGTACAACCTACTTCTATTTCAGAGGTAATAAAATAAAGCTGTCAAAGCATTCCAGCTTTTATACATGGTTGCAGCCCCTCTTTTTGCATGATTTTTGGGCTATTGTGGCTTGGGAGGCTTGTTTAACTAAGCTACCATGATTTGTTTCAGATATAATTTTAGATTTGGTTGTCATAATGTATAATCTAATGGATCCATGGGCTGCATTTAACTTTTATTGCATATATTTTTGAAAAATGTGTTTTTAGTGCATGTATTGCTGATTTTCCCATTTGTGAATATTATAGTGGTATCAGAGCATGGATCTGATATAGATCTAAATTTTTATGCACATAGCAGCTCTAGATCTAATTTACAACCTACTACTATTGCAGAGGTAATAAAATAATGCTGTCAGGGCATTCCAACTTTTATACATGGTTGTAGCCCCTCTTTTTGCATGATTTTTGGGCTATTATGGCTTGGGAGGCTTGTTTAACTAAGCTGCCATGATTTGTTTCACATCTTCTTTTAGATTTGGTTGTCATAATGTCTAATATAATGGATCCATGGGATGCATTTAACTGATATTGCATATATTTCTGAAAAATGCGTTTTTAGTGCATGTATTGCTGATTTTCCCATTTGGGAATATTACAGTGGTATCAGAGCATAATCTTGGCTTAGCTTGTGAGTTTCAGCCTATATGCTATAAGAAGAAGAGAAGGAGAAAGAGATCATAATGATGGAGAGAATGAGTTTTATCTCATCTCTTTTCAGATCTAAGAAGAACCTCACCAAGGAGGTTAAGCAAATAAAAATGGAGAAAATGAGTGAAACCACATTTGGGTTTCAAGATGAGGAAGGTCCATGTACTTCCTATCAGCACAAAGAAGATCCGGTAGTGTATAGAGCTCCAAAGAAACATACTATGGCCTTTTATTTTGAATACAAGAAGCATAGATATGGAAAACACTTAGATCATGATATTCTAAGTGAGTATCTTTCATAATATAAGTCTCAACCTAGAGCTTTCAAGGAGAATCTAACTCTCCCACAGTTCATTCATCTCAAAGATGAAAGGATGCCTTGCAGCAATAAAAGAAAAGAGAGCAATAGATTTCTATTGTCTACCTTTGATGGGTCATCCACATGCATAGCAAGGGCTTGGGGAATGAGGTTGGATGCATTTTTCTTGCTACACCCAGTAGTAGAGAAAGAAGCTGTTGAGATTGCAGCGCTGCACATTGAGGGTGAAGCAAACATTTGGTGGTTCAACCATTTGAGTCAAGAAAAAGTGACTGCATATGTAGATTTTACTCAAAGTTTGATCAAGAAGTTTGACAAGAAGAAATCATAGGAGAAGGAGCCTTCACCACCACTGACTACAGGAGCACCTGCATCATGATAAAGAACCCTTGCAGCTTTACAAGATGGCCTTGATCTCTTGACATTTAGAGTTCCATGCACCATTCTAGAGATGCATGAAGAGGAGGAGACTTGTACCAATGCTGATCCAACCATAAAGGTGCAAACATCATCATCAGTAGTTGGGGGAGTCATCACACCAGAGGAATGAACCCTTGTAGCAGTACAAGATGTTCCCAAGCTTAACCAAGGTATGCACTTATTTCCATTTTCTGTTACTTCATCACATCATATGGAGGATAGTGGGAATGTAGCACTACATGACCTAGGGTCAAAGTACATTACTAATTTGGAGCAGCAGACTATCATTGCGCTGAGCAGCCTTGATCTGTTCAAGGAGAATATATACAGTCATCCTAGTGTATCATTGTTGAGCTGCACACAACTCTTGGGGTTGGAGTGTAGATTCTTGGAGGATGGGATGGGTATTGTCTTGAACAATACAACACAGAACTATGTGTGCAGCACTGAGCATGATCTTGAGACATCAGATGCACCATTATGGAGATTAGCAGCGCTGTCATTGAGCAGCAGTGATGAGTTGGGGGCACAAACATTATTGGAGCATTCCAATGACCTCTCTACATGTATAACAGAGGATAGGCAGATGGTTGATGAAGGACATCTTATGATGGATAACATCTTCCATTATAATGACATATACTTCTTGATGAGCACTTCACATTTCGATGAGAAGTTTTTACCTACACCTTATTTGGATCCTTATTAGATCAACTTGGTCATTGAGGAGTGGTCTTCATTTGGATATCTCCAAGAGATTGCATTTCAACATCCCATGAAATGCAAAGACATAAATGTGATTTTGGAGGATGGTATTCTCCATTGGAGGGATGCCACTTTTGGACACGATGATAGAAACTCACCATTGGTTGGATGGGTGATGTTGATGAGCAAGAGGTTGGGAATCCACCTACATATTTATGACACCGGGCAGCAGGAGGCAAGACTACATTGGTTACTCTTGAAAGAGTTTGGTCATCATATGACACATTATATTTCAAAGAGTAGGTTGGTGGATGGAACTTGGCATGGCACTTACATCATATGGAAGCAAGGAGTTTGGGTGTATTGGGGTGATATGATATCATTCATATCGACTATCATGTTGTTGCTCCATGATTTATGTGGTGATGGTGTGGGGAGACAACAATAATTATTGTTGCTTTGGTTGTTCTTGAGAGAGTATGGGCTGATCTTCTCCCATACTTTGCATGATGTTGCAGGAGTAGGAAATGGCACTATCATGGTAAAAATGGGATAATCCTTAGCCTTGTAGGATTAGGAGGTACTTCCTCTTTGGAAGGAATCTCCCACATACAACAGCATTATGATTGATGGCTTTGACATGTGGTATGTCAAAAGAATGTAGCTATGAGATGACAGGAGCCTTATTAAAAAGGCCAAAAATGTTGTCACTTGGGAGCTTGGGGTTGTTGATGGAGTGTCCCCAGAATCACTTCACATATGATGCACTTATTGATTATCTAACATAGTATTTTCATTCTTTTACCATCTCTATACAATGCATTTCTCCACAAGGGGGCAAGCCTCTATTTGGGCTTCATGGTCATTTTGGGACCAACATCTATGATGGAGAGAGCCATTTCTTGTATGGATTTGGGAAAGTGTTGTACTATTTCCTATATGCTCAGTTGATATACAATGCCATTTACTATTTACTAGTACATGAGATAACATGCACAACTAGCAAACTGTTTGAAGACAACTTGCCATATCATATTCTAAAACTGCAGTTGGTAAATTTGCGCTGTGACTACTTGAGAAACTATTGGTACTTTCCAACACTATGTAAAACCTTCAATACTTCTCTCATTTGGATTGCATATGATGATAATGTCGTATTCATTTTATATGGGATGATTTGGGCAAGATCCAAAGAGTGGATCTTTGAGGATCATATTGTCTTTTTTCTCCATGAAGGCAACATTATTACAACCCATATTCACCAGCAGTTGTACACTTATCATAAGTGGAGGGAGAGAAAACATGGGATGGAAATTTTGATCCATCATATTCAACTATGCAACCCACCTTCTTTGCAGGATCCTAAGGTGGAGGAGATGTTTCAGAAGTTACCATGTTGGAGGGTGACTCACTTTTTGTGGATGATAGCTTGGGGATGGAGGTTTGACATGGGGATGATGGTTCCCAATATATTTCAGATTCCATGCCTTAAGAAGGCCTCTATACCACATATAGTTGTTTCCATGGATATCCCACTTTTTCATGATGAAAGCCATTTGGATTTTTCACCAAAGGCATACTTATACACATGGGAGGAACAACTTGAGAACATATTGATGAGAAATCATCTTGTTCTTTTGGGGAACTTATCACCTAAGGATGCTATAGGAGGAAGAGGAGAGGCTCTTCAGTTCTATCCTTGTAGTTTCTTGAGGACAAGCAACATTTGGGAGGGGAGGACTGTAATATTTCTAAATTATCATGCAACTAATTGTAATATTAAATTTTGATTTTGTTCTTAGATAGAGGAATAAGATGGGTAGGGAGGCCCAAAAATATCTTTAGTAGGCATAAAATCCCTCTTAATGTGAAAAGGGATCATATTCATAGCTGGATGAAGCACCTTCATGTGTGAACAAAGGCTAATCCATGTGGACAAGGTCAAGTTTGACCAAGTCAACAAAGCTAGTATGGAGGGAGTGGATCATTAATAAAGACAACCCAGTGGGAATATGGATTAGTTTAGAAAGTTAGAATAAAGCCACCTTGAGTGTGAAAGGAGACATTGCATGGAGACTAAGTCAAGGTTGACCAAATCAAACAACGTTGTTATGGAGGAGTGGCATTGATGATGGGACAACACATTTTTGGAGGGATATTGATTGCATGATGATGGAAACCATAATGAGTGGGACCCAAGGTGAGAAGGCTCGAATTATTTAAAAGGAAGAGGATGGAAGCCATATGGGGTTAGCTTATGATCTTGATTTTCTAAATATATGGTCTCTTTGGACATATAACTTTCTCTTACAGTTTAGCTGAGATTGAATGTTGTTTAGCATTGGGTGTTCCTGATCGGGAATCCCACCTCTTCCATTGAGGAGCTCTTGGTGGAGTCTTGCACCACATTGTCCACTATCTGGCTTAAGGCCAAGCTTCACCTTTCTTTTACAGCGTAAATCCTATTGAGGTTTTGGTTGTTTCAGCAAGTTGCAGCAAGTGGAAACTAGATCTCCACATCTAGACCATTTCAATGCTCATTTTCAGTGGAGGAGGTTTCTACTCCATTGGGAGGACAGTATTGAAGTTATTGAGCCTCATTTCCAGATCTTGGCATTAGGCCAACTACATTTTGATCCCTACAGCGTAGTATAGATCCAGATCTGCGTAATTTCAGAAGGTGCAGTTGCAGGGTGGTTCAGCACACCAGTTGGAGAACTGATTTTCTAAGTGTTGAAAATCCGCCCTTCACTTTGGAGATTTGTTGGAGGAGGCTGCTTATTTATCGTATCAGATCAGCCACACTATCCAGATCTATAATTTTTAGTAGATCTGCAGTCTTAAATCTCATATCTACAATTTGTACTTGGTGTTTTGCTGAAAACTCCAAGGGGGTTCTTTAGAGGAGCTTGTGTAGTGCATGGATCTGATATAGATCTAATTTTTTATGCACATAGTAGCTCTAGATCTGATGTACGACCTACTATTGTTGCAGAGGTAATAAAATAACGCTGTCAATGCATTCCAGCTTTTATACATGGTTGCAAACCCTCTTTTTGCATGATTTTTGGGCTATTATGGCTTGGGAGGCTTGTTTAACCAACCTACCATGATTTGTTTCAAATATCCTTTTAGATTTGGTTGTCATAATGTATAATCTAATAGATACATGGGCTGCATTTAACTGTTATTGCATATATTTCTGAAAAATGCGTTTTTAGTGCATGTATTGATGATTTTCCTATTTGGAAATATTACAATGGGTGGGTTGGCTAGAGATTCAAATCGTAGGATCATCATTTTTTGGCATTCCTCCCAGTCCTGAAAAGCCCCCTTGTGGGTTTCCCACCACCGCACAGGGGTCACGTGCATAGCCAAGTGAAGTGCCAAGAATATTCATTCCTTGGGGACATCTGCTTCTAATGCTTTAAGAAATTCCTTAACACTACCAGAACCATCAAAGTAACGCAGTTCTCCTACCTCTAAGGAGATGCATCGAAATATCTTCGTGATCTTGAGGCACCACAATGTAGACACGTCATGCAACTGGTTCTGCCAATTTTCTATCTCGCCATCTGAGTCTGAGGGGCATGAGTTGTCTTTCTCCCAACATAACATGCCATCAGCTGTAGGTTTGATCCAATCATCATCCCATACAGTCAGTTTATAAATATGTTCAACATCTTCCTCTTCGCGCACCAGATCTATATATCATTCACCTTCCGCTAGATCCAGGGGGATTATTACCCGCATACCATCATTCTCGAAGATCATGCTCCTCCTTTTCAAATTGATGATACCTCCCATGTCAATAGCCAAATCTAGTCCTAAGAGCATAGGGTAAGAGTCCGCATCATCCACAATTTTTATTACTTCGAAATCTGTATAGACTTTAACTCCCGCAATGTCTACCACAACCTTCGGCAGCCTACCTAATGGAATGATCTTCTGCTGGTTAGCCATACATAATTGAATGGTGGACCACTCCAGCTTCGGTTCTTCCATCCTTTTCCAGGTTTGTTTGGGTAGGTCATTAGCATCAGACCCTAGTTCTAGGATGACTTGGTCCATCTCATATTCTCCTATCTGCGTAGTCATACACATCCCCCGACCAATCCCTTTCTTATTCTCATAAATCTTGTGCACAACCTTAACCTACATTTGGGGGGGTTCCTTTTCTACACAGTTGTCTATCAATTCTTGTAGATTCTCCACCGCCTTTTGATTGTGCAGTAACTTCATACATGCTTGAAGGAATGGCTTAACTGCTTCATCTTCTTTCAGGTCCACAAAATTCCTCTAGGTGGATGCTTCCTCCATAGAAAAATCCTTCCTAGCTTTGATGAAAGTCTCTTTCTCTATATGTAGGTCTAGTCTTTCCTTCTTGTCAAAGGCCTTCTAGATTAGCGGTTCAACCTCATAATTTTTTCATCTCCTCTAGTGAAAATCCCATTGCGCATAATTACATTGATATTAGGCCCATCATCACACGGTTTCGCCTTAACCCGTTGTACGTTTTTCATTGGTGTCTGTTGTTTTTCCTACATTTTAGTTATCAACACAGGACAATATTCAATTACATGATTGAACTATCTACAATACCTACAGCATTACCGCACAGGTTTCAGGTAGTCTCTTGCATAATGTCCAGCGTCGCCGCAGTTGTAGCAAATTAGTTTCCCTCTTCCTCGTCTTGTGCCTCTGCCTCTCCCTCCTCCCCGCCCTCTTGCAAGGGATCCCCCTCACCCAGATGGATATGTTGGTGATGAAGGGTCAGCCTAGACCCTATATAGGTTCCCCCTATCTATCATCAGGTCATACATTTGGCAGTTGTTCTCGTCGCGACCCACTGACGAGTAGAATCTGCACCACTATTTCTTCAGTTCTGGGACATGTTGGAAATACTGAGAGGGGGGGGTGAATCAATATTTCTTTCAATTAGAGTATTATTTAATCTTAAATTATTATTAGTGTTTGTACAATGATATTAGTAAACAAAAGGAACAAAAATGCGCATAGTTTTAAGGTGGAAACCCACTCCGAGACAAAAACCACCTAATGCTTTTCTAATAATTCTTTAATATTAAACTCCAATTGAAAATAAAGCTCCAAATTCCTAGAATCTAGAAAATCATTCTTCTCCAGCTCCTGCTAGATAGATGCTCCAACGCCCTATATTCTTAAGTAGTCAACTGAACAGATGCCCCAACACCCAATGAGCTACAACTCACCCTAGCACTACCTTACCACTCTATAGAAGAATAAAATAAGAATGGAATCCTGTACCAGGGAAAATGGTACACTTTACAATGATATATAATGATGTATAAGAAGAAGAAACACTAGACCATAACCCCAACTATGACACAACCACCTACTAATGATCCTAGACCTCCTGACACTGCCTCTTCAACTCTTGGCAGATAGACACTAGTACAATTTTTACAATAATGTATTTACAATGACTTAGTAAAATGATACCTTTACAGTGACTCTATGTAGTGCTGCCCACTTGAATACTTCATGTGGTGAACTTCTTGCTGCTATTCTGCACCTTGGTTTCTGCTCTTGTCATGCTACCCTCTGCTGCACCTTGCTTTGCTTTGCTGCCATAGAAAGTCCAATCCTTTGTAGCCCTTGAAAACACATGATATAGCTTTTTCTTTCCTTCTAGGAGCTCGATATTAAATCTGGTGTATATTTGTTATTTCAGATCTCCAATATGTGATTTTCGGTCATGCAGTATTCCTCAGAGTCTTTGTAATGTCCCTTTTTCAGGAACAACTACAGATTGGGAATAATATGAGCTATTAAAAATGTGGAGCTTCATCTGTATACCTCATACAGATCTGAAAACACTTAAAATTCAGTAAAATACACATCAGAAAAGTTATACATCATTTTACAAGGCAAAAGGTGGGGAAAAGTGAAGATTTTGGCCCTAAAACGAATGTATTAAGATATTTGCGGAAAAATAATATGGGGAAGTGGTTGGATATGATATATATGGTTATGAGGGACTCCCATGTAAAATTTCAGAAAAAAAGAAAAAAAAAAAAAAAAAATTTGCTAAGTTAAATAGTTCTTCCTTTCCTAACTAGGCTAGAAAACCCTAATTTCCCAAGACTAGATTTATGCAGAAATTTACTGAAGCATGTGAGCGTGGTTTTCTGAAGGGTATGAATATTTACAAATAACAGCAGGTACATAACTCATACACTTTACAGAAGAAGAGTGAAATAATACAGAAGAAATCCTCAAGAAAGAGGTGCTACAACCATGTAAAAAGACTGCATAATAGTGACAGCGTGATTTCTAGGGCTGAAGTAGAATTTTATTCATTCTTCAGATCTATATCAGATCTGTACATAAAAATATAGATCTAATACATATCCACGTACAAGAAGAGCTAATCTATACATTCCCCTTGGGGATTTGCTCAAAACATGAAGCACCGGAAGTAGATCTGAGATCTAAAACTTCAGATCTACAAAATGATTTAGAATTTCTGAAAAATACAAGTACATAGCAGATCACATCTGAAATAGAACATAGATTGGTTGGCCAATCTATCGATCACCACAGTGAGAGGAAAATCCCAACACCGGAGGTATCTCATTCAAATTGCAAGAAAAGCACCCTGTAGCTGTAGATCTGCAAATAACGTTGTCTTAGGGACAGAAACAACACTGTAGCTTCCGAAGTTGATTTGGCCTGATGCCAAGATGTGGATCTGAAGTATAATTAGAAAATGAACACTTTCAGGAGGTTAAATGAAACTCTCATTGAAAAAAGCCACTACTATCATCTAGATCTGAGCAGATCTAGATCTCCACTTGCTGCAACTCACAAGATAGCTCAACCCGCAATCATGAGCAACACTGTAATGTAAGGTGAAACTTGGCCCAAGCATGATAGTGGAGAATTTTAGCACAATTCTCCTCCAAGAGCTGCTCAAGGAAGGAGGTGGGATTCCTGAACAGGAATGCCCAACAAGGTATGTCTAAGCAGACAGACCTTCAGAAATAATATCTTCAACAACCTTTTCCTTGTTTCCCTCTGTTGTAGCCTCTACAACACCCTCCAAAAAAACCACACTTCAAAAAAAATTTTCGGAGCCCCTTGAACTTAAAGAAAACTAAGTAAGAGTCTAGAAGGCTAAACTGTGACCCCGCGACCTAGTGACCCTGCGACCTAGTCGCAAGGTCGCAAGGTCGTAAAACTCATTTTTTCGGAAAATCGCAACCCCGTGACCTTGCGACCCCACGACTCATAGGTCGCAAGGTCGCGAGGTCGCATACCTCTCGGACCACTCGAACTACGACCTTGTGACCCCATTAAATGCTCGTACGTGTGACCTTTTATATAAATGAGGTTGCTAGGTCGCATTTTTCATATGCAGCGAATAGTAAGAAACGGCTCTGACAGGTCGACTGGCGCGCATTTTTCCCAGGTAAGTTGCCATTTTCCCTCCTGTTGTTTCCTGTTTGGTTATTCTTGCTAAATCCCAGACATCCTCAACCTTTAAATTGTCAATTTGCCTCAACCCCTGTCTATATTTCTTACTTAGGGTTTTTTCTGATTCCTGTTTTCCCCACATTTCCCAAAATCATCACCATTTCTTGCCCAGGCTTTCATGGCTGCTCCCCTACTCCAAAAGCTATCCCTTGACTCTGTCTGGACCCATTTGGCTTTGCATTTTTCCAGTTAAAGGAAAAAAACACTCCACTCTGCGCGTGCCCAAAACCCCCAGGCAAGCCCTTGCATGACCTGCTACCCCACGACCTAGTCGCAAGGTCGCAAGGTCGCATTCTCCAGATTGTTCAAAATTTTGCGACCCCGCGACCCAGCGACCTAGTCGCAAGGTCGCAAGGTCGCATTCTTCTGGTTTCTAGAGATTTGTGACCCCGTGACCCAGCGACCTAGTCGCAAGGTCGCAAGGTCGCATCTTTCCAGTTTTCCAAAATTTGCGACTCTACGACCCAGCGACCTAGTCGCAAGGTCGCAGATTGGTAATTTCTTAAAACTTGTGACCCCGTGACCCAGTAGACCACTTTTTTAGTTTTTCCTGTGTCTCAGTGAAGTAATTTATAAACTTTAATTGTTTTTGCATTATCATGGCATCTTTCTTATCGCGGGATTCCTTCATGAACATCACAGGTGAATTTGAAGCAGATTTGGAGTGTATAGCTGTCCCATCAAAGTCCAGCGATATGGGACCACCAACGTCCCGGAAGAAGGACAAGGATGTGGTAGTTGAAGACATAGAGACGGACATGCAAACATCCCCACCGCCGATATATGGAGATACCCTTTGTACCTTTGCTAAAGGGGACAGCATGCGATGGTACCAAGTGTACCATGAGTTCGCCATAACGGAATTTCCAGAAGACCTCTCGGATTGGGAGGTATACTTAAAAGTCAAAAGGTCTAAGTTGCATCTCGCAGGTGCTCATCCGGCCATATTTCCATGCCCCAAGATGATAGACTAGATCATACATAAAACAGATCCTAAGAAGTTCGTGATCCGAGACAGCAAAGGCAAGGCTTTCGCAACGCTCGTAGGCTCAAATGCCCATGTCTACTACTCTTTGCCTCACCAAGAAGAAAAATTTACAGAAGAATGGGCTCTTGCCCATGCAGTCCCCGTAGTTGACACTATCAAGTAATGGTGGGAGGAGCCCGAGAAATTTAAAGTCAAGAAAGACCAAGAATATCCGGTGGCCAGCCTGAGAAAAGTATATAAATTGGTAGCCGCCATGCTTTGCAGATTGTACAGGCGCCCTGATGCCACCACCTTCAAACGGCACATGGGCTACTATCATGGAATATGTAATGGTGCATGGCACCCGTTTCAACTGGGCTAGCATATTGATGACCTCAATGCATACAAACTTGTCCTCGGCATTGGCCCCAGATGAAGGAATGCCGTCTGAATTCTATATGGCCTCTTATCTATTGGATGTCGTTTGTACGAGGTTGCATTTTGAGGGATGGGCACATAACTGGGATTCCATGCAGACCCGTGCAATTCATCTACAAACCAAGGTGTTTTGGGAATCCAAGTATAAACAGGATATAGAGCCAATCTCTCAAATATTCATCCCCGCCCTATACAGAAAATTATTTGGCCAAGACGCCCCTTGCATGTCTTGGCGAGCCATGGAGACTCTAAGCCAAGTGGTGCATTGGTTTCCTTTCGCCGAACATACTTTCATCCGAGTCTTTAGCTCGTTCAGGGCACCACATGCTATGCCTCGCTTCGTTACAGACAAAATGCTCATGCAAGAGGTATGCTTCCAGATGTCCTCGGGCTTCTCCAGTGTCCTGTCCAAAGGTAAGAAGAAGCCCTGGCCCACGCTACCCCTCACTATCAACGCGTACACAGTTAAAGATTTCAGAGAGGTAGGGGCAGAGGGAGAAGATATGAAAAGTTATCACTTTGGGGCTTTAGAGTACTGAACATACGACCCAGAGAGGATAGTTCCCGAACACTGCAAGAAGGCTAAATTCAAATGGAACTACCAGCATGTAGAGCGCCCGGGAGAAGATGAAAGAAGGAACTGGTACAATGCAGATAGACAACTTGCTTCGGGGGCGGACTTTGGCCAAGAGGATCCGGATGATCAAAGCCTGGAAGATAGGAGCCGTAAGTTAGGAGGTGCTTCTTCCTCTCTAGCAAAAAAAGCCTCGGACTAGCACAGGGCCTGCTACCACTCCCCAACAGAAAGAAGTAGAGGCCAAAGCCCAGCAAGAGAGAGAAAATAAAATAAAATAGAACGAGGAAAAGAGCAAGAAGAGCCTACGGGCAAAACAGAAGAAGAAGCAGGCCGAGGAGGCGAAGAAGTAAAAGGAGGAAAAAGAGGCGCAGGCCGCAGCAGAACAGGCACTCAAGAAAGAGCTAGAGAAAGCAGAAGCTGAATGCCAAAAGAAATCAGACCAAGCTGCTACTGTCGAGCGGAAGAGGAAAGCCAAAATCGAAGCAGTGGTAGAAGTGGAGCGCAGGCGGAAGGAAGAGCATGAGAAGGCGGAAGCCGAGCGCCAGCGAAGGGAAAAGGAGGAAAAGAAGAAAAAAGAAGAGGAGGATGAAATGATAGAATACATCGAGGTGTCTCCCCTTGAAGTACCTCTAGGCGGTATAGGAACCATGCTCTCCGATGTTAATTCCCCCCAGGGGCAGGAGGAGGAGGTCTTCGACCTCACCAAGCTCACATTCGATCAATTCTCCTTCAAAATCCGGTAGGAGAAGAGAAGGTCCCTGGCACAAAGTCCTTCCTCCGCATCCACAGTTGCAACTGGAAAAGACATAGTCCTTGATACTAGGACTAATCCTGTGATGATAACATCGGCAGGCACGGCTTTCGCTGCGGCCACGAAAGAAAATGTAACCAGAATGAGTAGAGAAATTGTTTCTCTACAAAATAGACTACAAGCAGCAGAGCAGCGGGAGAAGAAGGTGGAACAGGAGAGGTCGGCATTGAAAGAAGAGATTCAAAAACTCTGAAACAAGACTCCCCTAGTCAATGAAGTTCCCCTTTCCATTCTAAAGAAGTGCGACGTATTAGAGGCGACCATGAGGCAGGTGTATGGGGAAATGTTCACCATAAAGCAAATAGTCGCCCCATTGGTAAGAGCACGAGCAGAAACTAAGCAGAAGCACGTGCAGCTCATGGAAGCCTTAGCTGCCTTAGATAAAATGATGGACTAGACAGTGCGATACCCTCAGGCTCCTGAGCATTTGCCTAAGAAGGATTGGATTCAGACACAGGATGCCAAGGTCCAAATCCATATGAAGATGCGGTCCAAGGACAAGCTATCCAAGGATTTGGACAAAGTAATGTCTTCATATGACCACCTGATCAGCAGCATCGACTCGATGCACACTCTTCACCACATTCCTATGCTAGGGGCATTGGATGAAAGGAAGACCTGGGAGCAAGTAGATCAAGAAATCCAGCAATTTCTGCAGCCCATCAAGCAAGCTACTGCCGCCCTCGAGCTCGCAGCATCACAAGAAAATCTGGGTCAGTTTCTTGTCACGCCAGTATGGATTTATACCAAGCTCGCCTCTCTTTCCAACCAGATCTCTCAAAAAAGGGAAACTCTAGTCCCAAATGCTTTGGAATGCATGCATCAGTTGAAAGAAGAGGTCCCTCTTGTTTCCCCCATAGCAGCAGAGTATCAGACCTGGAGGGATTTTCTCAAAGAACTGCAGACTGACACCCCTGACCTCACAATCGTGTGTCCATATTCATAGCCCGATGGCAGTAAGTCGCTGGCAGCACTTATAGGCAGGTCGCAGGTCACACTGCCCAATAGGTCGCAGGTCGCACTGCTCAGTAGGTCTCAAGTCGCACCCACCAGCCAAGTCGGAGGTCGCAATTTTCTCCCAGGTCGCAAGGCAACTCAACTGGCGGGCAGGCGAAGAGTCAGGGAGCCCAAAGGGCAAGTTTGATCTATAAAACCCCCTCCGGGGAAATGTAAAAGGGATTTTTCTTTTGGAGACTTAAGAGATATACAACATTGTATTAAAATATAACACTCTTGTGCATATGAATACAGATACCTGTTAAAACTCCCTATGGATATGATGTGTTTTGTTGTGCAAACACTATGTGTATTTCTTATACAGTTTCAAATATCTTTTGATTAATGAAGCTGTACTCTTAATGGCATCATTTATGCATCATGGATATTTGTGCTTGTGTTAATGATGTTCAGTTTTTCATTTCTCTTTTAATGGATGTTAATGACCTTGTTTATTAGCATTTCGTTTTATCTTTCAAGAAGTAAAGGGGAAACTTGCCATAAAGAAATATTTCTTTTGTGGTCAGAATACCTCACAAGCATAACCCCAAATATGTGTTTCTAACAACACCTCCTTCGGCGTATATGATTTATTTATTGTCTTGCTACACATAGTTCTATATACGTGTTTAATGCATCAATCATGTATTCTGTATCATGTGAATAAGTGTGTGTCCGCAGGTTCAATCAGGTTCTTTTGAGACCGAAGGGGAAGGTGACTTAAGCGGTAGCCAGACCCACACCCTAGATGGGATCCCTATTCCAAACGGTTCAAGGTCTAATTGGGACTTTCTACCGGGGAGATCCCCTACTGTTGGCCGGACACATTTTCCCGTCAACGGAATTGGCGCTAGAAGGAGGGCCTGATGGCAGCCTCCCAACATACAACCAACATTCCGTCACAAACTCCCCATGGGGAGGTCATAAACGATGAAGCTATCCCTCCTCCGTTGGAAGACATTCCAAGGGAGGAGGGTCCACATTATGAAATCACCAGAGAGCAGTTGAGAGCCTTGCGCCCAGCTGCTCGCAATCTCATCAAGTATTTGCGATATGCCCCAATCATGAGTTTTTTGACTCATACTAGGACCCCAGCTGAAAACATCACTTGTAATGGCACCCTGGTGAGTACCATACCCCAGTTAGTGAATCTCATGATTGAAGACCTCACCACTGTTGTTCAGGGGGATGAGCCAATTCCTGAGCTCCAAGGGGGTGAGGAGGAGGAATTTGGTACCACTGAACCTTTCCCCAACCCTCAGCCCAACCAAGTCCAACCAAACAACAACCACACACACCCCCCACCTGGGGGAGGTGATGGAGATAGAGCTGGTAGGACTGAAGGTGAGGGAAATAGAGCCCGCAGAAATGAAGTCGAGGGAAATAGAGCCCGCAGGAATGAAGGTGACGGAAATAGAGGCCGCGAGATCGGAGGTAGAGGAGATAGAGGCCGAGGCCAGGGACACCGTGCCAACCACCGACGCCCAAACCCAAATAGGCCACCTATCCACAATTGGGGATTTCTTAGAGACATTGCCAACCGTGAGAGATATCCAGATGAACAATCTCGCCATGAGGGGGAAGCATCGGTGTCAGGTACGGGGAGTGAATTCGAGCATGAGTTTAGACACCACCAGCAGGCTAGGAGAGTGCAACCACTTGCCTAGATGGCCTAGTCCCCATTAGATATTTTGGGCCCCCTCCACGACCTACATGACACCCTGAGAAGCATCTCCCCAAATTTGATCCCGAGAAGGGCACCTTGGCCGAAGATCATATAAGTAGCTTCTATCTTTCCCTGCAAATCATGAGGGTTCAAACAGATGACGTCACTTGCCACCTGTTCCCACATACTCTCAAAAACAAAGTAGCCACCTGGTACCGCTCCCTCCCAAGTGCCTCCATTACCTCATGGGATCAGTTCTGTTGCATGTTCTTGCAGAAATTATCCAAGGACAAAACCCCTTCCATGCTCCTCACAGAGTTAAGCACCATTAAGTGCCACAAGAAGGAGAAGGTTAGAGACTTCAATCAGCGCTTTGCTACCATACTGCAAAAGTTTCCCCCAAACTTGGCATTGGACGACTCTATTACCATTAACTACTATACAAAAGCTCTCCCCAGGGATATCGCCATATTCGTGAAACGTGAAGCTCGGCCCACCCTTGTAGCCATCTACGCAGCCGCCCTCACTGTAGAAAGAGACATGCTTTCTATAGGATCCATAGATCATGAGGGGAGAGACAACCACAAACCAATCGCGAAAAGGGGTCAGCCATCCACGAACAAAACCATAGACAAGGATAAAGACGCTTTTGACTTCGAGAGTATTACAAAGACCCTCAAGCTATTGACAAATGAAGTCTCTGACCTGAAAACGAAGGGTGTAGAATCCACGACTAGTGCCAAGGCACCCAAGCCCTTTTTCAGAAAGAGCAAACCCAACACCAGCCGACCTCCGTCTAACCGAAACACTGTTCTCAACGTGGAAGAGATAGGAAAAGATAACTTTTGTTCCTTCCACTAAGCTGCCCACTCTAAAAAAACATGCCCACAATGGATTGGCAGCATGACTGCAGTAGTAAACCAGCTTCTGGATGATCAAACCCTAGGGGATGCGGAGGAAGATAATGTTTCAGATCACGATGAAGATTTTCCCCTGGATGAAGAACCAGGGTCTTCGGTTCTTGTATTTGACATTATCCATGGGGACAAAAATCTTACCGTCACTGATATCAACATGGCAGATGATCCTAAGGCCCCTCTTGTAAGAAACTACAGCCTTAGGAGCAAAGGACCGATTCCCCAACCATTCTTTGAGGAGAAGAAAGGGGCTTTATTAAGGAAAATTCTACCCCCGGGGAATGAACAACAAGCTGCCCCTAAGAAGCCCGTCAATGAAAACACCCGAGCAAATCAGAAGAGCAAGATCTGGGTGGGGTCCCCCACAACCACTACCGAGCCCTATCCTCAACCTGATTCTACTTATAACATTGTTGAGGACATGAAAAAAACCAGAGCCAACATCTCCCTGTACGAGCTTGCCCGCATCACGAATCAACGAGAACTCATTCTTAAAGCCTTCGCCAATACCTCAACTACCAAGCCTGTGAGCAATACGTCCGCGCAACCTACTCCGAGCATTCAGTCTATTGTAAATGCCATCAATACAAATTCAAGAGGGTCTACTCCTCCTTTCCTCTTGTCTTTTGAGATTTTCAACTTCAATGTCCATAACTGTCTAGTCGACTCCGGTGCCTCCACAAACGTTATGCCCCTATCTGTTTGTAAGAAGCTGAACATCCGCCCGGAGAAAACTGATGCAAGGATCATCCAACTTGACAGATCGCAAGTGCCAGCCGTAGGAGAGCTAAATAACATCATCATCTGCCTTTCGTCCGACTCTAGAGTCCACCAATGTATTGACATTGTGGTGGTTGACATTCTTGAAGCCTATGGCCTATTACTTAGCAGATATTGGTCCAGCAAGCTGCAAGGATATTTTTCCACCGACTGGTCTCACCTGTGGCTTCCTTACAAGGGCCGAAATAACCAGATCAGGGTCGAAATCGAACCATATATGAAACATACCCTGACTGATTTAGATTCTACTAACGAACCTATCAGTTTTTCCCAGGAGGAGCTTGGCATGTGCTTCTTGGAAGCCATTTTCGAATGTTATAACCCCCCTCAATCTCCAGTAGACCCTGAGATTCAGTCTGAACTAACACTCGTCGCTGAAGAATGAACCGCTCCCGTCTCACACCAAAACGAAATCCTGCCCCAACCTACGACCCCAAAGGAACCAGAAAATGACGTATGGACCCTGTACTATGACGGTTCCAAGACTCATGACGGAGCCGGTGCGGGCTGCATCCTGCTGGACCCTCAAAAGAACAAATTCATGATTTCGTGTCGGCTTTAGTTCCAGTGCACCAACAATACTGCTGAATATGAAGCTCTAATCCTTGGACTCAAGAAGGCATTGGATTTAAAGGTAAGATGCTTACAAGTCATTGGAGATTCCGAGATCATTACTCGGC
Source organism: Pinus albicaulis (assembly GCA_034641835.2). NCBI lineage: Eukaryota > Viridiplantae > Streptophyta > Pinopsida > Pinales > Pinaceae > Pinus > Pinus albicaulis. The sequence continues at coordinate 194,171,460 of CM076570.1, read as the reverse complement.
AGGTACGCGATACCATTCATTGTTTGTCTTCGCATTTAAAAGCTTATCAACAAGAGGTATGGCGTCTTATTTCTGCTTTCGATGCGTTTGGAATCAAATCTGTTCTTAGAATGCACAATGCAGCAGCTGATACTCTGGCTAATGCTGCTACTAGATTTACCCCTTTGAGGGATGGCTTTTCTATTGAAGTTATATATAGACCCTCCATGCCAGATAATATTACTAATTTACATGTTTTTAATGATGATCAATAGATCTTGGAATTTATGCTCAACTCTGAAGTATTCAAAGACACGGCAATAGATGAGGTGGATCATGATCAGGCTTTGCAGGAAGAGCATGATAAACGTAAAGAGAACCCCATGCCCAAGGGGGTAGTGTCACTGGAAAAGCTCTTTGATCTGCAAAGCCGATTCCGTGGCCCCCCAAATACCAAAGTACAAAGCTCCATCCTGGCACATCGGCAAGTGAACCTGGGATTAGAGGAGAACCCAAAGTTCGTCAACCTTGGCAAATACTGTACTGATGAAGAGACGAAAGCCTTCACCCAATTATTCCTGAAGTATCGAGACATATTCGCTTGGACTTATGATGATCTGCGTATGTACGATACCCGGATTATTCAGCACATGATACCCATGAAGGAAGGCGCGAAGCCATTCCAACAAAAGCTCAGAAAAGTACATCCTACTCTGGAACCGATGATCCTAAAGGAACTAAAGAAGCTTTTGGATGCTCGCATCATCTTCAAAGTTCTTCACTCCACATGGGTGTCAAATTTGGTCCCGGTACGGAAGAAGTCTGGTGAGATCCACTTATGTGTGGATTTCCAGAACTTAAACCAGGCCTCTAACAAAGACAATTATCCCGTGCCACCTATGGAGCAAATATTTCAAGCTATTTCAGGATCCGAGATGTTCTCCCTATTGGATGGGTTTTATGGTTACAACCAAGTACTGGTAGCAGAACCGGACAGATTGAAAACTACCTTTCGGACCAAATGGGGAACTTTGGCTTTCAGACACATGCCTTTTGGGTTGATAAACGCGGGGGCGACCTTCCAACGGAACATGGATATATATTTTTATGGTTTGATAGGGCATATCATGGTAGTCTACTTGGACGATGTCACCATGCTTTCAAAACACCGGGGCGATCATTTACACCACCTCAAACAAATCTTCGAGAGGTGCAGAAGGTACAAGATTTCACTCAACCCGAAGAAGAGTGTCTTCGCTGTGGCGGAAGGAAATTTGCTGGGCCACATTATAACTAAGCAAGGCATTGTGGTAGATCCAGTGTGGGTGAAAGCCATTTCTCAGATTCCCCCCCCGAGCAATAAGAAATCAATGCAATCTTTCCTGGGAAAAATCAATTTTGTCCGTAAATTCATATCGGATTTTTCCCAGATAGTCAAGCCTTTGCAGGGAATGATAAAAAAGAATGTGGATTTCCAATGGAATCTTCCAGAGAGGGAGGCCTTTGACAAAATAAAACAGGCTATAGCTGAAGTTCCTTCCCTCCAAAGTCCAGATTTTAGCAGAGGTTTTATCTTGTACACTTTCGCTTCAGATTCTTCACTTGCAGCTGTCCTCACGCAGAATGACAGCAACAATGATGAACGACCTATTTCCTTCATGAGAAATGGTTTACAAGGAGCTGAATTGAACTACCCTGAAATTGAAAAGCAAGCTTATGCAGTCTATAAAGCAGTCAAGCATTTCAGGCCCTACATCTTGAAAAACCATGTCATGGTTTTTGTTCCACACCCAGCTGTCCGCTCACTGTTTATGTAGCAGGAGCTAGGCGAGAGGCGAGGCAACTGGGTGGCGTGCCTGAAAGAGTACGATTTAGAGTTTAAACCAGCACACACCGAGAAAGGGCAAGGTTTATGCCAAATGGTTGCGGACGCTGCAAGTTCCCATGGAGTTGAAGTTGAAGAAGAGTGTTGGGAACAAGAAATCGATATGTACCAGAGTGACCACGTGCCTCAGCAGAGTAGCCCTTCTTGGTACTCTGACATTTCAGGATACTTAGCCCAGGGTACTCTCAACCCCGCTCTAACTGCCCAGCAGAAACGTGCGATAAGACTCAAAGCTGCATCTTACCAGCTGATCCAGGGGAAGCTTTTCAAGAAACATTATGATGGGGTCATGTTACGCTGTTTAGAACCTGATGAAGCGCAGAAAATATTGACCGAGCTACACGACGGACTAGCTGGGGGTCACTTTACTGGGGATACCACCACCCATAAGATAATGTGCGCAGGATACTATTGGCCAACCCTTTTCAGAGATGCGCATGCATATGTCCGGAAGTGCATCCAGTGCCAGAAATTCGAAAACCGAGAAGCGCAGCCAGCTGCCCCCTTACTGTCGGTAGCAGTGGAAGAACCTTTTCAACAGTGGGGCTTGGACATCACTGGCGAAATCATACCTCACTCTTCCAAACAACACCGATACATTTTTACAGCCACTGATTATTTTACCAGGTGGGTCGAAGCAGCACCTTTACGCCAAATCAATGACCAGGAGGTAATAGAATTCGTCACTCATTCCATCATCACCAGGTTTGGCATTCAAACTTCCTTGGTTTTTGATAATGCAACTTACTTTTCATCTTTTAAATTATATGATTTTTCCCTAGAAAATGGTATTTTTCTTAAACATGCTGCAAATTACTATCCCCAAGGAAATGGTTTGGCTGAATCGACTAATAAAAATCTGATCCGCATCATTAAGAAGACATTGCTGTCCCACCAGCACAACTGGCACAACGCCCTTCACAATGCACTTTGGGCCGACCGTGTCACACCCAAGTCCTCCCTAGGCACCTCTCCTTATTTTGTTGTGTATGGAAAAGAAGCTGTTCTTCCTCCCCATTTATCTCTCCCTGCCCTTCAGTTATCCCAGGAATGTCATGGCACCCCATGCCCTACCTTGCAGACTCGGATTGACACCCTACTAAAGTTGGAGGAGGAAAGACAAAAACCCCAGGAAAAGTTTTCCATCCACCAAAGACGAATCAAGAGATGGTTTGATCGAAAATAAGCAGGGAATAAAAACTTTGAGGTAGGAGACCTAGTCCTGAAATGGGATAAAGCTCACGAAGAAAAAGGAAAACATTCCAAGTTCCAAGCACTATGGACAGGTCCTTTCCAAGTTAAGGAGAAATTAGGTTCCCATACGTCTAGACTGCAAACCCTTGAGGGAAGAGTCGAGATCCTCCCGGTAAATGGCCATGACCTCAAACATTATTTCACTTAGCAGCCCCTAGAAGGCTATCTTATCCTTGTACCATAGTTTCCGTTTTCATCCTTTTAAAATAAATAAATAAATAAATCAATAAAAATAAAATAACGGAAGGGCTTGTCAGAGTCACGCATTTGGCACACTGCAACAGGTTCTATGCTGATGGAAGGCCTTTTCCCGATAAAAACAAAGGTGGTAAAGGCTCGCTGGTTACTGGCACCTAAAGGCAGCGTATGATCTAGCTCAAGCCATCAAGCAGGGAGCCCACCTAGCAAGTTTGAGAGGGTGTTTGCAAAAGAAAGTGCTATGCAGTGGTAACTATATTGGAAGGGAAAAGAGGTACTCCATGCTACGTTAGGGCATCCAGGAAAAACCACAGTCCTCATATCAGACCAAGAACAACCTCTCTGCAAGCAAAATAAGTCAGGATCCCTCATCCGCCCAAGGCAAAAATTTCCCATCTCAAATAAGTTCCACGAGCACATCTAAATAAGTGCCTTAGGCACATTCAAAATAAGTGCAATAGCACACTAATAAAGGGTAAAGGATTGAGAAAGGCTTCCTGCATAGAGAGGTGATGTAATGACTCCGCCGAGGTACTGACCAAGCTCGCTGGCAGCGGAGCAACGTTCACGATTACTAGGCAGTGACTCCACCGGGACCGAGAGGTTTGCTGGCAGCGGAGCAACACGATGAGGACAAAATAATCGTACCAGACCCTGTAGCAGCCTAGAGTTCTCCAACCCTTTTGGTCTGGATACTTGAAGGAATGAAATTTGGTTAACCAGCGCCCGAACGAGCCAGCAGGCTGAGCAACCTCGCGAGGTTCCAAAAGGCTAGGAAATGTTGACCTTAAGGTAAAAGAAACAGCGAGGGAAGACCCCTCCCTCCCCCCTCCAAGGCTGAATATCGGCAGAGACTCTGGTTTCATCCAGTGAATCGCCATTTTTTGTAGCCTCTACAACACCCTCCAAAAAAACCACACTTCAAAATTTTTTTTCGGAGCCCCTTGAACTTAAAGAAAACTAAGAGTCTAGAAGGCTAAACTGTGACCCCGTGACCTAGTGACCCTACGACCTAATCGCAAGGTCGCAAGGTCGCAAGGTTGAAAAACTCATTTTTTCGGAAAACCGCGACCCGCAGGTCGCAAGGTCGCAAGGTCGTGAAGGCGCATACCTCTTGGATCACTCGAACTCATACCTTGCGACCCCATTAAATGCTCGCACATGTGACCTTTTATATAAAGGAGGTCGCTAGGTTGCATTTTTCATATGCAGTGAATAGAAAGAAACGGCTCTGACAGGTCGACTGGCGCACATTTTTCCTGGGTAAGTTGCCATTTTCCCTCCTGTTGTTTCCTGTTTGGTTATTCTTGCTAAATCCCAGACATCCTTAGCCTTTAAATTGTCAATTTTCCTCAACCTCTGTCTGTATTTCTTACTTAGGGTTTTTTCTGATTCCTGTTTTCCCCACATTGCCCAAAATCATCACCATTTCTTTCCCAGGCTTTCATGGCTACTCCCCTACTTCAAAAGCTATCCCCTGATTTTTTCTGGACCCATTTGGCTTTGCATTTTTCCAGTTAAAGGAAAAAAACACTCCATGTCGCGCGTGCCCAAAACCCCCGGGCAAGCCCTAGCACGACCTGTGACCCCGCGACCTAGTCGCAAGGTCGCAAGGTCGCATTCTCCAGATTGTTCGAAATTTTGCGACCCCGCGACCCAGCGACCCAGTCGCAAGGTCGCAAGGTCGCATTCTTCCGGTTTCTAGAGATTTGCGACCCCGTGACCCAGCGACCTAGTCGCAAGGTTGCAAGGTCGCATCTTTCCAATTTTCCGGAATTTGTGACTCCGCGACCCAGCGAACTAGTCACAAGGTCGCAAGGTCGCAGATTGGTCATTTATTACAACTTGCGACCCCATGACCCAGTAGACCACTTTTTCAGTTTTGCCTGTGTCTCAGTGAAGTAATTGATAATTTTTTTTTTTTTTTGCATTATCATGGCATCTTTCTTATCGTGGGATTCCTTCATGAACATGAAAGGTGAATTTGGAGCAGATTTGGAGTGTATAGATGTCCCATCAGATTCCAGCGATATGGGACCACCAACATCCTAGAAGAAGGACAAGCATGTGGTAGTGGAAGACATAGAGATGGACATGCAAACATCCCCACCACCGATATACAGAGATACCCTTTGTACCTTTGCTAAAGGGGACAACATGCGATGGTACCAAGTGTACCATGAGTTCGCCGTAACGGAATTTCCAGAAGACCTCTCGGATCGGGAGGTATACTTAAAAGTCAAAAGGTCCAAGCTGCATCTCGCAGGCGCTCATCCAGCCATATTTCCATGCCCCAAGATGATAGACTGGATCATACAGAAAATGGATCCCAAGAAGTTCGTGATCCGAGATAGCGAAGGCAAGGCTTTCACAACGCTCGTAGGCTCGGATGCCCATGTCTACTACTCTTTTCCTCACCAAGAAGAAAAATTTACAGAAGAATGGGCTCTTTCCCATGCAATCCCCGTAGTTGACACTATCAAGCAGTGGTGGGCGGAGCCCGAGAAATTTAAAGTCAAGAAAGACCAAGAATATCCGGTGGCTAGCCTGAGAAAAGTATATAGATTGGTAGCCGCCATGCTTTGAAAATTGTACGGGTGCCCCGACACCACCACCTTCAAACGACACATGAGCTACTATCATGGAATATGTAACAGTGCATGGCACCCGTTTCAACTGGGCTAGCATATTGATGACCTCAATGCATACAAACGTGTCCTTGGCATTGGCCCCAGATAAAGGAATGTCGTCTGAATTCTATATGGCCTCTTATCTATTGGATGTCGTCTATGCGAGGTTTCATTTTGAGGGATGGGCACATAACTGGGATTCCACGCATACCCGTGCAATTCATCTACAAACCAAGGTGTTTTGGGAATCCAGGTATAAACAGGATATAGAGCCAATCTATCAAATATTCATCCACACCCTATACAGAAAATTATTTTGCCAAGACGCCCCTTGCATGTCTTGGCGACCTAGGGAGACTCTAAGCCAAGTGGCGCATTGGTTTCCTTTTGCCAAACATACTTTCATCCGAGTCTTCGGCTCGTTCAGGGCACCACATGCTATGCCTCGCTTCGTTACAGACAAAATTCTCATGCAAGAGGTATGCTTCCAGATGTCCTCGGGCTTCTCCAGTGTCCTGTCCAAAGGTAAGAAGAAGCCCTGGCCCGCGCTACCCCTCACTATCGGCGCGTACACAGTTAAATATTTCAGAGAGGTAGGGGCAGAGGGAGAAGAGATGAAAATTTATCACTTTGGGACTTTAGAGTACTGAACATACGACCGGGAGAGGATAGTTCCTGAACACTGCAAGAAGGCTAAATTCAAATGGAACTACCAGCATGTAGAGTGCCCCGAAGAAGATGAAAGAAGGAACTGGTATAATGCAGATAGACAACTTTCTCCGGGGGTGGACTCTGGTCGAGAGGATCTAGATGATCAAAGCCTAAAAGACAGGAGCCGTAAGTTAGGAGGTGCTTCTTTCTCTCTAGCAAAAAAGCCCCGGACCAGCACAGGGCCTGCTACCACTCCCCAACAGAAAGAAGTAGAGGCCAAAGCCCAACAAGAGAGAGAAAAGAAAATAAAAGAGGACGAGGAAAAGAGCAAGAAGAGCCTAAGGGTAGAACAGAAGAAGAAGCAGGCCGAGGAGGCCAGGAAGGAAAAGGAGGAAAAAGAGGCACAGGCTGCAGCAGAATAGGCACTCAAGAAAGAGCTAGACAAAGCAGAAGCTGAACGCCAAAAGAAAGCAGACCAAGCTGCTGCTGCCGAGTGGAAGAGGAAAGCCGAAATCAAAGCAGTGGTAGAAGTGGAGCGCAGGCAGAAGGAAGAGCATGAGAAGGCGAAAGCAGAGTGCCAGCGAAGGGAAAAGGAGGAAAAGAAGAAAAAAGAAGAGGAGGATGAAATGATAGAAGACATCGAGGTGTCTCCCCTCGAAGTACCTCTAGGCGGCATAGGAACCACGCTCTCCGATGTTAATTCCCCCCAGGGGCAGGAGGACGAGGTCTTCGACGTCACCAGGCTCACATTCGATCAATTCTCCTTCAAAATCCAGCAGGAGAAGAGAAGGTCCCTGGCACAAAGTCCTTCCACCGCATCCACAGTTGCAACTGGAAAGGACATATTCCTTGATACTAGGACTAATCCCATGATGATAGCATTGGCAGGCACAGCTTTCGCTGTGGCCACAGAAGAAAATGTAACCAGAATGAGTAGAGAAATCGTTTCTCTACAAAATAGACTACAAGCAGCAGAGCAGCGGGAGAAGAAGGCTTAACAGGAGAGGTCGGCATTGAAAGAAGAGATTCAAAAACTCTGAAACAAGACTCCCCTAGTCAATGAAGTTCCCCTTGACATTCTAAAGGAGTGTGACGTATTAAAGGCGACCATGAGGCAGGTGTATGGGGAAATGTTCACCATAAAGCAAACAATCGCCCCATTGGTAAGAGCACGAGCAGAAACTAAGCAGAAGCACGAGCAGCTCAAGGAAGCCTCAGCTGCCTTAGATAAAATGATGGACTGGATAGTGCGATACCCTCAGGCTCTTGAGCATTTGCCTAAGAAGGATTGGATTCATACACAGGATGCCAAGTTCCAAATCCGTATGAAGATGCGGTCCAAGGACAAGCTATCCAAGGACTTGGACAAAGTAATGTCTTCATACGACCACCTGATCAGCAGCATCGACTCGATGCACACTCTTCACCACATTCCTACGCTAGGGGCATTGGACGAAAGGAAGACCTGGGAGCAAGTAGATCAAGAAATCCAGCAATTTCTGCAGCCCATCAAGCAAGCTGCTGCCGCCCCCGAGCTCGCAGCATCATAAGAAAATCTGGGTCAGTTTCTTGTCATGCCAGTATGGATTTATACCAAGCTCGCCTCTCTTTCCAACCAGATCTCTCAAAAAAGGGAAACTCTAGTCCCAAATGCTTTGGAATGCATGCATCGGTTGAAAGAAGAGGTCCCTCTTGTTTCCCCCATAGCAGCAGAGTATCAGACCTGGCAGGATTTCCTCAAAGAACAACAGATTGATGCCCCTGACCTCACAATTGCGTGTCCATATTCATAGCCAATGGTAGTAAGTCGTTGGCAGCCCTTAGAGGCAGGTCGCAGGTCGCACTGCCCAATAGGTTGCAGGTCGCACTACTCAGTAGGTCGCAAGTCGCACCCACCAGCTAGGTCGGAGGTTGCAATTTTCTCCCAGGTCATAGGGAAACTCAACCAGTGGGTAGGCGAAGAGTCAGGGAGCCCAAAGGGCAAGTTTGATCTATAAAACCCCCTCCGAGGAAATGTAAAAGGGATTTTTCTTTTGGAGACTCAAGAGATATATAGCATTGTATTAAAAGATAACACTCTTGTGCATATGAATACGGATACCTGTTAAAACTCCCTATGGATATGATGTGTTTTGCTGTGCGAACACTATGTGTATTTCTTATACAGTTTCAAATATATTTTGATTAATGAAGCTGCACTCTTAATGGCATCATTTATGCATCATGGCTATCTGTGCTTGTGTTAATGATGTCCAGTTTTTCATTGCTCTTTTAATGGATGTTAATGACCTTGTTTATTAACATTTTGTTTTATCTTTCAGGAAGTAAAGGGGAAAATCACCATAAAGAAATATTTCTTTTGTGGTCAGAATACCTCACAAGCATAACCCCAAAGATGTGTTGCTAAGGACACCTCCTTCGGTGTATATGCTTTATTTATTGTCTTTCTACACATAGTGCTATATACGTGTTTAATGCATCAATCATGTATTATGTATCATGTGAATAAGTGTGTGTCTGTAGGTTCAATCAGGTTCTTTTGAGAACGAAGGGGAAGGTGACTTAAGCGGTAGCCGGACCCACACCCCGGACGGGATCCCTATTCCAAACATTTCAAGGTCTAATTGGTACATTCTACCGGGGAGATCCCCTACTGTTGGCCGGACACATTTTCCCATCAACACCCTCCTCTTCCTTTTATAAGATAGGAATCTTGCCAAACCCTAAACCATCTTGAATCACTTAACCCCTTTCACATTACAACCTCCTTCTAGAACTGCGTTGTCCCTCAAAGAGGTTCAATGCATCTAGACTGCGCTGTTTGACTTGGTCAAATAGGATCCGCTCTTGTGATTTAGCCCCTTTCACACCTGCAAGATGTAATTTAAATAGCCCATATATGTCTTTGTCCACATAGGCATTGAAATATTCTTAGTTTTTAGGAGTTTTACATGTCCTCCTTCACAATTTATTCATTAATCATGAAATACAAAATAAATAAGACAAAATTAATGTTCCAATTAGCTGAAGCTAACCTAGGAACATTACAGTCTCCCCCTCCCAAATGTTGCTTGTCCTCAAGCAACTGCAAGGGTGCTGCAAAATCTCCCCCCTTCTTCTTATGGCCTCCTCCTTCAACAATCTCCACCATTGCTTCAAATTTTCTACAATAATTCCATCTCCGAATGGTTCCTCCCAAGTGTGCAAAGTGGCCTTTGGTAGATAAAACAAATAGCTCTCATTATGAAGTAAAGGAAGGTCTATATGGAAACCTTCTTACTGATCCATGGCCTCATCAAGATATAAGTGATGGTAATAATGGGGAATTTCACCATCAATGAAGGTTTTCCACCTCCATGCTATCATCCAAATGAAATGAATTACCTTCCAGCATGGTAACTCATAGTGAAGCTCCTCCCAAATGCCCATGAGAGGCATGCTCCACGTGCTACATACAATCATATGGTCTACATCATAAAGAGACAATTAATGTGCTATAGTGGCCATATGGTCTCCCATGCTCCCCCTAGAACATGTAGTGCAAAGAATGTGGGGAATTCCTTTCCCCAAGGACACATTCCACAAGTGTGTCTCTCCTACAACCATGTTCCCAAGAATAAGAACATATTTAGCATGTGGAATCATGATTAAGATCATGCTAGCTGCCATATATGATAAAGGAGAAGGAAGATGCCTCCTCATGTGCAACCAGCATAGTTTTACCCTCAACTGCCATGGAATAGAAGATGACAAGTGTTTCCTCCAACACTTGCTTGCTGCCCCATCCATCTTGCATGCTTGGAGAAGGTTCTTTATGATTGGTGTAAAAGAGTCACACCATGGAAAGTGTATCTCCCCTCCAAGATCCTCCAAAGGATGATAAACATCAATAAATTTCATGGCCTCAAGTGGCCCATGAAGCCCATCATAAATAGTGCTCCCTCTTGGAGAAAATCCTGCAAATGAGTGTTAGAAAAATACAAGTATACATCATGAGATTTAGAAATATAGTATTTTTCATAAACTTGTTTAAAATCATCAAGGTTGCTCATGGATGAGCCTCCTTTCACACTCAATGAATAAGGAGGTGTAGATGATAATTCTTCCCAAGAGATATGTTCCTCCTCATCTAACAAATGGTCCATGCACTTATTCATATGAGAGTGCACCTCCTCTTTGAAATTCTCCCACATGAATCCATCCAAGATAGTATGAAATGCTCCAATGAAACCAGTGGGTCTGGAAAGCAGGATCTCATAGGTTACATTCAGCAGTTTCTCCTTGAGCTTGGAGCCTTTAACCAAATAAATTTGATCATGGAAATAGAAGACTCCTCCAACTACCCTATACATCCCATTCATTACCTTCCCATCAAGAACCTCACATGTGAAAGGGTCCTTGTTGTACTCCATCAAAAGTTGGGAATCCCAATAAGGATCTAGGCTCCCCAAGAATGATAACACTGTAGATGTCTGAAATTCAGCCCATATCATGTCATGACTCTCCTCTTTGACATACTTGATGCCAAGGTCACATTTTGGATTCCCATAAAATTTCTTTTGCTGCCTTCCTTGCAGCTAATCTTCCTTAAGACAAGATTGAAGCATGTGGAAATCAACTCCCCTTTGGAAAGTTCTTTTCCTCCAATACTTCCTCAATTTGGCCCATGCATGCAAGAGTATTAAGATCCTCTTGTCATGTTCAGAAATCTCTTTTGTAAGTGAGAAGACCATGGGCTGCCCCAAAGATATGGTTTTTCCATGTATCCTCGTATCCATACCATCATAGATTTATGATCTTCCATTTCTCAGCGCAGATGAATGAATGGAAGATAACAATGTCCTATTCATAAAATTGCTTACCTCTTTTTTGAATTCATGAAAGATCCTCTGTGCTATGCTTGCTTCTCCCAAGGCTCCTTCATTAGCCAAGTATGCAAATGTTGCCCATAGTTGAGAGAACACTTTAGTTTTCCTCCAATCAGGAGGTCTTCCTAGTGGAATGCCTCCTTGTAAAGAGGCATCAAGGCATAGAGAAGAATGTGAATGTAGGTGGACAGATTTTCCCCTACCATTGCTGCATGGATCCTCTTGCCTTCTTTGGTCTTCCAACCCTTGAAACAGAGAAGGGTAGATGCTCTTCTTCTTGAGATTCTCTTCCTCCTCTCTTTCTCCCTCTATCTTCAATACTTCATCATTTGACAATGATGATGCATGTTGCTCTTGTGTTGTTTCAAGATGTCCATGTGTGAGATCTTTTGGAACTCCTTGCAAGAAGGCAAGAGTTTCTTCCCTTGGAGCAAGTGCTCCAACTTCATCTCCATGAGATGCTTGAGGTGTCATTGTCATGACTGCGTTATCTCCTGCCTTCTCCTTCTCCTCTCCAATAATTGAAATTGCCTCATCATCAACAAGAGACCTTAGATCTTGGTCATCTAGTTAAGGAGGAATCTCCATGCTTCCTTCTTGAGAAGAGTTCCCTTCACTCAAAGGAGAGCTTGTCCTAGGCAAGGCATCAAACAAACTCACACCTTCTTCCTTCATCTCCATGAAGAAATTACTGACAGAACCTTGAAGCTTAGGTGATATGGCTGAGTGCACATATCCATGAGATGAGGATTTAGAATTTTCCTCATGTGTAGATCCTGTAGATCTGATCAGAAGATCTTTCTGCTCTTGAAACTCTTTAGGAGTTTCACTGCTTCTTCTTTCTTCTTCTTGTCCAACCTCCTTGGAGATGTTCTTCTTACATCTGAAATCTGATGAGAATAAACCCATATTATTCATCATATTGACCTTTCTCCTTGCTAGAATACCACTGTGAAGTTCCCTTTTCAAGGATATCAAGATTCTATTCCAGAGATTGACTTTAGGGGCATTTACTGGATATGTCGCCTTTGAAAAAAGGATGAGATCGAGAGGCTACCTGGAAATCTGTAGACTTTTTTTATAGAGCTTTAAATACTCCTCCTTCAGGGATTCATCACTTTGGCTTGAAGCCACAGACTGAGCCAAAGATCTTGCTCTGATACCACTGTAATGTCCCTTTTTCAAGAACAACTACAGATTGGGAATAATATGAGCTATTACCAATGTGGGGCTTCAGCTATATACCTCATACAGATATTAAAACACTTAAACTTCAGTAAAATACACATCAGCAAAGTTATACAGCGTTTTACAAGGCAAAAGGTGGGGAAAAGTGAGGATTTTGGCCCTAAAACGAGTGTATTAAGATATTTGTGAAACAATAATATGGGGAAGAAGTTGGATATGATATATATGGTTATGAGGGAATCCTATGTCTAATTTCAGCAAAAAAAAATAAGTTTTGGTAAGTTAAATAGTTCCTCCTTTCCTAATTAGGCTAGAAAACCCTGATTTCCTAAGACTAGATTTATGCATAAATTTACTGAAGCATGTGAGTGTGGTTTTCTGAAGGGTATGACTGAAATAAGGTCTTAATATTGAAAAATAACAGCAGGGACATAACTCATACACTTTATAGAAGAAGAGTGAAATAATACAGAAGAAATCCTCAAGAAAGAGGTGCTACAACCATGTAAAAAGACTGCATAATAGTGACAGCATGATTTCTAGGGCTGAAGCAGCATTTTATTCATTCTTCAGATCTAGATCAGATATATACATAAAAATATATATCTAATACAGATCCATGTACAAGAAGAGCTTATCTCTACATTCCCCTTGGGGATTTGCTCAAAACATGAAGCATCAGAAGTAGATTTGAGATCTAAAACTTCAGATCTGCAGAATGATTCAGATAATAATAATACAAGTACATAGCAAATCAGATTTGAAATAGAACATATATTGGTTGGCCAATCTATGGATCACCACAGTGAGAGGAAAACCCCAACACTGGAGATCTGTCCTCCAAATTGCAAGCAAAGCACCTTACAGTTGTAGATCTGCAAATAACGTTGTCTTAGGGACAGAAACAATGTTGTAGCTTCTGAAGTTGATTTTCCTGATGCCAAGATGTGGATCTGAAGTATAATAATCAAATGAACACTTTCAGGAGGTTTAATGACACTCTCACTGAAAATATCCACTATTATCATCTAGATCTGAGCAGATCTAGATCTCCACTTGCTACAACTCACAAGACGGCTCAACCCTCAATCATGAGCAGCACTATAATGTAAGGTGAAACTTGGCCCAACCCTGATAGTGGAGAAGTTTAGAACAATTCTCCTCCAAGATTTGCTCAAGGAAGGAGGTGGGATTCCTGAACAGGAATTCCCAACAAGGGATGTCTAAGCATACAGACCTTCAGAAATAATATCTTCAACAACCTTTTCCTTGTTTCCCTCCTCTTCATTTTATAAGATAGGAATCTTTCCAAACCCTAATCCACCTTGAATCACTTAACCCCTTTCACATTACAACCTCCTTCTAGAACTGCATTGTCCCTCAAAGAAGTTCAATGCATCTAGACTGTGTTGTTTGACTTGGTCAAATAGGATCCCCTCTTGTGATTTAGCCCCTTTCACACCTGCAAGATATAATTTAAATAGCCCAGATATGTCTCTGTCCACATAGGCATTGATTTATTCTTAGTTTTTAAGAGTTTTACGTGTCCTCCTTCACAATTTATTCATTAATCATGAAATAAAAAATAAATAAGGAAAAATTAATGTTCCAATTAGCTGAAGCTAATTTAGGAACATTACAGTCTTCTTTCCAATGCCACAAGTCTAACCCAATTTGGATTGTTCAAGAGAGAGTTATCCCCATTCTCTCACAATGCCCTAATTATGGACTGTTTCAGTAGAGTGAACTTGTACTGAATGCCATGTGTCATTGTTTTCTTCATTCAGCTCTAAAATTGATAGAGAGAAAACTAAATTTCATTTAATATCTTCCATTTTTTACAGAATTCCAATCCGATACTCAGAGAAAGAGTTATGACGATTTTCCCAAGGTCACTTCTTTGAGATGAATTTTAGGAGCCTCCAAAAACACTAACTTCCACAGATTATATCTCCTAAAATATTGTGCACCTTGATCTAAAATTCTTACAGGAGATTCCTCAAGATTTTGGCTTTGCCTCATAAAAAATTCAGCTTCTAAAACTTCGTAGAAACAAAGTTAGAGTGAAAATTCCACGATGCCCTGTTTCAGATAGCGAAATCCCTACATAAGGAGGATATGAGGATCACAATTTATATAAATGCTTAGGTTGAGAGGGGCTTCAACAAGTGAACATGGGAGGGATTTTAGGAGCTTAAAAAATATTAATTATGAATTTTTAATGACCCATGCCACAATCCCATGGGGTTTTAGCCCACTAACTGGGGTTACAAACTTCAAACATGAATATCTCTCAAACCGTGAAGAAATACATGGTGTGCCATATATCAACGGAAACATCTCGACGTGTAGAAACCATAAAAATCATTTTTGACCTAGAATATATTAATTTTGTAGGTAAAAATTCCCATGCAATATTGGGGTATCCCCTGGTGCTACTTGGGTTGACATCAATGGTAACCGCTAATCCACAATCTCCCCCTTTAGCATTGATCGCAACACAAGTACTCCCCCTGCGATCATGACACCTCTTCCTACAACATTCTCTCCCCTTTGACATCAATGGCAAAGGGTAACTCCCCCTGACACACAACCATCCTGCAGACTTGTACACACTTCCACTCCCCCTTTATATTATGAATAAGGAAAATATAATGAGAACTTGGGAGAATCCCAAGCTTCTGGCGAAGATATTCAAATGCTTCACGAGGTAAAGGTTTAGTGAAGATATCAGCGATTTGTTCTTTTATACCAACATTTTCAATTTTGATATTATTTTCAGCAACTTGTTCTCTAACAAAATGATATTTGATTGGAATGTGTTTCATTTTTGAATGCATGACAGGGTTCTTGGAGATGCTGATGGCACTGGTGTTGTCACAAAATATGGGAATAGGCTCACTAAATTGTACTTGAAGATCTTGCAAATTTTGTTTCATCCAAAGGACTTGAGTACAACATGTTGCCACTGCAATCTATTCTACTTCTGCTGTAGATAACGAGATTGAGGTTTGCCTCTCAACCATGATACGAGACAACCACCTAGATAGAATGTTGCTCCACTAGTACTCTTACGATCATCGACACTTCTTACCCAATATGCATCTATAAAGGCTTGAATAGTGATATTGTTACCCTTGGGATACCACAAGCCATATTCTTCTGTGCCCTTTAGATATCGAAGAATTATTTTGACAGCAATAATATGTGATTCTTTTGGTGCTGCTTGGAATATTGCTACTTGTCCAACTTCTTGCATAACATATGGCCGGGAAGTTGTTACATATAGAAGACTACAAATCATAGATCTATACAACCTCTGATCCACATCCTTAAATGAATCGTCTATGCTCAATTTGCAACCTGCTACCATCAGAGTAAGGAAGGGTTTGCAATATTCCATTATAAATTTCTTGAGAATTTCCTTGATGTGCTTGGCTTGACATATAAATATTCCTTTCTCTTGCTGAGATATTTGAAGCCCTAAGAAGTATGTCAGCTCACCAAGTAAAGACATCTCGAACTCACTTTCCATATTTGTAGAAAATTTCTTACTTAGTTGATCATCATTGCTGCCAAATATTATATCATCCACATATACCTCAACGATTGTTAAATTATCTTTATCTATTTGTACATAAATATTGCTATCAACAATACCTTTCTTGAACCCTTGTTGACGTAGATATCCATCAAGACAAGCATACCATGGTCTGGGAGCCTGGTTGAGACCATATAGAGCCTTCTTTAACCTGCAAACATAGTCTTCTTTTTCTGGTAGTAGAAAACCTTCAGGTTGTTCGATGTAAAATTCTTCTTCTAATTCTCCATTCAGAATGTTGACTTAACATCTATTTGGTAGGATTTGATTTTTATTGAACATGCATAGGCGAAAAACATTCGGATGGCTTCCATTCTGGAAACTGGTGCAGATGTTTCGTCGAAATCAATTCCTTCCACTTTTGCATAGCCTTTTCAAACCAATATTGCTTTGTTTCTGGTAACCTGTCCATCTTCATTCAATTAGTTCCTGAACACCCATTTAGACCCAGTGACATTTTTATCTTTTGGTCATGGAACTAATTCCCAGGTGTTATTCTTCTCGATTTGATCCAATTCTTCATTCATAGCTTCTACCCAATGTTCATTCTGGTTGGCTTCCTCAAAACCACTAGGCTCAAAGGTTGATATAAAAGCACTGTGAGGTTGTTGTGATTAACGAAGCTGTCGACATTCATTTATGTCACCAATGATTTGATTTGATGGATGGTTCTTTTGAATCCATTCTTTTGTTCTATTTGGAGGAGCTGCTTGTTGTTGCTATGGTATATCTTGATGATCATTATTTACTTCTTCCTGGTTGATAGTTGCTTCTTGTTCTATAATTTTATCTATGTCATTTTTAGCCTCTGTCTTAAGTTTCAAAGATTCTAGATCCTCATCATTATTCGTTAGAACAACATCTTCGTCAAATGTAACATTTATGCTCTCCACTATCTATTTTCGTCTTAGATTATAACATTTATAGGCCTTTTTTTGTGTGAGTAACCAAAAAATATACCTTCATCAACACGTGATTCAAACTTACCCAAATTTTGATCTTATCTTTTGATATAGCATTTTCTTCCGAAGATTCTGAAATATTTTACATTAGCTGGTTTTCCTTTTCATAATTCATACGGGGTCTTGTTGCAATTATTTCTGAGAAGACTTCAGTTGATAATGAAGACTATCGTATCAATTTCTTGAACCCAGAATTTTTCATCCAATTTTGATTCCTTCAACATTGTTCTACCCATTTCCGATACGGTTCCGTTCTTTCTTTCAGCAACTCCATTTTGCTTAAGTGTTTGTGCTGTTGAAAATTGTCTTTTTATTCCATTTTCGTCACAGTATTGCTGAAATAATTTGGAAGTGAATTCACTTCCATTATCTAATATTAGACACTTTATTTTCAAATTAGTTTCATTTTTGACCAACTCCTTGTAGATCTTAAAGCACTCAAATGCTTCAGATTTTTTCTTTAGGAAATTGACGACTGTCATCCTAGTATAGTCATCTAATATTAACATGAAATATAATTCTCCATCTAAGCCTTTTGTTTTCATGGGACCACATAGATCAGTATGTATCAATTCCAATGGATGTGATGCAAAGTGTTCTTTTGTTTTAAATTGAACTTTTGTCTTCTTTCCATGCTGACAAGCCTCACATAGTATGTTGGAAGGTTTTGAGATTTTTGGAATTTCTCGTAATACTTCCTTTTTTCTTATCCTGACAATATTTTCAAATTTTATGTGACCCATTCGTTTGTGCCATAACCAGATTTCATCTTCTTTAGCTAGTAGACATTCTTTAGTTGCTTCATCCAGAACATATATGTCGTTTGGAGCTCGATTTGTTGTAGCCACAATTTTACCATACCTGCCTTTCCTGATTTCACATTTTGTGGAGTTGAATAGCATTATGTGTCCTTAATCACACATTCTTCCAACACTGAGCATATTGTGATTCATGTTTTCAACCAATAGAACATTCTTGGATATAACATCTTTGCTTCCGAGAGTGGTGGTACCTGATCCTATAACATTTGAAGATCCATCATTTCCAAAGGATACGGTTCCATCCTTCTTCTCTTTTAGAGATACAAATTTCCTTCTATCTCCAGTCATATGCGTTGAGAAACTGTTGTCAACATATCACACATATTTTCTGTTTTGAGCCTTGAGAGCGAGAGCACAGTTATCAGTCTTCTTCTTCTTCCATTTTCGTTCATTCTGTGGCTTTGAAGATTCTTCTAGGGGATTTTCAAGTCTACAGTCTCTGGCTATGTGTCCAAAGTTCTGACATTTGTAACATTCCATATTATTTCTTAAATTTTCAAATCTATTGATCTTTCGTTGAGCCTTGGGAGGTTCATATTTGAAGGATCTCCTGGAATTGTATTGGTTCCTAGGGTACGTGCAACATTATACAGCTTTATGAACAAATTTTCCACATGAATAACAATAGCCATGGAAAAAATGTTGTTACCTGGATGGAAATCTTCATTGAGGAATCGTCTTCCAAGGATGTTCTTGTGAAACTTGTCCAATGAAGTCTACATGCATGTTAAATCTAATAGGTTCATTGTATTTTGTTGTAGAAGGTCCTAATTCTTCTTCTTTGTAACCGAGGCCAGTTTTGTCGTTGTAAGATCATTAATTGTTGATGATTTCTTCCAATGCCCTTTAGCTGTTGGCATAGTTTTGGATAGTTTTTCCCTTCTTCACTTCCTTACGCAGCGAGAATACTTCGACTTCTAATGCCTCCCTTTCTTAGTTTCTTTCTTCCAACTTCTTTTGAAGTGACTCTTCAATACATTTGTGTTCTTCAACTTCAATTTTGAGATTTTGAACTTGTTTTTGAAGAGTATTGGAACATATTTTCTCAGCCTTGAGCTCTTTTATAAGCCTGATTTCTTCCTTACAAAGTTATTCTATGGTCAACCCTTCTTCTTCATTGTTTGATACCTCTTGTTTATTGTGTTTGGCCATAAACAATACTCTCTCATTGGCTTCTTCTTCACTATTACTATCTTTATCAGATGATGAGCTATCTTCTTTAGAGAGAAATTTCCTTTTGGATCCTTTCCTTTTTTCTTGCTTAATGAATTTCTTAAAGCCTTTCTTTCCTTTTGAGTTTCCATCACTTCTATTTGGACATTTTGTTGTGAAATTCCCAACCTCGCCACACCTGAAACATATCAATGGAAGTTTACCTTTGAATTTTCCCATACCAATTTTTATTTTTCTCGTAAAGTAAGCATATTCTTCATCTAAAATACCTTCTCCATCATCTCCCTTTTCTTCACACTTGCAGGTGCATGTCTTTTCAATTGAAGGTTGTTTGTCCTTATTGGTTGATCTTAGATGCAACAAACACAGCTTCTAGATGCAAAGTACCCTCTTCTTCATCAAGTCTCATTTCATATGCTATGAGAACTCCATGTAATTCCTCTTTGTTGAGTTTGTCCAGATTTGCACTGTATTCTAAGATCGATACCTTTGGGTTGAATATCCCTAGTAACATTCTAAGAATCTTTCGTATAATAGTCTCCTCGTCAACTGGCTCTCCCAATCCTTCTATAGTATTGGTTATTTCATCAACGTATTGGAATTATGCAGCAATTTTGCAATCTTCTTTCATTTTGAGTTGCTCAATTTTTTCTCTATAGATTTGAAGCTTTGTTTATTTGACATTTGAGTCACCTGGATATACATTCTCAAGCTTTTCCCATACATTTTTGGTGGTTTTACAACCCAACACCTTATGATAAGATATGAAAGAAGATTCAATAATTCCACTGATAATAATATTCTTTTCTTTTGCAACATTTACCAAATTATTCTTACATTGTTCATCTGCGGTTGATGTAAATCCATTTTGAATATTGTCCCATACTTCATATCCTTGCGCCAAGAGATAGACCTCCATTCTTCCTTTCCACAGTGCATAATTATTTTCATTGAATAGAGGTACACCATTCTTGGTATGCTCCATGACCTCCTTCCAGCTGTTAAATTGCTATTGAAGGAACCAAGCTCTGATACCAATTGTTGGAAATACTAAGAGGGGGGGTGAATCAGTATTCCTTTCAATTAGAGAATTAGTTAATCTTCAATTATTATCAGTGTTTGTACAATGATAGCAGTAAACAAAAGGAACACAAATGCACACATTTTTTAAGGTGGAAACCCACTCTGGGACAAAAACCACTTAATGCTTTTCTAATAATTCTTTAATATTAAACTCCAATTGAAAATAAAGCTCCAACTTCCTAGAATCTAGAAAATCATTCTTCTCCAGCTCCCACTGGATGGATGCTCCAATTCCCAATATTCTTCAGTAGTCAACTGAATGGATACCCCAACACCCAATGAGCTACAACTCACCCTAGCACCACCCTATCACCGTGTAGAAGAATAAAAGAAGAATGGACTCTCGTACGAGGGAAAATGGTCCACTTTAAAATGATATAGAATGATGTATAAGAATAAGACACACTAGACCGTAACCCCAACTATGACACAACCACTTAATGATGGTCCTAGACCTCTGAACACTGCCTCTTCAACTCTTGGCAGATAGACACTAGTACATTTTTTACAATAATGTATTTACAATGACTTAGTACAATGATACCTTTACAGTGACTCTATGCAGTGATGCCCACTTGAAGACTTCATGCGATGAACTTATTGCTGTTTTTATGCACCTTGGTTGCTACTCTTGTCATGCTACCCTCTGCTACATCTTGCTTTTCTTTTTTTCCCTAGAAAGTCTAGTCCTTTGCAGCCCTTGACAACACATGATCTACCTTTTTCTTGCCTTCTAGGAGCTCGATATTGAATCTGGTGTATCTATGTTATTTCAGATCCCCAACATGTGATTTTTGGTCCTGTAGTATTCCTCTAATTCTTATTTACAATTCCACAGTTTTTCCCAATTTGGATTCTTCAAGGGAGAGTTATTCCCAATCTCTCACAATTCCCTAATTATGGACTTTTTTAGTAGAGCGAACTTGTACGGTGTACCAAATTTCACTGTTTATTCATTCAGCTCTAAAATTGATAGAGAGAAAACTAAAGTTCGTGTACTATTTTCCACTTTTTACAGAATTTCAATATGATACTTAGAGAGAGAGTTATGACTATTTTCCCAAGGTCACTTCTTTGAGATGAATTTCAGGAGCCTACAAAAACACTGACTTCCACATATCATATCTCTGAAAATATTCCGCACCTTGATCTCAAATTTTTACAGGAGCTTCCTTAGGATTTTTTTTTTGCCTCATAAAAAATTCAGCTTCTGACCCTTCACAGAAAATTTTTAGAGCAAACATTCCATGATGACCTGTTTCAGATAGCAAAATCCCTACATAAGGAGGATATGAGGATCACAATTTATATAAATGCTTAGGTTGAGAGGGGATTCAACAAGTGAACGTGGGAGGGATTTTAGGAGCTTAAAAAATATTAATTATGACTTTTCAATGACCCATGCCACAACCCCATGGGATTTTAGCCCACTAACTGGGTTAAAAACTTCAAACATGAATATCTCTCAAATCGTGAAGAATTACGTGGCATGCCATATATCAACGGAAACATCTCAACAAGTAGAAACCATAAAAATCATTATTTACCCATAATATAGTAATTTGGTAGGTAAAAATTCCCATGAAATATTTGGGTAGCCCCTGGTGCTTCTTAGGTTGACATCAATGACAATCGCTGATCAACAGGACATAGGTGCCTAATCGTGGGCAGTGGTCTGTATCATGCCTACCTGCTACCCAAAAATCAACACACAACAGTGTGGGGGTACTTGGTCCAACAATATATCTAGGGCATAGTAGACTTGGTCCCCCAGCCTACATATAATTTGACAGCAGAAGGCACTGATCCTTGGTGTGGCCTGATAGCCTGCAGCGTATGCGCCAGAAATCCGTGCTAGCTTCTTTTCCCTGATCCCTTCGTAAATTCTCAATTTATAATTTCATAGCCTCTAATTGGCTCTAGATCTGCAGCGTCCCAAATTGAGCATCGTCCCTTGGCACAACTTCTATCTTCATAGAAATTTCCAGGGCTTCTTCCTGCGAATCAATCTTCTGCTGACCCATAAGTCTACGCAGATGTGGTAATAGCATGGCGATGAACCATTCCTTATGTTTTTGTCATCATAAACAAATCCTCCGCCACTGATGAATTTCATCAGCCATTGGTCAGCTTCCTAGACATACTCTGTAGGTCCTTTCTTAATATCTTTCAACTCTACTACCCATTGAGAATAGGACTTAGGTTTTCGAAATTGCTGCTTCAGGGCATCCTTCATCTCCTATATTGTAGGATTCACATGTTCGGTAATGTACCCCATGAACCAATCCATAGCCTACCCATCAAAGTCTATTGATAGTTGCACTCTTTTTACAACATAATTATTAACATTCTGCCCAACCCATACCATATTCTCTATGAACCAAAATCGATCCATGTTCTCATCCTCCACACCCTTAAAAGTAGGTAGCTTCATCTGAGTGGCCATATCGTCTACAGGTGGTGGCGAAGGTAGGGTAGGAGAATTCTTATCTTTTCGTGAGTTTGATGGTGGCATAGCTAGGGGACTAGTCTCTACATGCACAACCCCGCCTTTTTTTAGATAAGGTAGGTCCCTTAGATCACTGTACACTGACCTATCCCATTCTTGATTAACCCGATAGTATTTACCACTTTTCCTCATGCTTCTGCTCTGATCCAAGGTCATTCAATCAGTGTGACTACACAAGACACCCTTTTCACACAATAGCATATTAATCAGCAGCTACAATGTTTGCAAGAAATTACCCCCAAATCCTTTGAAAAACCTCCTCTCAGCTTAAGAATAGGACACAACCCGATCAACTGAAAACTTAGTTACAAATCCACACAACACACTATCAACCTAGTGATCTATAGTCTGTGTAATAGATTTATTCGCCTTATCCAATTGTTGGATTAATTCAAGGGTCCACTGCATGATCTGATCTTCCTTCCAACAAGTTTAGAATTTTGCTAACTTGGCCAACCACTCCTGTAGTTCATGTTCAAAGGTTACAAATAATATCTCATGTACTTCTGTAAAGATATACTTATTCTTCCAATCTTCAACAGATAACTTCTTACTCCTGTTTTCTTTTAGGGAAAATTCTTGGATCTCCTTTTCAAACCAATCTTCAAGTTCAGCCTTTAATGCCTGCCAATGACCCCATGGCATTACCTAATCTCTCTCAAATTTCTCCTGGTCCCAGCAACAAAACCATTTGTTGGTTTGAGGAGTCTTGACCCAGGTTCGAATTTAATGTTTACCAACAAACCCCTATACTACTGGCCCTTTCGGAAATGGAATGCATGTGCAGGTCAAGGTCTCATCTAAAGTAGTATAGGAGGGTGTTGGAACCCGTTTTTCAGAGGGAGAGAGATTTTAACGAAGCGGGTGCCTTCATATCTAACAGACATGCACTGGAGAAGCCATAACCAGGAACCCTTAACAATATACTTGACTGAATGACTTGTGTGAAGCTCTTAAATTATAAGATAACCAGTTGACAAAAGAAATATGACCAAAACTAAGAATTCATTAATATTTAAAGCATCGCATCCACGTGCACATCAATTAACTAGCAATATTTAGAGATAACTCGACAATCAACATGTAGCTTAACTCATAACAGCACACAACAATATTCCACTATCAACAAAATTTCTTCTTATTCTTTAAAGCTTCATATTCCACTTAAATAATCTTCCATACACCCGCGCACATAGCCAGCAGGGTCCACACACAACAGGACTCAGGGTCTCCATGAACATAGCCAACAGGAGCCCTTATCCAAACAATCTGCACAAAAAGTACCACAGATCCAATATTCACATCTAGAGTTAACCAAAATTACTTCTAGACTCGATCTTATTCATCTATTTATAATATTTTAGGTTGCGCTACTCTATGGTCCACAAACCATGGTTTACGACCCCTTGGTCTACCCTTTGACCCATTACAAATCATTAAGGGCTTTGGCCCACCCCAAAGCCCTTGTGCTAGACTAAACTATTACAAAATATTAAAAAATTGCATCAAAATTGCTCCTAGGGGACCCCGCTCCAACAGAATTGAATATCGGGTATCACCGGGTACCAATCAAACCCTCCAATGTGTGGAAGATTGCCTTCAAAGCCAAGGAGGGCCTATTCGAATGGTTGGTCATGAATTTTAGGTTGGAGAATGCTCCTGCAACCTTCATGAGGCTAGTTGACGACATATTGCAACCATTCACGAACTCATTTGTAGTAGTGTACTTGGATGACATTATGATATTTAGCTAGAATTGGGAAGAGAACCTCCAGCACATCTGACAGGTCCTCCAAACACTACGGCAACACAAGTTGTGTGCTAATTTGGAGAAGTGCACTTTTGGCATGACCTAGGTTTAGTATATGGGATACATTATTGATGAGCAGGGGGTCCATGTGGATCGAGCCAAGATCCAAGTAATTTGGGATTGGCCATCCCCAACCACTCTAATAGAGCTCCACATATTTCTAGGTATTGCTAATTTCTACCGTAGGTTCATGTTGGGATTCTCTCATATCACTTGGCACCTGAGTCAAGTCACCAAGGGAGGAGCGAAAGAAAAAATATTTTGGTCTAAATCTCAACATAAGGCATTCGTGGAGTTGAAACATTGACTTTTCTCTGCCCTAGTGCTCACATTTCCATACTTTCAACAACCATTTGAGATCAAGACAGATGCCTCTGACTATGCTATTGAAGCAGTTCTTACTCAACAGGGGAATCTTCTGGCATATCATAGTGAGACACTTTCTAACACAGTCCGGAGGTATCCCACTTATGACAAAGATATGTATTCCATTGTGTAGGCTTGCTGACAATGTAAGCATTACATTTTTGGGAAGGATAAGATCATCCACACAGACCACTGACCCCTGCAGTTCATACAAACACAAGGGGAACTACGGAAAAATATCCATCAGAAGTAGTCCACATATCTTCAACAGTTTCATTTGAATATCAAGTACAAGAAGCGTAGCACCAATAATGTTGCGGACTACCTCAAATTGGTTGCTTCTCTACAAGAGAGATCCAGAATTTGTTGAAGTTTGCAACAAGAAACAGTGAAATTGGCATCCGAAAACAATATCCTTGATCCTAGTGAAAATTAAGCACCTACACTAGGTGGGGCCCACACAGGCTATTTTTAGGTGGATGTCTATTTATATATGCATGAGAAAATTTTATTTATAGATGCATGTCTATATATAGATGTATGTGCAAGTTCTATTTATAGATTTCATATCTATTTATAGATGCATGTCGACTATTATTATCTCTTAATATTAGTTGGACAATTAACAATAATCTATTCTTAATGTGGACTTGGAAATAGTTAACTCAAGTGGAAAATCAGTTAGCTAAGTGAATTTCGAGTTAACAGGTTGGTTTATGGGACATGCAGGTTGAATTTATTTGTAACATAGTGATTCTAGTTGTAACAGAGTTGGAAGTGCAGTGGTGCATGAGTTGTGCAAGTTGTAAATCAGCTTAACTCAGTTAAATGAGTTAAAGTCAGTTGTGCTAGTTGTAACTGTAGATACACTAGTGAGAGATCAAGTGAATTAAATATTAATTAATTCACATGTAGTGATATCACATGCAACTGATGTTTTTACTATTATTATCTGCATGCATGTCAGATCCAGTGGAGACCCAATTGAGTTCTAGGTGAAAGGGGAGTGTAACTATCAGTTGTGATATTAGCAGGCTACCCAGGTGTAGTTAAAACACCACATGATGCCCATGATACTTAGTGTATTTGAGGAAGGATGAAATTATTTGTGATTAAGGATTGCATTCATCAAGAACTACGTGAGCAAGGAAAGCTATCTGGAGACAGTAAATTGGCTGAGGAACTTGCCAATTTGTTTATGACAGTGTGAGATAATTAGCTAATGTACTGAGGGCTCTTGTGAGAAGAGTTTTGTATGTAATTGTTTCATGATCCTTGTAGAATATGAAATATATGATAGAGGGATTTTGAGCAGCAAGCTTTCCCCAATAATATTTTTTGTTGTGGTAGTGATATTTTCTTCTTTGCTTCATGTGATTGGCAATTGTGTTGTTTTTTTAATTCCATAAAGTTTTTGTTGGCTTGAGGGATCCTGACCTAGGTTCGAAGGTTAAGGTTTGCCAACAAAACCCTATACTACTGGCCCTTTCGGTAGTGACCTGCTTGCACAGGTCAAAGTCTCACCCGAAGCAGTATGGAGGGTGCTGGAACCAGGTTTCCACACCCTGAGAGAGAATAGGTAAGCCAAGAAGATCTGCATTCCCAGCCTATCGAGTTCGCACCAAACATATCTATTCACAGGTTTATTGACAATACAATACACAGTATAACAGAGCTATTCTCATGCACAGATCTATTCAATACCTTCGGATCCACGTGCGCAATACCAATTATCATCATAGAACACTAATCACAGCAAATAACAGATCATATATACATATACCAGAAACATATATACTTTCACATTTCGTAGCAATTAAACAGAAACTTTCACAACTTAATCAGATAGCTTAGGTTCGCATCAATCATAATAAAGTAGATCCAGATAGCATCATATGTTTCAACAGTACTTCGCATATATATTAATATCAAAATCCACTTACAATCCCAAAATACTGCCTGCACACACAACTAGTAGGGTCTGCACACAACAGGACTGAGGATATCTACGCACACAGGAAGCAAGAGTCCTTACCCAAACAACCCAAAAATAGATCTAACAATTTGTACTTAGAATCAATCTCAATTCTTTCCTCCCTTAAGACTCAAAATTTTAATCTATTTATATCGATTTAGCCTACGCTTCCAATGGTCCACAAACCGTGGTTTGCAGACTCTTGGTCTACCCTTGACCCATTACAATGCATTTGGGGCTTTGACCCACCCCAAAACCCCTGCGTTAGACTAAATAAAACCAAAAATATAAAAAATTGTACAAAATTCACAGCTTTAGGGGACCCTGCTTCAACTGTAATATCCCAAAATAGGGAAAATCAACAATACTAGGAATATCTTATAATATCCCAAATTTGGACTGCTTAGCAAGGCATGCCTGAAAAACACATTTTTTAGGAATGTATGCTACAGGATTGGAAACCAACCCTTGGATCCTTAGATATGTCAATATAAGACCTAAATCCAAGAGGGTATCATAAACAAATCGTTGCATGTGGGTTAAACATACCTCCCACACCTAGTATGGCTGAAATACACCCCAGAATGGGCCTGAAATAATGAGCAAATAATATTGCAGTAAGAAAATGCAATTTAACTAAATCAGCAGTGGGAGACCAGTAAAGAGGCTAAATAGTTACATGTACATTAGCAAAACATATTTACAATGTGGCCCATAGAATGTACAAGAGAAGTATGAAGACTTTTATGAAGAAAACCCTCAGAAAGAGGTGCTGCAACAATGTATTACACTGCAAAAAGGCTTGACAGTGTTATTTTAAGGATTTGTAGCAATTTTATATTACATATCAGATCTAGGACAAATATTTGTACAAAATATTAGATCTATATCAGATCTGTACACTAGATTGTCTCTATTTTACATACCCCTTGGGGTTTTCAACAAAGCATGAAACATATGGAGTAGATATGAGATCTTATGTAGCAGATCTATAGATTCATTCAGAATTTATGAAGCATCTATAGGATTATTCATATTATATCTAAATATGACATGGAATAGATCAGAAATCCATGGATCACCATAGTGAAAGGCAGATTCCCATCACTAGAGATCAATCGTCAAAGTTTGCCAAAACTCCCCTGCAACTTTCTTCTTGCAGATAACGTAGTCCTGGAAGATAAATTACGTTGTAGCCTAGATGAACAGTTTGGCCTGATGCCAAGGTATGGATCTGAAGCTCTAATGATCCAATACACTCTTGTCAAGGGGATATAAGAATCTCCCATTGAAAAGAGGCACTAGATTAGCCTAGATCTGAATAGATCTAGCCTCTGCTTGTTGTAGCTTACAAAGACAACCAAACCCTCAACAAGATCTGTGTTGTATTTGGAAGAAGAAGCTTGGCCTTAAGCCTAATAATGGACAAGAAATGCAAGGCTCCTCCAAGAGCTACTCAATGGAAGAGTTGGCATTCCCGATCGAACACCGTAGTGCTAAACAACAGTATTCTCAGCTAAACAGCTAGAGAATAAAAAATGTCTAAGCAGAAAAATTCTTCAATAATCATATGGTCATAAACAACCTTCTTCTGTTGTCCTCCTCTCCCTTTTATAATATGAAAGTCTTGCATAACCCTAAACCACCTCAATGATTTAGCTCCTTTCACATGTGTAACCTCCTTCTAAAACTGCGTTGTGCATCTAGGAGGTTCACTACATCTGTACAACGCTATTGATTTGGTCATGGTTGACCCAGTCCAATAGCTCAATCCCTTCCACACATGAGGGTGTTTTATTAGAATAGCCTAGATTTAACCTTTTTCTCATTGGGCATTGATTTATTCACTGTTTTTAGGAGTTTTTATTGTCCTCATTTACACATTTATTCTTGCAATAAGAAAATGAGACAAAATTGTATATTCCCATTAGCTTGGGATTACGAATATTACAGTTCTCCCTTCCAAAATTTTTCTTGTCCTCAAGCACTGATAAGGTGAGTGTTGCAACTCTTTTCCTCCTCCCTTGGTGACACAAGCAAGTGATAAGCCTCCGCCATGAGTTGAGTGTTCACCAAGCCAACCCTCCATGAATTGTTTCTCTAATGTTCTTATGAGAGGTAAATATCCCACCCCATAAGGAATCAAAAACTCAAATGAAACAAGCATGGCTGAACCAATACTCGCTCTAAAAAAGGTAGCATATGACACATAGAGAGTTCCCATACCATGTGGCACATACATGGCTTCCCTCCTCATTCCATACATCCTCATGAAAAGTAAAAGTGTATCATCTATGTATGGAAGAAAAACTATGTACATACAAATAGAAGTTTGAGCAGGAGGAGGTGGATCATAATCCCACACATGATACCAACACAGTGCATCCCCTGCCTGCCTCAAATCAAGATGTGGTAAGTGGTTTTCCCACCACTTACTTGCTGCCCAAGTCATCTCACTATTGCTAAAGGTGAGAGATATGTTTGGTGCCTTTGGAAAGCACCCATAATGAAAGAAAATCTCCCTTTGGACATCAAGGGAGTGGCCAAATTCAGAATTTTTAGTGGCCCAACAATTGCCATGAGATCTACATGATACATTGCTCCTTTTAGGAGTCATGGCCTACATAAAAATGGGTGAATAACATGTACAATCAGAAAATAAAACTTTCTTTACATGAACATATCCTTTAACAACAATGCTTCTCGTACACATGGAGTTGTGCATGGATCTCTCTCCTCTTTTCGAAAAAGGAAGAGATGACTGAAATGACTCTTACATAGAGTCCCATGGCTGCCCCAACTCCACAGAACTCATGCATTCTTGAAAATGCTGATGTAGCTCTCCTCCAAAACCTTCTCATTCAAAGTATCTCATGATAGTGTTGTAGATCTTCATAGAATAGGTAGGGCTGAAACATAACTCTTTGTAGGCTCTTTGTAGGATTCTCTCCTTGAGCTTGGAGGCTCTAGGTAAGAAGACTCTACCATGATGATAGATGACTTCTTCATGGACTAGATATCCCTCTTCATGCAGCTGGTCATCAAGCATCATACAAGTGTGGAGATCTTTGGAATAATCCAGCAATAGATAGGATTTCCAATATAGATCTACACTTCCCAACAATGACAACGTTGATTATGCATCAATAGGGATGTATGTCATGTTTCTAATCCTCTCTTTGACATATCTTATGCCAAAGGTGTGTGTTGGAAGGATATACCTTCCATTTTATTCCTCCAACAGCGCAGAATTAGAAATGAAGGTGGGTGATGATGTTGAGAGAAGAAAATCTCCCTCTTTCTTGAAGTTACCCAAACCTCCCAACATTGTAGCTTTGTCTTCTAATGCTCCCATCCCTCCTGGATCTAAACTTGGAGAATTATGTTGTGATATATCTCCCACAAAAACTGAATTAGGTGGCCTCCCAGGTGGTTTGCCACTAGATAAAAGGGTCCCATGCAAAAATCTCCTAAACATAAGAGAAGGGACTGTAGATTCTTTGCTTTCACTGCACTGTTTCAACTTTATTTCATGTGTGGAAGTCTCATGAAATTTTGAGACCACTCTTAGTGATGCAAGAGTGCCTCTAATTGCAACATTTTCTCCTAGCAATAGTGGATCATCTTCTGCTATGTCAACTTTGTGATCCCTCCTTTGTTTTGTCTTATTGTCTCTTAGCATAGACATATGCTACTCATGTCCTCCAATTCCATATGGAAGATCCTTAGGAACTCCTTGCAAATATGAAAGAGCCCCTCTAGTGGAATCAATTGCTTCACCTCCATCTCCCAATGAAAATAGATCTCCTCCAGCTATCACAGTGTTGGAGGATCTTTTCTGCTCTCTTTCTCCCTTGTCCTCATCAATGGAGAATGCCTCATCATCAAGAGACCCTTTTCCTTGGTCTCTTCTCGAAGAAGGAACCCTCATCTCTTCTCCTTGAGAAAAGAGTTCTTGCTGAAATGGGACTTTTTCCTTTGGCAAGTCATGCAACAGATGTTCAACCCTTTCAACAATGTTTAGAAGTGGATTTGGCTTTATGGATTCTTCCAACTCATGCAAAGATATAGATTCCTTGGGCTTGATTTTCTCCCTCAAGGAAGTTTCAGAATATTTCAAATCAAATCTTTTCACTAACCTCCTAGTGAACTTTGCAAAAGAAGAGATATTTACATTTTTCAAGGAAGAGGACTCAAATAGCCACCAGGCATAAGCCTTATCTTGAAGATACAGTGCTGCTACTTTCATGGATTCTTCTTCTGAAACTTGATGCAGCTAGAAATAGGTGTCAATATTTCTTATGAAAGACTTTACTGAGCTCTCAAGTGATCCATCAAAAGTAGGCAGAGAGAATCCACCCAAAGTGTGCTGCATGCACCCTCTTCTTCTACTTTAGTTGTTGGATCTTTCTTCTTTAAGTTGATAGAACTCTGGAAAAATGAGATGATCCTTGAATGTATCTGATTGAGACTCATATACTTGGATATATTCACCAAGGTTTTCCTCCTTTGGTGCTCCTCCTTCTCCTTCTTCCTTTGACAAGAAAGTAGGCATGTTACAGCGTTGTAGATTAGGTTGTGTGGCTGAATTATCACACATATAGTAAGAAGTATTGGGGCTTTCTTGATGTGAAAATATTCTTGAGGGATCTGCAAATATTTCCCTCCTCATTCCCTGGATTTCTTCTTTCAGATCATACATAGCTTGAGAAAGAGTGTTAGAGAACTCTTCTCTTTTTTTCCTTCCAGATAAAGGGGTTTCACCTTTGTTTTCTTTGTCTTCTATGTAATTACATTTCTTTTGTCTTCTTCTTATATACCTCTTCTTTTTTTTATTCAGAGGCTCATCTCCTTTTGTATACATATTGGCTCCTCAAGAAAAGCACAGTTTGTGCCAAGATTATGCTTTGATACCACTGTAATATCCCAAAATAGGGAAAATCAACAATACTGGGAAAATCAACAATAGGAATGTATGCTATAAGATTGGAAACCAACCCTTGTATCCCTTATATCTCTCAATATAAGACCTGAATCCAAGAGGGGACATAAAAAAATCCTTGTAGGTGGGTTAAACAGACCTCCCACGCCTATTATGGCTGAAATACACCCCAGAATGGGGCCTCGAATAATGAGAAAATAATATTGCAGTAAGAAAATGAAATTTAACTGAATCAGTAGTGGGAGACCAGTAAAGAGGCTCAATAATTACATGTACATCAGCAAAAAATATTTACAATGTGGCCCATACAATGTAAAAGAGAAGTATGAATACTTTTATGAAGAAAACCCTCAAAAAGAGGTGTTGCAACAATGTATTACACTACAAAAAGGTTTGACAACATTATTTTATGGAGTTGTAGTAGTTGTATATAACATTTCAGATCTAGGACAGATCTGTGTACAAAATATTAGATCTATATCAGATCTGTACACTATATTGTCTCTATTTTACGTACCCCTTGGGGTTTTCACCAAAGCATGAAGCATATAGATTAGATCTGAGATCTTATGCAGCAGACCTGCAGATTCATTCAGAATTTCTAAAGAATCTATAGGATTATTTAGATCAGATCTGAATATGACATGAATAGATCAGAAATCCATGGATCACCACAGTGAAAGGCAGATTCCCATCACTATAGATCACTCCTCAAAGTTTGCCAAAACTCCCCTACAACTTTTCTCTTGCAGATAATGCAGTCTTGGAAGATAAACTACACTGTAGCCTCGATGAACTATTTGGCCTGATGCCAAGGTGTGGATTTGAAGCTCCAACGATCCAATACACTCTTGCCAAGGGAATAGAATACTCTCCCACTGAAAAGAGGCACTATATTTTCCTAGATCTGAATAGATATAGCCTCCACTTGCTGCAGCTTACAAAGACAACCAAACCCTCAAATGGATCTGCATTGTAGTTGGAAGAAGAAGCTTGGCCTTAAGCCTGATAGTGGACAAGAAATGCAAGGCTCCTCCAAGAGATACTCAATGGAAGAGGTGGAATTCTCGATTAGGAACACCCTAGTGCTAAACATCACTATTCTCAGCTAAACATCCATAGAATGAGAAATGTATAAGCAGACAAATTCTTCAATAATCATATGGTCATCAACAACCTTCTTCTATTGTCCTCCTCTCCCTTTTATAAGATGAAAGTCTTGAATAACCCTAAACCACCTCAATTATTTAGCTCCTTTCACATGTGTAACCTCCTTCTAAATCTGCGATGTGCATCTAGGAGGTTCACTGCATCTAGACAATGTTGTTGATTTGATCATGGTTGACCCATTCAAATAGCTCAATCCCTTCCACACATGAGGGTGTTTTATTAGAATAGCCCAAATTTGACCTTGGTCTCATTGGGCATTGATTTATTCACTGTTTTTAGGAGTTTTTATTGTCCCCCTTTACACATTTATTCTTGCAATAAGAAAATGAGAAAAAAATGTATATTCCCATTAGCTTGGGCTAATTGGGAATATTACACCAATAGTCCCCCAACACAATCTTGTGAATTGTCCTGAGTCACTGTGATGGTGGGGTCTCCACCTGCGCTTGCAGAAGCCTGATCACTTCAATAAGTGGGGGTAGCACACCTTCACTTTGAGCAGCATTATTTTGCACAATATCTACCAACTTCTGCAAATTCGGGCCTTCTGTTTTAGTGGTGACACTTTCCAGAGTCTGGTTTAGCTTCTTAACAACAACATCAACATCCTGCGAGATCTTGGGGGCTTCATCAGCCCAAGACTTAAGGTGGTCACCAAGAACCCTTTTCTTTTGGCAGAGTTCATCAATATCATTTTGGAGGGCATGGCTGGTTCGCAGTCATGCTAAGCGCTGAGCAGCAATCAAAGTAGGCATGGTGGCTTCTAGCTTCTCAAACGCTTCTTCCTTCTATCACAGGTCTTGGTTGATTTCTCACACGATCGAGTCGTGCTAGACCTTGGTCCATAACTGCATGGTTGTATCCAGTAATTGGGAACCCTGAGCGATCTGTCCTGTAATCACATTTGTAGCTGTGGTAACTAGCGCAGCTTGCTGGGCCTATACATCTGGCGGTGTCTCTGGTTACAACTTAGCCTGCAAATCTGTGATCTGTTGTTCCATCTGTGTTTTGAGCACCTAAATCTCCGTCTTGGAGGCCTTTAATGCTAAAACCAACCCCTCAATCTTAGCCTGGGGGGTGGCTGTGGCCGTGATTTATTCTGTAAAATCCACACAGAGTCTATTAATTAAGTGTTCCAACTCCGTTTGCTTCGCGATGGTGAGGGTACAAGCAGCCTGTACCTGGGAGACTTTAGCATTCTTTTCCTCGATTTTCTACTTAGCTACACTGAGCTATTGGTGCACTTGATGGTCCCAATGGTGAATTTCCTGAAACAAGGAGGTGTGGAGAACCTGTAATGCCTCATGTGGCAGCCTGGCTAAATCCAACTACACTTCTGCACAGGCCTAGACTTGCGCTCCCAAGTCAGGTGGACCTATCATGAGGGCTGTGCTGGGAAAGG
The DNA here is from genome assembly GCA_034641835.2 of Pinus albicaulis. NCBI lineage: Eukaryota > Viridiplantae > Streptophyta > Pinopsida > Pinales > Pinaceae > Pinus > Pinus albicaulis. The sequence continues at coordinate 194,136,993 of CM076570.1, read as the reverse complement.
AACAAAGGCAGCTTTCCATTGTAACAAGTGTTGCATTGTTGGTTGCCAAGGGCGTTCGTACCTGAATCATACTGGTCTACAGTGTGTCTGTCTTCAGTTGCAGAGCACGGAGCTCGGCCTAAAGCATGTCGACTGCAGCTTTTTGTTGTTCTTCTAGGGCTAGCCATTTTTCTTTCATAGTTAAAGTGACCGCGTCGATGATTTTCTCGAGGTCCACTTCTATCATTGTAACCGCCTCATCACATTCTGGCCATTGAGAGTGATGCTTCTTTTGTGGCCCTTTAGTAGGGTCACATGTTCAATTGGTTCCCCGAGGGGAGTCAGCGCTTCCCACCTCCTGACCTTCGGTCCCGAGGTCCTGTTGCGCATCCTTCTGTGCTACAGTGTCCATGCCCTTCCCCATACTCTGATCGAGCTATGAACCCTTCTGTGATGCAACTTCAGCACCCTTTCCCGTACTCTAACAAAGTTGCGAACCCTTCTATGATGCAGCACAAGTGCTCTTCCCCATGCTCTTGCTCATTCCTTCAGTATCCTTGGTGATGACCGGAGGGACCACTTTCGTTGTGTTTGTTCCCTCGGTGCCCTTCGCACCTGTTCTGAAGCCAAGATTCTAGTGAGGGGGTCATAGCACAATTACATTGTCAACTTCTTCATCCACAACCATATAAGGGAGTGAAACCCACGTAGAATCCTTGTGGCCTCGAATTTGGACGTTATGCATAGTCACCTGGAAAGCAGCAATGCTTTTACATTTGTCGTAAATAACTAGTGACATACACGGCAAGGAGTTTATAGCTGTTGCGAGCCCACTCTGAAAAAATACCTAGAACACTTGGTTGTCTTCGATGCACTGCGTATCCTTAGAGTCCCATAAGTTCATATAACGAGCCCCTTCACACAGGTCTTGGGGGAGCTAAAGGAGGACTGATTCCTCAGGTGCTTCCCAGGCTACCAACACAATGAGAATCAGAAACCAGGAATAATAAAAGGCTCATCCCTACTCCTGGGATTCTCGGAAATTAGCCGAAAAATCATCGAACAAGTACTAGGCCTAGTTGAAGCAGACCCCATTCTCGCATTGGCCTGCTAGCTGAATTACGTATGTAGGGACAGTGGCGACCTAGAATTTTCACATCATCTTGCATGCCAACAACATGGTACCCAACTGCGTACCCTAGTCATTGATGGATTTGATTGAAGCCTCGAGTATTTTTCTCCACATGGTAGGTTTTGAGCACATATTCAGCAGTCTCCCCCTCATACTTCTTGCCAACGCACTCCAGAGGGTTTGGTCCTTTCATGGGAAGACTAGTAATTTGATGAATGAGCACAACATCGATGGGGATTTGATCCTGGATCCACAGGTAGCAATCATGAACCAAGGCGAGCAACTAACGTAATAGATGGTCTATGATATTGTAGTGGCCAAAGTGCGGCATCCTGAGCAGGTTAAAGAGCTCGGACTCGGCCAATCCCCACACCCAGCGCATGGGGACAATTTTTATCCCATTTTCTTCCTGAAATCTGTCAAGGTATAACTCGAATTCCAACTCAGGGAAGGCCTCCAAATTTGCCACGTCATGATCATCAAATTTTATCTCATGGAGCCTTCCAAAAGGTTCGCTAATAACAGGGACCTCTCCTGGGGTCAGCGGCATCTATAGGTAGGTGATCAGGCCGTCGAGGTTCTTCAGCATGCATGTCAAGGGCCTACGCAGACGAACAAAGGGAGGTAACCAACTGATTTTTTCAGCGGCCTGGGCCTCTTCCTGAGAAGCACATGCCTAGGGCGTCGCTCATGGGGATTTTAAATTTCTTAGGGAAGTACGGGGCTTCACCCTAGCCCATTTTGCGGGTTTTCCTGAGCTTTGAGCTTTTTCATTCCCTTTCTTCTTGGTTGGTTTCGGTGTGGAGATAACTTCTTCAGCCTAAGAGTCAATCTCCACGAATTCCTCAGTTTCTTGTCCTATCAAGGTCACTGGTTCTGAGAGTTCAGCAAGATTAGTGGCCTTCATTCTAGTGTGAAAAAAAAACTCAGGATGGCTACAAAATTTGGTCAAAATCTGCTCAAAGATGAAGTACAAAGTGGTATCTGTAGTGAAATCTTTCGCCTCTTGTGCTTCAGCCCACTTGGTTACATAGTTAGTGGCAATTATAATGTAACACACACCTGTCTTCTTTCCAGGTGGGTTGATAGGTCCCAAAAAATCGATAGCCCATTTATCAAATGCTTGCAGGGCCATTTGCGGTTGAAGGTGCATTTCATCTCTATGTGATGGCCAAATTGTTCATTGGCATGTATCTCAGGATTTACAATAGTCGTAAGAGTTAGTATGCAGGGTAGGCCACCATAGTCCAGCTCGTAGGATCTTTTGTGCCATTTCTTTCCCTGTGTAGTGACCTCCTGCTACCCCGTCGTGGGCTTCTACCAAGAGAGCATGTCGTTCATGCTCCACGACGTACCTGCACAACACTTCATCTGCTCCCAACTTATATAGATGACCTACGATGATGGTAAAATCCGCAGCGTGGGTTACCAACTCTTTATTTTGTTGCACCGAATAATCCATAGGTGCCATGCCTATAGTCAGGAACTGTATGATGTCAGCGAAGTGCACATCAACTACCTTAATAGAAAACAACTATGTGTCAGGCAATCCTTCTTCCAGGTTGGTCGATTCCTCGCCACTCTTAATTCGGGACAAGTGATCTGGTCAAAAATTCAACTTCCCTAGCTTGACAATTATTTCAAATTCGTATTCCTGGAACAACAAAATCCATCGGCAGATTCCCCCCCCCGCCCCCAACATGGGCTTATTCACCAGGTGCTTCAAAGTCGAATGATCTGTAAACATTTTCAAGTGTCCCCCTAACAGATATTGCCGATACTTCTGTAATGCATAGACCATGTCCAATCCTTCGTGCTTTGTGGTGGCATAGTTGCACTCCACACCAGAGAGTTTTCGACTAGCAAATGCAACTAGGTGATCAATGTCTCCATCTCCAAGCTGCATAAGGACCGCCCCCAGAGTGATTCCTGAAGCATCAACGTGAACATGAAATTCCTTCTCCCAATCAGGAAAAATGAGGATAGGCGCATAGACCATATTTTCCTTGAGTAGCTCAAAGCTCTTCTGACACTCATCCTAAAAAAATGAAACATCCTTCTTAAGCAACTTTTCCAGAGGCATTGTGATCAGCGCGTATCCCTAAATGAACTTCTTGTAGTAGCCTGTATGTCCAAGGATCGAATGCAACTATTTCTTAGTTGTAGGTATTGCGAGATTTCTGATAACTGCAACTTTCACAGGGTCAACCATTAGCCCCTATCGGAAAACTATATGTCCGAGAAAGATTCCGAAGGGTACGTAGAAGATACAGTTCTTGATATTCAGGGAAATCTAGTGCTTTCTATAGGCATCCAACATCATGCGTAGGTTTGAAATGTGCTTCTTCACTAAGCCAAAGACAGTCCAATCATCAAAGTAAACCTCCAGGAATTTTTGGATGAACTCTTTCAACACGATGACTATTACTCATGAAAAGATAACAGGGGAATTTTTGAGTCCAAACGGCATGATCGTATACTGAAAGGATCCCCATTCAGAAGAAAACATAGTTTTGCTGCAATCTTCAGGTGCGATTATGATCTGATGGTATCTTGAGAACCCGTCAGTGAATGAGTACGCTTCTTGGCCTCCTACACTATCCAAGATTTCATCTGAGAACGACGTCGGAAAGGGATCATGTACATAGGCATCATTCAATTTGCATAAGTCCACACATATTCGGATTTCACCCTTCGTCTTCTTCTCTTGAACCACCATCGAACTTACCCAATCCGACTGCTTGATCGGTTCGATGATACCTGTGATGAAAATTTTATCGATTTATTCCTTAACCTTCTACTTATACTTAGGATTTAGTTGATAAGGGCGCTTCCTCACAGGGCACACAACTAGTTTTAGCATGATGCACATAGCCCCTAGGTCCCCTGTGATCCCCTTGAGCTCCGAAAACTTCTTCAGGAATAATTCTTGATATTCTGTGAGAAATTCTACAACTTTTCCTATTGTATCATCATCCTACTAATCCCAAATTTTAGCCAACTTAGGCTGCTCTTTCGTGCCAATGTTGACTTCTCTCAGCTTCAGAGGCTTCGTAACATCCACAGTTTGGAGTGGAGGCCCTGCAACTGCGCGCTTTCCCTCTGACTCTGTGATAGAGATATTGCGTGGATCCTCATCACACTCTTCTATGGTTATATTGTGGGAATTGGAAATATCCTGCATCTGTGTTTCCCACGTCGGTGCCCCAAAGGTTGCGTAAGGGCTAAATTCACCAAATACAAAGGTATCGATATCCTGCAGAGCTTCGTCAAGCACCTCTGAGCCCCCAATTAATCTAAATGTCCCCATTAATTCATCCTTTAAAGTTTCCCAGTGGCGGGTGTGCTGATGTAGCTCCGCATCTAAGTACCATGTAGTGGGAATTGGTCCCAAAGCATGAATAATCAAGTGAACCCATTCTTCTGTAGTCCAGTCACACCATTTCTCCATCCAGGCGAACAAGTTTTCACGTGGATCCCCCGGGCCAAGGCACGTCTTGACACACATATCGACTGGAGGCTCAAATTGCAGGATCATCATATCCCGACATTCTTCCCAATACTAGAACGCCCCCTTATGCGTGTCCCACCACCCCGCAGGTGTTGCACACATGGCTAGATTAAGGGCCCATAACCTTCACTCTCTTGGAATCTCAGCTTCAAATATTTGCAAAAACTCCTTAATAATACCATAACCATCAAAGTGTGGTATTTCTCTTACCTCTGAGGATATGCATCGGAAGTCCCTTGTGATTCTCAGACAGCGCAACGCAGAGACATCATGTAACCGATTTTTCCAATTTTCCATTTCTCTGTTGGAGTCAGAGAAAAATTCTCTATCCTTCTCCCAGCAAAGCACACCATCGGCCGTAGGATTGATCCAATCTTGTTCATGCACAGTTAACTTGTATATGTGATCCACCTCCTCTTCCTCATGCACTGGCTTTGTATACCTTTCTCCTTCCGCTAGGTCTAGGGGTACTATCACCCTTGTTCCTTCATTTTCAAACACCATGCTTATCTTCTTGAGGTTGATGATACCCCCCATATCTATGGCCCACTCCAATCCAAGGAGCACAGGATAGGGGTCCACATATTCTACAATCTGAATGACCTCAAAATCATCCCGGACCTTAACTCTTGCGATATCCATCATGATCTTTGATAGCCTTCCCAACGGTATGATCTTTTGCTGATTGGCCATGCACAGCTAGATAATGGACCATTCCAACTTAGGTTCTCCCATATGCTGCCAAGTTCGTTTGGGTAGTATGTTCACATCTGAGCCTAGGTCTAAAATAACCTGATCCATTTCATAATCACCAATTTGCATTGTTAACCGCATTTCCCTACCAGTGCAGTTCATATGCTTGTATAGTTTATGCACATCCTTAACTTCCAAGGGTGGATTAGTTTTCTCTGCGCAACTATTTATTAAAGCTTGAAGGTTTTCTATGGCCCGTTGGTTGCACAAAAGCTTCATACATTCCTGCAAGAATGGTATGACCTCATCCTCTGCTTTGGGGTTCATGGGGGTTTGTGCGGTAGATGCTTCAGTCATAGAAAATTCTTGGTGAGATGCGATAAAGGTTTCCTTCTCCCTCTGTAGGTCCAAACCGTCTTGTCTAGCAGCTACTTTCCAAATAAGAGGCTCAGCCACAACTTTTTCCTCAGCTCCCCTAGTGGCCATACCACTGTGCGTAGTGACATTAATGCTTGTTTCTTCATCTCGAGGTTCTGCCTTAACCCTCTGTACATTTTGCGTACGTGTCTTCTACTTTTCCTGCATCCTTGCGATCAGAATCAGACAGTCTTCAATCACATGGTCGAGTTGTCTACAATATCTACAAGATTGTATCACAGGGTTCAGGTAGTCTCTCACAAATTATCCTACCTCTCTGCAGTTATAGCAGATTAGTTTCCCTCTTCCCCTACTTGCGCTTCCACCCCGACCCCCTTTCCTACCCCTAGCTGGGGAGCCACCTATGCTTGAGAGGGATATTGGTGAAGAAGGATATGATTATACCCTATATAGGTTTCCTCGGTCTATCATTAGATCATAAGTTCGACAATTCTGCTCATCATGTCCTACAGATCTGCAAAACCTGCACCATTATTGCTTCACTTCATGGACATACGCACCCAGGCGAGGGCAGTGGTTAGTATCATGTTGGCTGGCTACATGACAATCATCGCACCATAACGTTGGTCCACTCAGTCCTGGACATAACAGACTGGGTCCCCTTGCCTGTAGATAGTCTGCCAATAGTGGAAATTGATCCTTGGTATGCCCTAATACCCTACACCGTATACACCATAGGTCTAAACTGGCTTCTTTCCCTCGATCCTTTTGCAGGTCATGGATCTCAATGTGCATCGCCTCCAGTTGTCCTTGGATTTGTTATACTCCCAATTGGGTATCATCTCTTGGTGCAGCTTCCAACTTCATAGTAATCTCCAAGGCTTTTTCCTGCGATTCAATGGCTTGATGACCCATAGGTACGCGTAGGTGAGGTAGTAACATAGCAATGAACCATTACCTATGTTGTCTATTGTCATAATAAAAATCTCCTTCTTTGATTACCTTCTTTAGCCGCTGGTCAGCTTCCCATATAGAATCAGTGGGTCCTTGCTTGAAATATTTCAAATTGTACACTATATGGAAGTAGGATTTAGGCTTCTTGAACTGTTGTTTCAAGGCATTCTTAATCTCGTGAATGGTCGCATTCACATGCTGAGCTATGTATCCCATATACCAGTCCAAGGCTCTTCCTTCAAAATCAAGGGATAGTGGCACCCTTTTCACAGCATCACTGGCCAAATTCTGCGCAGTCCATACCGATTCTATGAAAAAATATAACCGATCCATATCTTCATCCCCTACGCCCTTGAAGTTCGGTAGCTTCATGTGCGAGGCCATATCGTCTTCTGGTGGAGGTGGAGGTATAGGTGAGTTCTTACCCCTATGCTGGTTTGAAGGCGATGTAGACGAAGGGATGTGCGTAGCCAAATTTCTGATTGGAATGTAGACAGATCTATCTCCTTCTTGATTAGTTCTATATAATTTACCACTTCATATTGTACCCTCGCTCTGATTGAAGCTCATTGAATTTGTATGACTGCATAAAATGCTCTTTTCACACAATAAGATCTTAATCAGTAATGGAAGGGTTTTTAGAAAATTACCCCGAAACCCCTTGAAGAACCTTCATTCTACATCAGAATAGAACATGAACTGGTCAATTACAAATTTTGTCACAAATCCTCCCAGCACAGTATCCACCCAGTGATCTACCATATTAGTGATGGTATTATCAGTTCTTTCTAATTGTTGAATAAACTCTAGGGTCCATTGCGTGATACGTTCATCCTTCCAACGCATATGGAAATCTACGAGCCTTGCCAGCCACTCCTAGAGCTCAGTTGCGAATGTCACGAAGAAAATTTCGTAGATCTCCGTGAAAATGTACTTATTCTTCCACTTCTTTGCAGTCAACTTTACACTGTGATTCTCTTTCACTGCGAATTCTTGAACATGTTTTTCAAAAAACTCGTCGATTTCTTTCTTATCAGGTCTCCAATGTGTTCTTGGCACTACCCGATCTCTCTCTCAAAATGCTCTCAGTCCTGGAAACAGAACCATTTGTTGGCTTGAGGGGTCCTGACCTAGGTTCGGAGGTTAAGGATTTCCAACAAACCCTTATACTACTGACCCTTTTGGTAGTGACCTACCTATGTAGGCCAAAGTCTCACCTGAAGCAGTATGGGAGGGTGATGGAATTACCAGGTTTTCGCACCATGAGAGAGAGAGTAGGTAAGCCAAGCAGATCTGTGTTCCCATCCTATTGAGTTTGCACCAAACAGATCTATTCGCAGGTTTATTAACAATACAATCCACAGTATAACAGAGCTGTTATCATGCACATATCTAGTCAATACCTTCGCATCCACTCGCGTAATACCAATTATCAGCAGATAACACTATAATTGCAGCAATTAACAGATCATAGATACATATACCAGAAAAATAGATACATTCACAGTTCGCAGCAATAAAACAAACACTTTCACAACTTAATCAGATAGCCTGGTTCACATCAATCATAACAAAGCAGATCCATATAGCATCAGATGTTTCAATAATACTTCACATATATATTATTATCAAAATCCACTTACAATCCCAAAATACCACCTGCGCACATAGCCAATAGGGTCTGCACATAGCAGGATTGAGGATCTCCACACACACAGCCAGTAAGAGTCCTTACCAAAAAAACCCAACAACATATCTAACAATTCATACTTAGCATCAATCTCAATTCTTGCCTCCCTTAAGACTCAAAATGTTCATCTATTTATATCGATTTAGCCTACACTTCCAATGGTTTGTAAACCATGTTTTGTGGACTCTTGGTCTACCCTTGACCCATTACAATGTGTTCGGGGCTTTGACCCACCCCAAAACCCCTGCGTTAGACTAAATAAAACCAAAAATATACAAAATTGTACAAAAATCGCAGCTTTAGGGGACCCTTCTCCAACATATTTGTAGAAGAAATTCAGTATTTAGCTTTAGCATATTGTTAGATCGAGTGAGTCCAAGATATACATTCATATTGTATAATTTCTACATGGTATTGGAGATGTGTTCTAAATTTTCAACATGGTATGAGGGCAGGAATTGTTTGTGTTCACGAGTTTTCAGAGAATATATGAATATTGTGATGCAAAATTTTCGGAAAAAATAACATATTTTGATTCCTTGCAAAAAAATACCCAAATTGAAAAAACAAATTGGTCGAATCGGAGCTTGGATGAGGGAGATATCATCAATTTAAAATCAACTCTTTTTGTTAGAAAATTTTGCGACGGTGAGACAATTACAATGTGCACAAGCCAAGAACCTACATGAACTAAGGTACAAGATGCATGCAAATCTTTGAGGAGAAAATCAGAGGTTAGTGACTTGGTGGTTGAGAGGGAGCCTCTCAACTTGCAACCTGAGAAGCAGTCTCAGAAGGTTGTGGAGCAGCCACAACTGGAGATGCAGAAGAATCTCTATAGATTTGATGTAGATGTGATTTCTACAGATATTCCTACCATTGGGAAGTGGGAGAAAGAAATTAATTTGACCCTTGAGAAGGAGTTGGATTTGCATGTAGGTAAGAGTGAACCTTAGGATGTGGAGCAGCAACAAGATGAGGATCATGGAGTGGGAGCAACCACTCATGCAGAGAAATTTCGTTCCAGATGGGCAGAGGGAGTGCATGCAGCTATACCACTAGGTGAGAGGTGGGGCGACATGCATGGATAATCCCAAGAAGAAATTATGGGAAGAATTCATTGAGATGGTGTGGATCTCATGAATCGAACCTGGCTACGAGGATCCCATAGAGCAGTAGTAGCAGGATCAGTTGGACTGATGCAGTCAGATGTCATGAGGACATGAAATCAAAGTGACACTGTTGGATACTGGAGCGCAGATTAGAGTTGACAGCAATTGTAGAGTTCATGGATGCAGGTGTCAGTAGCGTAGTGGTTCTTGAAGACATGTGCAGTAGTTAACAAGAAGTTAGATGACTTTGATGACATATGCATTATACTAATTCAGTTTTTTGGAGGCTATTCAGTTTTGGAAGTGTTGCATGTAAATGTTGCATGTGCAAGAAACACTAGAGAAGTGTTGCATGCATGTAGTCGCATGGCACATACATGGAGTTGCATGTTTCATGCATGGAGCTCCATGCCGCATGCATGGAGTTCCATGTCACAAGAAAAGACATTCCTTTCTTGTTGAGAGGGATTGTTGAAGTTTGCAAAAAGAAACAGTGAAATTGGCATCCGGAAACAACATCCTTTATCCTAGTGAAAATTAAGCACCTACACTAGGTGGGGCCCACACAGGCTATTTTTAGGTGGATGTCTATTTATATATGCATGAGAAAATTCTATTTAAAGATGCATGTCTATATATAGATGTATGTGCAAGTTCTTTTTATAGATTGCATGTCTATTTATAGATGCATGTCAACTATTATTATCCCTTAATATTAGTTGGACAATAAACAATAATATATTCTCAATGTGGACTTGGAAATAGTTAATTGAAGTGGAAAATCAGTTAGCTAAGTGAATTTTGAGTTAAGAGGTTGGTTGGTGTGACATACAGGTTGAATTTAGTTGTAACAGAGTGATTCTAGTTGTAATAGAGTTGGAAGTGCAGTGGTGCATGAGTTGTGCAAGTTGTAAATCAGTTTAACTCAGTTAAGTGAGTTAAAGTCAGTGTGCTAGTTGTAACTGTAGATACACTAGTGAGAGATCAAGTGAATTCAATATTAAGTAATTCACATGTAGTGATCTCACATGCAACTAATGTTTTTACTATTATTATCTACATGCATGTCATATCCAGTGGGAGTTCTAGGTTTAAGGGAGGTGTAACTATCAGTTGTGATAATAGCAGACTACCCAGGTGTAGTTAAAACGCCACAAGATGCCCATGATACTTAGCGCAGTTGAGGAAGGCTGAAATTATTTTTGATTAAGGATTGCATTCACCAAGAACTGTGTGAGGAAGGCAAGCTGTCTAGAGACAATAAATTGGCTAAGGAACTTGCCAATTTTTGTATGATAGTGTGAGAAAATTAGCTGATGTACTGAGAGCTCTTGTGAGAAGAGTTTTGTATGTAATTGTTTCATGATCCTTGCGGAATATAAAATATATAATAGTATGGTTTTGAGCAGCAAGCTTTCCTCGGGAATATCTGGTGTTGTGGTTTTGATCTATTCTTCTTTGCTTCATGTGATTAGCAATTGTGTTGTTTTTTTAATTCCGCAAATATTTGTAGAAGTGATTCAGTATTTAACTTTAGAATATTGTTAGATCAGGTGAATCCAATATATACATTCGTATTTTATAATTTATACATAATTTGTCCACATATACAAGACGCTCTTGGAGGGTAACCAAGTTCCAAATTTTCACCTCCAGGATGCACTGTTATTTCACCTGGGACACCTTTGTGTTCCTTCAAGCGAGCGTGCCAATATGATTTGGGAAGCGCATAATAGTCAGTTCGTTGGGAATTTTGGGGTCGAGAAAATAGTGGTAGTACTGCAAAATTATTTCTATTAGCCAAACCTTTGACAGGATGTCGACAAGTACATCAGATCTTGCACTGCTTGCACCATTTCCAAACCAACCATCAAGAAGCAAGGCCTCTATACTTTGTTTCCTACCCCTAGTAGACCTTGGGAATCCATATCCATGGATTATATGTCAGGAATTCCTTCTATTAAGCATCTAAATGACTGCAATTTCATGGTCATCGACAAATTCTCGAAGATGGCCATTATGACGGCCTGCAAGAATAATATCACAGCAAAAGCCACTGCTAAAATATTCTTTGAACAAGTGTGGGTACACTTTTAAATCCCATATTCTATCATCTCAAATTGGCATAGAAAGTTCCTTGGCACCTTTTGGCCTAGCCTCTAGTCAATGATAGACACCAAGCTCACCAAGTCCATAACTTTCCATCCCCAAACTGATGGCCAGACAGAGGTCGTCAACAGGATGATTGTACGCATTCTATGCATGTATAACTCAAAGCATCCAATCACATGGGATTAGAGCCTCCCCTATGTACAACACAATTATAACAGGGCCCTCCACAACTCAACCAACCACAACCCCTTTCAGGTGGGCTTGGGATTCCAGCCACTATGTCCCATTGACATAGCCATGCCATTTGGAGCTACTCAGACTGATTAGGCTCATGTCCAGTTTGAAGATGACAAGGAGAAAAAATTAATTGAGCGCATTCATCACATTCACCAATAGTTTCATGAAATATTGGATAGAGCCAATGCTAAGTACAAGCAGTGACATGATCAACATCAGGTGCCACATATCTTCCAGGTGGGTGACAAAGTATGGCTACATTTGTAGAAGGAGTGCCTCGTTGGACCCCACCGCAAGCTTCACCCGCTCCGATATGGTCCATACACCATCACCAAAAATGTAGGGGAAAATTAATTCAAGCTCAGTATTCCACCATTCATTGGTCTCCACCTAGTGTTCAATGTGGACTGCCTTCAGCCCTACTTTCCACGTCTATTGGACACATCTGACATGGCAGAACAACTCACACCAACAAAGTTAAACCCATCGTGCATGGAACAAGCCAAAATTGATTGGATCATGGACACACAGATAAAGAATAGCCTCCAACATAGGATTCATCTATATCAAGTTGTTAAAGCAGGCAGACTCCTTCACCAAGGCAAGTGGCTCACCAGGGACCAAGTTCAGTAGAAGTTTCCTCATCTCATGGAGGAACTCAATGCAATGGGGAACATTGATTCCTAAGGGGGGAGGGATGATCCAGGTGGATATTGGTGGCCACCCACCTATTCCGCTTGGACTCCCACCATTTTTTCTTCTATTTTTTTCAGTTTCCTTAATTGTAGCACAATTTACTATTTTTGGCAGTTTTTCAGGTCCTGAACTTTCGGAGCCTTTTTTAGGCCCTAAATGGCGTTTTTTGGGTAGACTAATTGTAGGAAAATATGAGTTGAAGAATCAATATTTTCTATCAGTGGTTGTATTCCTCGGATATATATTTATAGTGAGCTATCATGTGCATAAAATGAATATTGTATGCCAAAGCTATGACCTCAGAAAATTGATGTACGAATTCACCCCAACAGGGCCCATAGTTTGGTGTCTCATATCCTAGGGATATTTTTCTGCATGTTTACGATTTTCCATTGTTTCTCAATAATAGATAGGCCTTCAGGCTTCATTGTAACATATTTCATAAGCTTGTAGCTGCCACATCTCTTCTCTGACATAAGCTACCAGCGCCCTAACTGGTTTATTTCCATTCTATTCGTACGCATATTTCAGTTATGTGATATTAAGTTAATGAAGTCTTATTTCTACTGCATCTCCGCATTTATTTGTATTTTTGTATTTTATTTTGTTCCTGTATAAGTTCGTATCAACTGTAGAGCATGTGATGTGTGTCAAATAATAGGGAAGATTTCCAGAATAGATGAGATGCCATTGGTACCACAAGTTCCGTTGCAGGCTTTTGATAAGTGGGTCATTTATTTTTTTGGACTTGTTAGTCATCAGTAATTTTTGCCTTTGTTGATAACTAAATGATTATCCCAAAATTTCTAGAAAACAAAGTTCATAGACATTGTGAGTTCGAGAAATCTCACTACCTTCATTATCCTTAAGATAATTTTTCACTATTTCACTATTTAACCCTGTCAAGCTCTACCTACCATTCCCGGCAAATCCATTGAGAGCCCATATCACTCATCTTGTATGTATGCTATCACCTTTGACCCAAATCCCCTGTTTTTTCTTTGCCTAAAAACCCCATTTCTACCTAAGCCCACCAATCAAACAACATTGTTGTGCCTCCTAAAAAACTCCCAAACACTAATGGTCTCAAACTATCTCTGTAGGCTCTTTAAATAAATCAAGTACATTGGATTTTGGATATTCAATACATCAGTTTGTCATAAATTCTATCTTACACTTAATTATCTCAAATTTTAGGTCTTAGTCCAAAAGCCAAGTCCAAGAAACCTTCCACTAGGTCACTTAGGGTTTCATGAGTCATAGGGTGGATTTGGTATCCTACAAATCTTTGTTTTATATCTACAAGGAAACTGCATTCAAAGAAGAAAAGGACAAGTGATATTGTCCAAACTGATCAAAAAGGTCATTAAAGGAAGGCACTTTGGTCTAAAGCACAAATCTTGCAAGGGGACAGCTACCCTTTGCTCACATTTCTGCAAGAGGATCAAATAGCCATCATAATAGCAATGGGTAAGGTAAAAGAGAAAATAATCATAAGAAGACCATGCACAGCAAGAAGAAAGCATCAAGGTATGTGTTTGAAAAAAAAATCAGGGTTTGTGACAGTTTTGACCAAACAAGGAATCAGTACTAGGGTTACAAGGGCAAAGGCCACCTCAACTACTTCAAATGCTTATTGAAGACTTTTAGAAATAATTAATGAGTTTTGAGAAGTTTTTGAGAACTTAGAAGACAACACTATTTACCTTTTTCTAAGCAACCCTAAAACCTAGAAGTTTTGGGAGACGGAAAAAAATGGTCAAATGATGACAAAGAGCCTCCTTCACAATAGCAAATAGCTTCAAAAGGTTTCAAGCTATCCTCTAGGGTTTGGAAAAGAGGCATTGATTCCACCTCACCAAAGGTACAAAAGGACAAAGAGTATTGGTACAAAAGTATGAGGTTTCAAAGAGGTAAAATCAGAGAACTTAAGGGATCAAAGGAGGCAGACATAAACACCAATACTCCACTACACCAAAGTAAGAAAGATGATGAAGAGTATCAGCAAAAGGGGCCAGAAATATCAGTTCGAGGATTTGAATTCTCAAAAGAACAGTTAGAGGCATTTTTAAATGGTCAAAGGAGGCAAGCATGAGGTATAAATTGCCCAAGGAGGTGATTATGACAAGAATAAGCTCAATGTTGATAAAAAAAGGTGTTAAACTCCAAAGGGATAGTGATCATAAGGCATAAGCGTGTAGGCACCTGCAAGAACAGAAGTTGCCAACAAAAACACAAAATGATTTCAAAAATTGCTTGCTTTTCCAACCAGAAATATGTCACTATCAACATGATCAAAGAAACAGACATGTAGCTGGTCTAAGAGCAGTAAAACCTCCAAAATGGTTTCCTTATCAAAGGTATATTCTGCAAGAGATAGGTTAACCCTGAGTGGCACTTCTGCAGGATTGTTACAAAAGGTTACCTACAGGAAGATTGGTAAGGACAAACAGACCAAATGTTTTTCAAAATGATGGCCCACATAAATACTAAAGGTTGTTGTGTCAACTGATAAGGTTTTTCACACCAAAAGGTTTGTTTCATTGTCCCAAAAAAGTGTAATATCCCATATTTGGGATTGCTAGCAAGGCATGCCTGAAAAACACATTTTTCAAGAATGTATGCTACAGAAAACAAGATTAGCCCTTGTATCTCTTAGATATAATAATCTAAGATCCAAATCCTAGAGGAAATCAGAAACCAAGCAAACTAGGTGAGATAAACAAGCCTCTCACACCTAGAATGGCCGAGAAAATGCCCAATAATGGGACTGCAGAAATACGTAAAAACAATGATGGAGCTGTAGCAAGATATTCACTCAATAAATGTGTCAAGAAACACATTATCATCAGTTGGTGTCTCAACAGCAACTTGTACTTTCTTTTATGATCTAAAAGTGGGGAAAAGCAGCAAATTAAGCCCCAAAAACATTATTCCCAGCTATTTGCGTAATAACAGAGGAAAATAATGGTGGGATCCCTTATAATATGTCATTTGGGACTCATATACCAAATTTGAGCAAAATAAAATCACTATAGCTAAGGTAAACAAATCTCCCGGTCCCGATATGGCTCAAAAAGGCCCAAATCCCATGACTTTACTTATGCAAAATTTACTGAAGCACATACAACATGATTTTATGAGGGTTTATGATGAAATATGATGGAAATAAAATACATGGAGTGTATTACATTAGATCATGGAGAAAAATGGAGAAAACATTTCTTTTACACATTATAGGAATGACTCGACAAGGGTTTCATGAAGGTACAAGTGCAAAATGTCAGATCTGTAGATCTAGATCTGGAAAGCATAGTATAATTGAAGCTCTGAATATATACAGCTGAAAAATATAGAAAATTGAGGAGAATCCTTCTTACAAGGTTTCTGGGGGAAGGGTTGGCCCTTTCCCTAAGAAACAAGCTCACAAGCAAGGGTTTCTGCAAATAACTACATTGTAGATGTTGGGAATACTTTTTACAAGTGCCAATATTTGCAATACTACTCTGTAATGCTTCCCCACTAATATCTCAAAGGAAAGAGAGCCTCATCCTCTGAAAAACAAGTGCTGGAAGTGGTGTTGTGGACCCTCACTGAAACACCCTGCAACACAATGTTATACTGCTGCAAAAATAATGCTATAGCTGAAGGAGGATGCTTGGCCTCAAGCTTAGATGTGAGGCAAATCAGAAATTTCCTCCAAGAGGCTTCTCAAGAAGGAGAAGGATTCCTAAACAGGAAATCCTTGTGCTAAGCAGCACAACAATCTCAGCTAAATAGTTGCAGAAATAAAAATAGTCTTCAGACCAAAATAAAATCATAAGCATATATTTTTTATGGCTGCCTTTCCCTCCTTTTAAAAATGTGTGAGCCTCCTTGCCTTGTGCCCCAGTCATTAGGGTTTCCTTTACCAAGGAATATTCCTCCCACTTACACTGCGTTGTCTCTATGGATGATCTCCTCCTCTCATACCTACGCTATTGACTTGGTCAAACTTGACCTTGTCCACCTTCATTGGTCCCTATTCGCACATGAGAGTGTAAAATCTAGATGCTACCTTGATCCCTTTCCACACCATGAGGGATTTTATTCAGATTTTTATTATGCATGGGA
Organism: Pinus albicaulis; assembly: GCA_034641835.2. Taxonomy (NCBI): domain Eukaryota; kingdom Viridiplantae; phylum Streptophyta; class Pinopsida; order Pinales; family Pinaceae; genus Pinus; species Pinus albicaulis. The sequence continues at coordinate 194,120,386 of CM076570.1, read as the reverse complement.
TTCCTTACCCATTTATCCAACTACTAAGTGAGATCAACAAAATTTAATATTCCAATTTGTTGCATGAAAATTTTGGAATATTATAGTACTACCCTCCTAAATGTTGCTTGTCCTCAAGAAACTGCAAGGATAGAACTGAAGAGTTTCCTCCCAAGGCATGGAGATTGAAATGTATTGGGAAAACACTTTTCCCCAAGTGGATCTTCCATCCCCAAGCAATCATCCATACAAAATGAGTCACCTCCCACCATGGCAACTCCAGAAAATCTTCCTCCACCTTGAGCTCCTGCAAAGTAGGTGGGCTGAAAATCTGCACATGGTAGAGAAGATAGCCTACCCCATGTTGTCTTCCTCTCCACTTATGACAAGAATAGAGTATATGCTGATATTGGGCTGCAAAAAATTTTCCCTCAAGTGGCAAGATGAAGACTAGATCCCTAAGAATCTCCTCTCCAATGTTGTGAATAAAGCTAGCCCAAATCATCCCATATGTGATGGATAGGAAATAATCACCATATGGCATCCCATCAATCACATGGCCCACCTCAAAAGAAAACAAGTGTTTGACTGTGGTGGCCACATCTCCCTCCATGCTCCCATTAGAACATGCAATGTAGAAAATATGGGAATTCTCTCCCTAAAAGGACACATCCATCCCATGTGTCTCTCTCCTGTTGGAAATATGATGCAGAGTGTTGTCCTTGATGGCAACCCACTTGACAGAGTGTTGTCCTTGAATGGCAACCCACTTGATGAAGATGATGGCAACCTACTTGATGAAGTTATTCCTGACTTGATGGACTTGGTAATGATGTAAATCTGATGTGATATGATGTGTCTACAGAGTAGCTCAGATGTAATGATGAAATAAATGTCAATATGTGCTAGAACATGATGAAAAGAGTATGTCTCAAGGCATACGTGGATTTGTCTAGACAAAGTAGCGTATGCACGCGGGAAACAACGTACCTAGTCGTGTATGCCCTTTAGCGCTCTAAATATGCAAAACCATGGGTAACCACCATGGTATTGATCCATTGTATTGAGTAATGATTCGTCTATGTGACCCCATCCAGGAATACCATCAGAAGTAATGTGGTTTTGGCTCATGGTATTGAAAAATGGTAAACCTATATAAGGAGAAGAAATTCATTGTGCAAATGATGAGCGGGGGTGCAAGATGTCTGAGCCTGAATGAATACTTCTCTCTGAAGTATATCTGAATGGAAAGGGTTACAGTTGAATGATAGATCTGAATGCATGAAGCACCAATGAAGAAAATAATGAAGAAGGGTATCTAGATCTGAAATATATTTGTATTTGCTAGATCTGTTTGTGGAATGATTAGATCTGAGATGAGGCGAACATCTGTCTGAAGTAAAGGGTAAAATATGTGTGATGTATCTGTTCTGAAGAATTGCAATGACCTAAATGTCTAAAGAACCATACGCTAGTTTGACGCAGAGGAAGCGCATATATACGCGGGTTTGCTGAAGAGAAAGCGCGTATGGGCAGAGAAATTAGTTCTATGATATGTACAAAAGTATACGCGGGTTTGTATGGTCGAAGGCGCGTATATACGCAGGATCAGTGAAAGGAAAGCGCGTATGCAAAACTAGGGTTTGCTTTTGTCAATTCTCGTGGTAAAGAATGCTCAATCGTCTCCGATGGTTTACCGATATCTCGTAAGTGAAAGCAGGCATTTCGCCTTGATGTATGATTGAGCTAAATGTATGGAGGGGTCCCAACAAGGCATGATGAAACATGGCTCCAAGTTGCACTATTGAAGCTGCTGGATCCAAAGTGTGAAAATTGATGAAACGTGGTCCATGGTGGTGTCGAGGGTGGTAGCTTTCGCCGGGGGGTCGTAGCTCCCTTCCAGGAGAGGCTGGTAAACGAGAGCAGGGGGTCGTAGCTCCCCTCCAGGAGAGGCTGGTAAACGAGAGCAGGGGGTCGTAGCTCCCTTCCAGGAGAGGCTGGTAAATGAGTCAGGGGGTTGTAGCTCCCTTCCAGGAGAGGCTGGTAAACAAGCGCAGGTGGGTGCCTGCGTGCTGCTAGGAGTCTGCGCCAGCACATTGTTGTAAGATGTTTTTTCTATAATAAAATATTGAAGGTTGAGACAACGGCAGCGGTGGTTTTCTCCCGACTTGGGTTTCCACCTAAAATCCTGGTGTTCATGTGTGATGGTTTATTCTGTTGTTACTGCATATGTTTACTGTTAACTAAATATCAGAAGAATGAATCATGAATAGATCTAAGTAAAGGAATATCTGCAAAATTAGATCTCTGTGTATACGCGGGTTTTATGAAGAATATCCGCGTGTATACGCTAGTTGTCTTCATCAAAGTAGCATATGGGTTTTGAAGTAAGAAAAGTAAAATTTTTTGATTAAGTCCTAAATACTGATTCACCCCCCCCCCTCTCAGTATTTTTCCCAACAATTGGTATCAGAGCAGGTCCTTCTGCAGAAGCTTGATCGCTTGAAGGAGATCCATCGTAATGGGAAGTCATGAAGGAGTAATGTCTATAAAGCCACCTCTATTCAATGGAAGCAATCTAATATTCTGGAAGGTACGAACAAAAGCATTTCTGCAAAGTCTTGGTGCAGAAGTATGGGAAATCGTGGAAGAAGGCTATCAATATCCGGCAAGTATTCCTACTGATGTGGCTGAAAGGAAGAAGTATGAAATCAATGCCAAAGCAGTGAATGTCTTATTAGGAAGCATGTCTGAACCAGAATTTGCTAAAGTGATGCAGCTAAATTCAGCAAAATAAATATGGGACAAAATCATTTTGAGCTATGAAGGAGATACAAAGGTAAAAAGTGCAAAACTCCAAACTCTCAGAATTGAATATGAAAATTTAAGGATGCATAGTGATGAAAGTATTGCCAGTTTCTTTCTTCGTCTAGATGATATTGTAAATCGAATGAGAAATTTGGGTGAAACCATAATCGATACTACTCTGGTGGAAAAAGTCTTAAGATCCTTGACTTCAAAATTTGACTCTAAAGTTTCAGCTATTGAAGAAAGGCAAGATCTGCAAACTCTTACTGTTGTTCAATTACATGGTATCCTGACTGCTTTTGAAATGAGACAAGGAGGTCCTTCTCAAATCAAAGAAGTTGCTTTTAAGGTATCTGCAAAAGGAAAAGAAAAGGAAGTTGTCAAAGAATCCAGCTATATATCCGAAGAAGAAGAAGCGAATTTTGTGAGAAAACTCCAACTAGGTACTGGAAGATTCAAAGGTAAGCTTCCTTTCAAATGTTTTGATTGTGGAAGAGTTGGTCACTATGCTGCTAAATGTCCTTATAGAGAAAAACATGGCAAAGGGAAACAATTTGAAAAGAGGAAGATTTATTATGCAAATGAAGATGATGATGAAGTGTCCAGTGAAGATGAAGAAGATTCTGACCAAGCTCTATAAGTGCTCATGGCAAAGAAGCAAAAGAAGAAGGTTACTCAAGGAAAGGAGATACCTCAGAAATCATGTATAGCAGAAATCGAAGAAGATGAAACAGGTATTGATCACTGTTCTTGTATTTTACTCTCTTGTGCATGCAAAGGTAAAGATAGTGAAAGTAACAGTATGGATCTAGAAGAAGCTGTCAAGATTAAAGTTGAAGATCAGCAAAAATCATCTAAGGAGAGTGAATCTATAGACAAGTATCAAAGGTTTCATGCTTATGCATCCAATCGAATGAAAAGACTAGAAGCAGAAATTAACGATCTAAATGCAGATCTCGAAATATCAAAAAGGAAGAATGAAGGTCTTGAAGCTGGAATCATCTCTCTACAAGAAGATCTTGAAGCATCAAGTAAGAAGAATGAGGAACCTCTACAATCATTTGAAAAGGAAGGTCTTGAAGCAGAAATCATTTCCCTCAAAGAAGACCTAGATAAATCAAATAAGAAGAATGCAGGACTTGAAGCAGAAAACATATCTCTGAAAGAAAATCTCGAAGCATCGAAGAAGAAGAATGAAGAACTCTTACAAACTTTTGGAGGGCAAGAAAATGGGTTGAAAGAAGTGATTCTAAATCTGAATAACCAAGTAGAAGACGGAAGAAGGAAAGAAGAAAGCGTGAAGAAGCAATACCAAGCCTTGGAGGTGGAGGTAAACATTCTCAAAGGTAAATTAGAAGAAAAGGTTAAAATTTTGAGGTTTCAAGATAGTACTAAGATTTTGGACAATATTCTGAGTAATCAAAGGTCTCCCTCTATTAAACTTGGTCTTGGTTTTCATGAAACTGTCAAAGGAGAATCTAGTTCACAAGGAAATGCTAATGATTCAAAGGAAGTCAATACAAAATCTGAAGTGTTGAAAGAAACAAAAAGTCAACCAACAATCATGAATTCTCAAAGGAAATCATTCAATAATGTGGAATGCTTTAAATGTCATAATTATGGGCATGTTGCAGCAAATTGCAGAAGCAGATCATTTCAGTCACTATCAAACAGATTCTATTCAGAAAGGTACTCCGGTAGCTTCAAGGGATATTGTTTTTCATGCAACAAGTATGGTCACAAAGCAGCTGATTGCAATAGGAGGAAGAACAGAGAAACACACTATGATCCTTATGCTTACTTCTCTGGTCACATGAGATGTTATGCTTGTAATAAGTATGGTCATGTGGAAAAGGAATGCAGGATGAACAGATATGAGAAATTGGATAACTTCCAGCACAAAAATAGAAAGTTCAAACAAATCTGGAAAAAGATGGAGGACAGATCAGAAACGTAGGGAACATTGACCCTACTGCAGTCATCCGCTTCTGAAGCTTACTTCTCTTAATGACTGCAGAATGAAGTGAGATACATTATAGGGATTTGTAATGTATCATCACAAGGGGAGCAACAGTTTGAATACTAATGATTGCATTTTTGGCACTGTGACTGCTTATTCTTTGGTTACGGTGATACTTATGATGATGGCTTGATACATGTTTTTTTTTATGATGAGGCTTTGGATGAACCCTGTTTGCTGAAAAATGTTGTTCTGGTATGATAATTTCTCTTGGAAAGAATATATTGATGCTGCAAAGAATCTGAAGGCTTGGTTACTAATGTGCTTATGCTACAACCATTGGATGACACTTGAAGACACAGCTACATTGTTCTATCTATATGTATTCCAGGGAAGCATTCAAATATCTCAGAAAGAAGCTGAACACTGTCTCTGCGTCACAGAGGATCAGATTTGGTTAAAATATAGAAGATGGTATTGTATACGCGGATTTCCTGTAACACAGTCGTGTATATACACGATTTCATGCACATAAAACCGCGTATGTCTGATTGCTGACAAATTTCTGTTTGGGGTCAGCTTTCTTCAGCACAGCTGCAGTGCTGTTTGGTATCTATAGTATCTTTGGTGGTGTTCCAGTTCTTATAATACTGTTTCAATCTCTGATGTTTTGATAAATATGCCTTGATGATTAGTTGAAAGTGTTCAGGATGCATAAACTAAGGGGGAGCCTTAGTCATATGAAAAGGATGCTTGGATGCACAGATTCAGGGGGAGCATTAGCCTTGCTGAGTATAATGCATTGTTGGCATTATGATGGTTCTGAAATATGTTCTCTTTATTAAGGTCTTTCTAGTATTGGTCATAAAAAGTCATACTTGTAATTTGATGAAAAGGTCTTATTGAGACCCATGATGTAAAATTGTAATATTCAGTCATGTAAGGACTTGTCAAAATTTGTAAACCCACTTGGTTGGGTAGTTGAATTGAAATGTGTAAACCCACTTGGTTGGGTATTTGAGTCTCATATGTAAATCCACTTGGTTGGATCTTTGATGTAAGTATGAGTCCTTGGTGATAGGAAGGTCATAGAGTCATGTACTTCATTGAAACATATGGATGAACTTTCAGCATGAACTCAGGAGGAGCATGGTAATTTTAGTGCACATCAGATCTACAACGCCCTTCTTCTACATGAGGAGAAAAGAGGGAGAGTGTGTTGGTTTTGATCCGCCCTTTGCCCTTGATGTCAAAGGGGAGAGTGACATGGTGTTTGGATAAAAGGAAACATGATGGGAGAGTGACATGGTGTCATTGTATTCTTAATGTATCTATCTGTTGTGGTGATCAAACACCATCGTGGTTGCCATCAAGTCCAAAGGGAGAGATTGTTGGCAATATGATGCAGAGTGTTGTCCTTGATGGCAACCCACTTGATAGAGTGTTGTCCTTGAATGGCAACCCACTTGATGAAGATGATGGCAACCTACTTGATGAATTTATTCCTGACTTGATGGACTTGGTAATGATGTAATTCTGATGTGATATGATGTGTCTACAGAGCAGCTCAGATGTAATGATGAAATAAATGTTAGTATGTGCTAGAACATGATGAAAAGAGTATGTCTCAAGGCATACGCGGATTTGTCTAGACAAAGTAGCATATGCACGCGGGAAACAACGTACCTAGTCGCGTATGCCCTTTAGCGCTCTAAATATGCAAAACCAGGGCTAACCACCATGGTATTGATCCATTGTATTGAGTAATGATTCGTCTATGTGACCCCGTCCAGGAATACCATCGGAAGTAATGTGGTTTTGGCTCATGGTATTGAAAAAGGGTAAACCTATATAAGGAGAAGAAATTCATTGTGCAAATGATGAGCGGGGGTGCAAGATGTCTAAGCTTGAATGAATACTTCTCTCTGAAGTATATCTGAATGGAAAGGGTTACAGTTGAATGATAGATCTGAATGCATGAAGCACCAATGAAGAAAATAATGAAGAAGGGTATCTAGATCTGAAATATATTTGTATTTGCTAGATCTGTTTGTGGAATGATTAGATCTGAGATGAGGCAAACATCTGTCTGAAGTAATGGGTAAAATCTGTGTGATGTATCTGTTCTGAAGAATTGCAATGACCTAAATGTCTGAAGAACCATACACTAGTTTGCTGCAAAGGAAGCGCGTATATACGCGGGTTTTCTAAAGAGAAAGCACGTATGGGCAGAGAAATTAGTTCTATGATATATACAGAAGTATACACGGGTTTGTATGGTCGAAGGCGCGTATATACGCAGGATCAGTGAAAGGAAAGCGCGTATGCAAAACTAGGGTTTGCTGAAGTCTGTGGTAAGAAATGTCTGATCTGTTCTGATGGTTTACTGATATCTGTAAGTGAGTTATATGTATCAGTTTGATGTATGATTGAGCTTAAATGTATGGAGTGGGTCCAGTATGAAAATATGATGAAACGTGGCCTGCAAGTTGTGCTCTATTGAAGTTGTTGGATCCAGTGTGAAAATTGATGAAACGTGGTCCATGGTGGTGCTGAGGGTGGTGTTGGGCCGTTAATATGCCATTATTATTATCACTTTTGAACACTTATTCCACCCATTTCTACTATTATTCATCATGTCATTTATTATAATTTATTATATAAATCCATTTTATGATGATTTATGCTTCTATGAATGAATATTATTTATTCTCCTTTATTTCTAATAAATTGATGATTATGCATGATTTTATCAATGATAGTTTTAATAAATCAGTTGTAACATTATTCACCATTTTTAGCCTCCAAGATAATTTCCAGATTGAAGATTTGATCACTAAAAGTGCCAACTCAGAAATTCGCTAGAATAAGAAGTGACGGTTTTGCGGTTGAGATTTTGAGCAAATGAAGCAGAATCTAGAAAATCCGGAACATGGGTTTTGTCCATAACGGACCCAATTAACTTTTCAAAAGAACAGTTTGCCCAAATTCGACTTGTACTGAGAGAAACGCAGGGTTCTTTGAGCATGATTTTCTCAGATTTGTTGTTGCGGCCGTCCTCCAAATCTCAGCTGCAAAGCCAAATTTGCCTTGTTCTTGTTGATCAAATGGTTAGAAGAAAACCAATTTTGTAATAGAAATCATGTTATACTTATCTTTATTGTAACTTCTCTCTGATCTCTCTCTATTTAAATGAAAACAGAGATCAGAGATGGGGATGATTTGGGGATGATTTGGGGATGAAAAATGATGGAAAAATGATGAAGAATGATGGTGGATTATTCATGATAGGATAGGGATTGTTGCATGTTGTAATTCTCAAGCCTTTGCTGTTGTAATGATTCCACAATTTGCCGATTAATACATGATTTGGGAGTTGCTGTTCATTCTTTTCATTCTGAAGTAACCCAGCAGCGTCCGCTGGCGGCTAAGGGCCCAGCCTCTGGTGGAGTACACTGCTGCTGCTGTGTATCATATATTTACAATTGCTGCTGTGTGATGGTTTGATTTATTTCCTATTATTTTGAATTGCATTATTTTACAGTTTCATGTTTTTATAGTGTGCTGTTAGAATATTTTATGGAATTATTTTATTGCACAAGTTGAGATTGAATCGCGTGGCTGTTCTTTTCCATCATAACAGAGATTATTATCCTTTTCAACTTATATTGTTATGTTGTTCATTTCAAATGTAAAGCTTCGCTGTTCATTTCAGATTGTTGGTTATTCGATTCCACTAATTAGAGTTTGCTGTTCAGATTTATTAAATATGATTTGTTGTTTAATTCCTTTAATTATAAGTTTGCTGTCCATTTACTTCGCTGTTTAGTTTGGTTGATTAATTGCAAGAGTTTGCTTTTAAGGAGTTTTCCTAGTTTACTTTCAATGGCAGCTTTAGTTTAATTTCTATTTCCTTTTAATTGCTTTAAAGCAGGACTCTCAACTGTAGAGAACATTGGTTATTGCTTCCTCATTCCTAGATTGATTGTCTTGTTCCGGTTTGATTTCAATTGCATCAATATCCAGAGGAATGAGTTATTGCTACTGTATCCTCGATTGATGGTTGTTTGAGTGAATGATTTAGTTTAGAACATTTCAGTTTCTTGCTGTTCCAATTAGATTTTGTTTCCAACTTTCATTTACTTTTGCATTTTAAGCACTATACTGAAAAACATTACTCTTGAGTAAATAGCCGCCTTAGACTGAGTACACTCTTGAAATAAAAAGTCGTCCCTGGGTTGATAATTAATGTGAAGGTAATTAGGAGTTAAAAGACCCTTTTTATCGCTCCACATTTTGGCGCCGTTGCCGGGGAGAGTGTAGCCATTTCTAAAGAGTAGTGTGAATCTGATGAGTGCCTGCTAGGGAAGAGTTGGATCTTAAAAACGGAAGGTAAGAACCTGCGTGCGGAGCATGTACAAGCCCTGATCCACTGTCTGCTTTCCTAACAGATTTGCTGTTGCTTTGTTAGGTAGAAATAGATGTGTGAATGACTAGGAAAAAAATAGAAATTTTGGAAAATAAATCACATGATTTCATTCAAGTGGTGATGTAAGCACCACCCATTTTACTAACTAATTGACAGGAACATTGGAAGAAGGAGCTTTGAAGGAACACATGAAGGACATCTTCTGTTATGGTAAGAAACTGCCCAACATCTTTTTGAATTTCCTGCTCAACTAATTCCACACCCTCACCGCAATAAACCAGTACAACATACTTACAGTGTTGAACTGCCAAATTTATCCACCCTTCCCACCCATTCTATCTCACATGCGCCATTAGAGAAAACTTACAATGAGATTCAGAATGTTTCAAATTCAAAAATTGTAGAAGTTATGGAAGAAAATGAGCTTATTTCTAGTTTGCATCAACAAACCATTTTAAAAGCTCAAGAACCTCATGATATGATGGGAAATCAAGAAAATAAAGGATATATTGAAGATTGGTTTCACTCCATCACTTGTTCGCAACATTGCTCCACACTTCAACAATTTTTGATTCCATCTTTTCAAGGGAAGTTGGCTTCTCATACCCTAATTTTTATCAACATGTATTTTTCAAATTTGGGTATGTGCATACTAGAGGCCTTATTTCTAAAATGGTTCCACTAGAAATACTCTTATACATAAACATATTCGATTCTCAAAGAAGAGTAGGATAGTGGAGAAAATAAAATAAAATAAAATAAGGACATAAATAAATGCATTTTGTTTTTTTTTGTAAAAATAGTTGTTTTTTTTGTTGCAACACGCTATCGAAATCAACATCGGTGATAAATATTTCAATTTATTTGTGTATGTAGATGAATTATATTACAAATAACAATTCTATAAACACTTATATTCATTTTTTATCACCAATTTGAAAAAATGCTTGAATATCATTTTTTTGGCTTGCGGGCTTGATGAACTTTCTGGAAAAACAGTCGGGACAGTCATGTTTTGAGGGACCAAAAATGAATATTTTTAAAACCTGTTTCTACCCTAGGTAGCCCTTGATGTCTACTTTCTAACCCGATTTGAATCAGTCAATTTGGATTTGAAACGAAAAAGTTAGAACCAAAACATTGACCGGATGTCTAATGGGAAGCTCAGGAACAGAGTTGGGACAGTCCGTTTTTGGAGGCCTAAATGAATGAATTTTTAAAACCTGTTTCTATGGTAGATTCCCCTATGAATCTAGTTTACAATGCAATTGGAATCACTCATTTTCGATATCGTATGGGGAATTTATGATCAAAATACTGACTGTCTATCGTAAATCAACACCCTTAAAACTATGTCTTTCCGGCTGTTCCTTACAGTATTTGACCTATCAATTCTTCTTGTCTTCAAAACCTGTTTCTATTGGAAATAAATAAATGAATCTAATTTCATTTCCAATTTTAATCATTCGAATCCGACATCAAACGAAAAAGTTACGCTTAAAACATTAACTGTTGATCTGAGTTGGGTAATTGAAAATGACTATGTTATGCAGGTTGTTCTAACTAAAATTGACATATCATATCATTGAATTTCTAAAACCTGTTGCTACTGGAGATAAAACTTTGAATTAGCTCTCATTTGGCTTTGGAATCACTCAATTTCGATGAAAAACAAAGAAGTTGTGATTAAAACACTGCTGGATAGTATGGTCGACCACTGCTCTCCCGCAGGTGACAAATAAATTTTACTTTGTTATTTTCTCCGTGGATTTGTTCTACAGAGTAACTACTTGTTAGTTTTTTGCATAATTCTTGGATTAGGGGAGCCCGCGCACCTCTCTTTCTCCATAATTTAATGTTTTATTGCAGGTAGATACTCGTTTTTTGCAGGTCCTGGAAAAATAAAGAAGGTCAATTTATGGACGAGTGATTATTGAAAGAAATTTTAAATGAAACAAAGGAATTTCATCCAACTCATTACCCAACGGATTCATAATAGAAGAAATGAAGAATTGATTTCCATTTGAAGATTCATGTCATGTCTTTGCTGCCAAAACATTTTTCGAATAAATCATTTTTTTTGACATAACATCATAGCTGTTGTAACTTAATTTATTTATTTACATATTGTTTTTTTTTTAAATGTTGTTTCTTTTCTAATTTCTCTTATATTTTGTGTTTCAGGTGTTGCTTCATTCAAAGTGTAACTCATCCTCAGCATCAATGCTGTGAACAGCGAATTTGTTTTTTTGCATGTTTGCATTTTATGATTGTCCATTTTGCTGTTCCTTTCCGAATGGAACAACACTTCTGCACTTTCACGTTTTGCTGTTCCTTTTCGAATGGAACAGCACTTCTGCACTTTTCATTTTTGCTGTTCCTTTTCCAAAGGAACGACACTTGCGTTTCTGCTGTTCCTTTTCCAAAGGAACGACACTTTTAGTTTTTGTTGTTCCTTTTTCCAAAGGAACGACATTTGCATTTTCACATTTTTTTATGTGTATTTTTGCTTTTTGGTGTGCATTTCCTTTGCTGTTCCCTACACGAAACACCACTTTTTGAGTGTTTTTGCTGTTCCTTCAAAAGAGCAACCCTTTGGGAGTATTTTTGAGAGCAACCTTTTCTTCCTCTTGTGGGACTATTCCTAGTTCATCTCAACCACATTTTACTGATTCCCCTTCATGGCATGAAGTACATTATTTTTATAAGGACAAGAATTATGGATTCTATTGAAGCGAGTTAATATCATTCACGTTATGATCTTTAACAGGACAGCTCCTTGATGATAGATTATTTTCAAAAGGGACACAATTATTTATATACTACTTTACTGCATTGTTTTCTGTTGAACATGATATTGATTGATCATCTTAATACCATGCCGGTTCCACCCTTCTGGATTATAATCTTCTCTGTCTGTAATAAATGAGATTATGGGTATATTTTTCTATTGACATGTTCAACTTCTTCCACCATCCCTGCTCTTAAGGAGTACTGAGCCTCCCTCCTTTTATCATAAAATTGTGTAATAACAACAAAATTTTGTTCACAGATGGAGGATAGGGGGTCTCATTACGAGCCAGCCTACCATGTTCATAAGGTTGTAAGAAAGTGACATTCCCATTATGGCCACCACACCAGGGTTATGATCCATTCGATAGTCAAATTATCCTTGGAACAGGAGGTCTCATCACGAGCCGGCCTGATCACTTTTGCTACATCCCAGTGAATGGCAGTGTGGTTATCTGGTTACCACGCCAGCACACTGATCTCTTCTGTAGAACAGCACTGTAACTCTCCATTTATAAATTGAGGATTCCGGCTCATATGGGTTAAAAAGCAACCCTGCCGAGGCTATGGACTCCTGCTGGCAGCAGAGGCTCTGCTTATGGTATTGAAGTTATATCTTATCGTCAATTATTACTATAATACCCTTTTCTTATTTTTTTTTCTTTTTATCAGAGAAGTTATTTCCTTAATTTTCCCTGTTTTGAACCTTTATGCATGAGAAATTTTTTTATGATCAATCGCATCATTTTCAGCTAGCATACTATCAGTAAAGCATCTTTTTGGCATATTGTTGTTCTTTTTCTCTTTTTCATCACCTATCATCAATTCAAAGCGTCCTATCTCTTATTCATAACTATCTTTACACACTCTGCTCTCATTATAACCATAACTCTCGCTGTCCTATCATTGATATGTGTACTTTGCTTTATTTACTGCAATATTGTTCATTCCCTTGCCTTGCTCTCAGCACAACACCTCTCATATGCTTTATGGTCATGGAATTCCTTTTCCAATTGGAGGGGGAATGTATGCATTATGGGATTGCATGCGATATGATTACTGCACTCTGCCATCACTTGTTGATTTGCCAAAATATTAGTATTGCATGTATACATAAGTTTTTTTGATTGAAATTTTTGCATGCATCTTATCTATTGCTTACACTATGGATTCAAGAACATTGTATGCCAAATAGTGCTTTGTTTGTAGGAAAACAACAAGTATGGGTAGAATTCTATTCATAGCATGACCACACTATTGCACTTAACAGAAGAGGCTCGAGCAACTCGCGAACGTGCACAATTCTTCCGACATGATGTGCTTGCCTGGATTCTACCTTTTGCATCACTTTCAGCACCAACTCTGCCTACATCAGCTTCAACACCTGCCAGTACATATATGTCATTCCACATTTTTGGAGGTAAAACTTGAGGTAAAATCGCATAATTTTCTGATTTATTACAAATTTAGGAGAATTTCAAAAACGTCCATTTTGAGCATTATTTATCATCCTTCAGTCCACATCCGTACCACTTCCCATTTTTTTTCAGCGGCATATCATCTTTCAGTTTGGGGGAGTGTCGCTTTCATTCATTTCTTTCTTATAACCATGTCATTCATATTCTTTATCATCCATTGCTATTCTTATTCATTCTCAACACCTCCCTTATTCCACGTTTTTTTACACCAAGCATAGAATTCAACAGCTGGTAGCAACCACCTCTATTTGTTTTCTAGCATCGCATGAGGGCATGCTAATTTTTCAGAGAGGGGGAAGAATTGCTACGCATGATGGATGTTTTCAATTTTCTTTCTCATTTAAGGCATACAATTTCAGTGCAGAAATTGATTTCCATAATATTTTTAAAACTATGAACTCAATTCTTGTGATTTTTGGAAAACACAGACGTATCATTAATACAAACCCAGACAATTTCAAGAAATATTGGTTCATAAAATTTCGGAAATCATGCACTCTCACCTACAGCCATTTTGTTTATATCTCATGATCCGTGCATCAAAACGATCTGATTTTTGGATCATAAAGACATTCATATATTATAAATTTACTTGCCAAATTTCAACAAAAGCTGGTTTGTAGTTTTTGAGAAAATGGTTAATGAAGTTTGTTGTTACTTATATCATATTTTGTTGCAACTTCATATATACATATAGTTGAATGTCAATATAAAAATTGTTATGCCTTCATCAAGATTACTAAAAGTGAATATTCATTAATTAAGGAAGAATTCATTTGTTCTATCCATTTCATGAGCCGAGATGAACATATTTTTTTTTATTGCTTGGTTAACACATGGGTTTTTGTCTTTGGGTTGCATGAGGACATGCAATATATTCAGTTTTCGTTGCATGAGGACATGCAACATATTGAGTGTGGGGGTATGTTGGGCTGTTAATATGCCATTATTATTATCACTTTTGAACACTTATTCCACCCATTTCTACTATTCTTCATCATGTCATTTATTATAATTTATTATATAAATCCATTTTATGATGATTTATGCTTCTATGAATGAATATTATTTATTCTCCTTTATTTCTAATAAATTGATGATTATGCATGATTTTATCAATGATAGTTTTAATACATCAGTTGTAACATTATTCACCATTTTTAGCCTCCAAGATAATTTCCAGATTGAAGATTTGATCATTAAAAGTGCCAACTCAGAAATTCGCTGGAATAAGAAGTGACGGTTTTGCGGTTGAGATTTCGAGCAAATGAAGCAGAATCCGGAAAATCCGGAACATGGGTTTTGTCCAGAACGGACCCAGTTAACTTTAGTAAAAAACGGTTTGCCCAAATTCGGCTTGTACTGAGAGAAACGCAGGGTTCTTTGAGCATGATTTTCTCAGATTTGTTGTTGCGGCCGTCCTCCAAATCTCAGCTGCAAAGCCAAATTCGCCTTGTTCTTGTTGATCAAATGGTTAGAAGCAAACCAATTTTGTAATAGAAATCATGTTATACTTATCTTTATTGTAACTTCTCTCTGATCTCTCTCTATTTAAATGAAAACGGAGATCAGAGATGGGGATGATTTGGGGATGAAAAATGATGGAAAATGATGAAGAATGATGGTGGATTATTCATGATAGGATAGGGATTGTTGCATGCTGTAATTCTCAAGCCTTTGCTATTGTAATGATTCCACAATTTGCTGATTAATACATGATTTGGGAGTTGCTGTTCATTCTTTTCATTCTGAAGTAACCCAGCAGCGTCCGCTGGCGGCTAAGGGCCCAGCCTCTGGTGGAGTACGCTGCTGCTGCTGTGTATCATATATTTACAATTGTTGCTGTGTGATGGTTTGATTTATTTCCTATTCTTTTGAATTGCATTATTTTACAGTTTCATGTTTTTATAGTGTGTTGTTAGAATATTTTATGGAATTATTTTATTGCACAAGTTGAGATTGAATCGTGTGGCTGTTCTTTTCCATCATAACAGAGATTATTATCCTTTTCAACTTATATTGTTATGGTGTTCATTTCAAATGTAAAGCTTCGCTGTTCATTTCAGATTGTTGGTTATTCGATTCCACTAATTAGAGTTTGCTATTCAGATTTATTAAATATGATTCGTTGTTTAATTCCTTTAATTATAAGTTTGCTGTCCATTTACTTCGCTGTTTAGTTTGGTTGATTAATTGCAAGAGTTTTCTTTTAAGGAGTTTTCCTAGTTTACTTTCAATGGCAGCTTTAGTTTAATTTCTATTTCCTTTTAATTGCTTTAAATCAGGACTCTCAACTGTAGAGAACATTGGTTATTGCTTCCTCGTTCCTAGATTGATTGTCTTGTTCCGGTTTGATTTCAATTGCATCAATATCCAGAGGAATGAGTTATTGCTACCGTATCCTCGATTGATGGTTGTTTGAGTGAATGATTTAGTTTAGTTTCTTGTTGTTCCAATTAGATTTTGTTTCCAGCTTTCATTTACTTTTGCATTTTAAGCACTATACTGCAAAACATTACTCTTGAGTAAATAGCCGCCTCAGACTGAGTACACTCTTGAAATAAAAAGTCGTCCCTGGGTTGATAATTAATGTGAAGGTAATTAGGAGTTAAAAAGACCCTTTTTATCGCTCCATGTGCAGCACCTCGAAATTTTTTTGGTCCTTATTTTTCTGGGTGGACCCGCCCATGGTTTTGTGCATGGGTTTGCACATGGTTTTGGGGCATGATGGTTTTCGGCCCTTGGTATTTTGTAGATCTGGTCAAGGGAACTACGGTTATGTTCTAATCCAGGGTTAATGGA